>CM033390.1:1872681-2450559 GCA_019426215.1 Buddleja alternifolia
TGGAGGAGAGAAATAGAAGAATATTCGCACAACAGACTAGAAGTTGTGAAGAGGTGTTTACAATTTTGAAAAAGAAGCTGTTATTGAAGCTTACAGATCAGACAACTAGAAGATTAACTTGTAGAGATACATCTTACTTTGATTGTAATTTAAGATACAATGTATAGTGCTTAGTTCTGTGTTGTTGTAGTGTAGTTTGGATTGTAGTAGATGAGTGTTCTGTTTTGTGGGCATAAAGTTATGACATGAGGACATACTTTGTGTGCCAGTTTTGGTATAATAGCTTGATTGTTGGTATAAAGTATTTTACTTTCACCTAAAAACAAAAAAAAAGAGCTTACTGTTATGAAATAACCTCAAATATTATGAAATATATACAAATATTCTAAAGTAGAGAGACTAGAGAATTAAGAAGAGGATTCTTTCTTTGATTTTGGTGTATTTCTCAAAACAATGGCAAAGCCTATTTATAGGCACAAAACAAGATCAAATATTGATTACAAAATGAGGTAATGGAATTGTAGGTGAATCCACTAAATGAGATATTGGAGTTGTAGGTGAATCCACTAAATTATGTATTGGAGTTATATGGACATCCACTTAATGAATTATTCATAACACTCCCCCTTGGATGTCCATCACTTAAGAATATGCCTCGTTAAAACCTTATTAGGAAAAATCCCGTGGGATAAAAACCTAGTGAAGGAAAAGGAGTACATAATTCTTTCAATACGCAATCAGATGCTGCCTCATTAAAAACCTTACCAGGAGAACCCAGTGGGAAAAACCTTGGTTAAGGGAAAAAGAGTGCAGCGCGTATTATCTCCCCCTCATGACAATATCAGTCAAGATCTTTAAGTTTGCGCACACCAATATTGTAGAGTAGCTTTTCAAATGTTGCTGTGGGAAGTGCCTTGGTGAACAAATCAGCAAGATTATCTCTGGAACGGATTTGTTGAACATTGATATCACCATTCTTCTGAAGATCGTGAGTGAAAAAGAACTTTGGTGAAATATGTGTTGTTCTATCTCCTTTAATGTACCCTTCTTTCAATTGTGCGATATATGCGGAATTATCTTCATATAAGATCGTCGGAATCCTTTTTCCAGAAGATAAACCACAAGTCCCTCGAATGTGTTGAATCATGGATCTTAACCAAACACATTCTCGACTTGCCTCGTGAATAGCCAAGAATTCTGCATGATTAGATGATATGGCCGATATAGTTTGTTTCATAGATCGCTATGAAATGGTTGTACCACCACATATAAATAAATAACCCATTTGTGAACGACCATTATGAGGATCAGACATATATCCAGCATCTGTTTAACCCCATTCCAATGCCTTCGTGTAGGAGAAGAACTATATCTTGCTAATAGATTAACAGCGAATGCTTATATTAGGTCGAGTATGACAAGCAAGGTATATTAGTGCACCGATTGCACTTAGATATGGTACTTCCGGACCAATTAGTTCTTCATCACTTTCTCGAGGTCGAAAAGGATCTTTGTTCACATCTAGTGACCTTACGACCATAGGGGTGCTCAATGGATGTGATTTATCCATGTAAAACCGCTTTAGCACCTTTGATACATAAGCATTTTGATATACAAAAATTTTGTTTTTTAAATATTCAATTTGCAACCCAAGGCAAAATTTTGTTCTTCCAAAATCTTTCATCTCAAATTCTTTCTTTAAGCAATTAACAGTTTTTGAAATCTCTTCAGGAGTTCCAATGATATTTAAATCGTCAACATAAACTGTAATTATAACAAACTCATTTTCAGATCTTTTCATGAAAATACAAGGACAAATTGGATCATTCTTATATCCTTCCTTCAACAAATATTCACTTTGAATTATATGATCTCATCAAAACGTTTCTCCTTATCTTGGAAAATACTCCCACTCAACTATAATTTCAAAAACAATTTGACATCATATATTCAACATATGTTTAAATAATTTAAATAATACACTTGATCACATCAAGTTTCTCATGTTGAATACAATCACACATACTAATGTTTTAATTTGATTTCATCAAATAAGCATACTCAAGTACATATTAAACGCAATGATTTAGAATCATATTTTATAAACATGAATGTATTCATATATTTAAGCACTTTAAACAATTTGATCACATCAAACAATCAATGCTTTAATTTAATTGAATAATGTTCTCGAGAACTTGAATTATATGCTTCAGGCATATTAAATCCTTCAAGGATTTTCATATATATATATATATATATATAACATCCATTAGACACAAATCAAGTTTTTTATGCACTGCCAGACTTATTATATAACGAAAAGTAGTTGCATCCACCACAGGAGAATAAGTCTCCTCACAATCTATGCCAGGTCGTTGCGAAAACCCTTGGGCAACAAGACGTGCCTTATATCTTACAATTTCATTTTTCTCATTTCGTTTTCGCACAAATACCCATTTGTATCCTACTGGCTTTACATCTTCAGGTGTACGGACTACAGGTCCAAAACTTTTACATCTTCAGGTGTACGGACTACAGGTCCAAAAACTTTTACATCTTCAGGTGTACGGACTACAGGTCCAAAAACTTTTCGTTGGTTCAAGCGAGTTTAACTCTGCCCTCATTGCGTCTTTCCATTTTGGCCAATCATTTCTTTGTCGACATTCATTAACAGACCTTGGTTCTTGATCCTCATTATCATTCATCATATTTAGCGCTACATGTATGCAAATTTATCGTCAACGTTGACTTCATTTCGATTCCATCGTTTCCCGTTCATAACATAATCTATTGAGATCTCATTATTTTCACAAGTTTCAGGTACCTGAGGTTCTTCTGGAACCGAAATATTAGTTATGACTGGGGACTCTTCTGGAGTTATTTTATCCTCGATTAGACCATCTTGATTCTTAGCTCCTTTTCTTTTTCGAGGATGACTATCTTTGGAACCGATAGGTCTACCACGCTTCAGGCGTGCAGTAGACTCATTACTTTGACCTTCAGGGACAACAATTCTTACTGGAGCATTAACAGCTGGTACATGTGACTTAGTCACTTTTTTTTTTAGGTCAGTAAATGCGTCTGGCAGTTGGTTAGCTAAACCTTGCAAGTGAATTATCTTTTGAACTTCCAGTTCACTTTGTTTTGTTCGAGGATCAAGATGATATAAAGATAATTCATTCCAACTAATTTTCTTTTCCAACTGCTTATTTTCTCCCCCTAATGTTGGGAAATCTGATTCATCAAAATGACAATCAGCAAATCGAGCCGTAAAAAAAATCTCCAGTTCATGGCTCTAGATACTTTATTATCGATGGAGACTCGAATCCAACATATATTCCCAATTTCCTTTGAAGACCCATCTTAGTGCGTTGTGGTGGAGCAATTGGAACATATACCGCACATCCAAAAAATTTTAGATGGGAAATATTTGGTTCCTGACCAAAAACCAAGTGTAATGGGGAGAATTTATGATAACTTGTTGGCCTTATGCGAATAAGTGCTGCTGCATGCAAAATAGCATGTCCCCAACAAGAAATAGGAAGTTTTGATCTCATAAGTAAAGGTCTTGCAATTAACTGCAGACGTTTAATAAACGATTCTGCTAGACCGTTTTGTGTATGAACATGTGCTACAGGATGTTTAGCATCAATTCCAATAGACATACAATAGTCATTGAACGTTTTGGAAGTAAATTCACCTGCATTATCAAGGCGTATCTTCTTCATTGGATAATCAGAAAAATGTGCTCGTATTCTAATCAATTGAGCAAGCAATCTCGCAAACGCCAGGTTGCGAGTTGATAACAAAGATACATGTGACCATCTTGTTGATGCATCAATTAAAACCATAAAATATCTAAATGGTCCACACGACGGGTGTATTGGTCCACAAATATTGCCTTGAATACGTTCCAAAAACGTAATAGATTCACTTCCTATTTTTGCTTATAAACAAGCAGCACATGAGAAATCATTCGATTAAAGAATCTGCTGGCTCTTCAATGGATGACCATATGAATTCTCAATTATCTTTCGCATCATAATTGATCCGGGGTGGCCCAACCGGTCATGCCAAACAACAAACTTATTTTGATTTGTAAACTTCTGGTTTACGATAAAATGTGTTTCAATAGTAGATATATGCGTGTAGTACAAACCAGAGGACAATGCTGGCAACTTTTCCAATATACATTTGTTACCAGATATTGTATTAGTGATGTAAAGATACTCAATATTGCCATCACTTGTTGTCTCAATATGATATCCATTTCGGTGGATATCTTTGAAGCTTAGTAAATTTTATTTGAGACTTAGTAGAATATAAAGTTTCATCAATATAAAATTGTGTTCCTCCGGGTAACAATATATTAACTCTGCCGGAGCCTTCAATTAATTTTGCACTACCCGATATAGTATTAACATTGGCTTCTTGCATTTCTAAATAAGAGAAGTATTTTTTATTTTTGAGGATGGTGTGAGTTGTTGTACTATCAGTGAGACATATATTTTCATTATTGATGTTGTTGCTGATCGAGTAAATACTCATTCTTTATTGAAACATAAAAAGAAATAAATCAATATCAAACAATATTATTTAATATAAGAAACAATAATCTTATGAATAAATTCATTTATTGAACTTTAAAACAACATACTTAAATATTTATTTATAAATTACTAGAATTAAAACTTAACAAATTTGTTTTTGAACACTTCCATCTCCAATCAAGTGATCAATTTTTTCATTAGGATCATCAAAGAAATCAGCAACATCTAAATGAGTGTCATCAAAATCGGCCATGATCAGAATCGCCTTTTTCAAAAAACAAAATTTGTTTCTATTTTCTTTCTTTTACTTTTTAGCGATTCTTGGTAAAAGTCAACAAGATGCTTTGGTGTACGACAGGTACATGACCAATGACCTTTACCACCACAACGATAGCATAAATTTTTCACAAATTTGCTATTTTGGCCACTTTCATGTTTCTCTTCATTATTTTTCCACTTCTGGTGGAAAGATGTTTTTTTTTTAATAACCACCACGATTTCTATGACCATATCCACGACCACGTCCACGTCCATGATTTCTTTAATGATTAAAATAGTTATGTGCTGCTACTTTCACTTCAGGGAATGTAGTAGAACTAGTTGGACGAGACTCATGATTAAAATAATTATATATTGCTCAACACATTCACTTCAGAGAATGGAGTATAGTTATTTGCATATGAATTTATATATTGCTCAACACATTCACTTCAGGGAATGGAGTATAGTTATTTGCATTAAGATGAATTTCAATATCTAACGCCCAAGAAAAATAATTTTTTCTCGTAATATCAAGAGTCACAAAGTCAAGTTTTTTTTTCAAGATTCATCATATAATACTATTATCAAAGTATAAGATGAATAACATAACAATCATTCAACTTCTTAAAATATTTTCAACATGATAGGATTATTCAAAAGAATAATACTAATCAAATATATGCACATATATATACATATGTCTTCTTTCTAAACATCAAGAGAATTATTGCATATTTCTATTTTTGTTAAATATTGAAATATACATACCTTTTCTTTACCTTTTTTTCTTGCTTTGTTTTGAAAACCTTGTCCATCAATTTTCTTTACAAACTCATAATAACTCATAAAAATTTCTCACTACATTTACATCATATGTTGAGTACCCCATGTATATCTTTTGCCAAATTTCAAAATGATTAACACCTTGAGACGGATCGTGCTGATAACGTGTTATGAAATAACCCCAAATATTATGAAATATATACAAATATTCTAAAGTAGAGAGACTAGAGAATTAAGAAGAGGATTCTTTCTTTGATTTTGGTGTATTTCTCAATACAATGGCAAAGCCTATTTATAGGCACAAAACAAGATCAAATATTGATTACAAAATGAGGTAATGGAATTGTAGGTGAATCCACTAAATGAGATATTGGAGTTGTAGGTGAATCCACTAAATTATGTATTGGAGTTATATGGACATCCACTTAATGAATTATTCATAACACTTACAAGCTCCTGATTGCTTATATTGATAAATTTGTGTTTGTAGCAACTTAAAAGTCTCAAACAACTTCTAAAATATATTGAATAGCTTATAAGTTCAGACGAACACTCTCTTACAATGTATAAAAGATCTTATCTCATTATTAGGGCTGAGAAAAGCCTTTGTTTGTAATTACATATTCTATAGTGAATGAGTGTTAATTTGTAAACACAATTGATTATACAAAAGTGATTATAAATTGAAAATAATTAAATTTTAAAAAAAATCAGAAGTGGATAGTACTTGAAAACATAAGTGATAAGTGGAAAAAATCTGCAAATGATTGTTTGCAAAAAATGTGATTAAAAATAATAAAAATTATAAATTAATGTGTGTTAATTACAAAAATACCATGATCAGTTTTAAGCATCCCTTTACCAGCTTATAAATTATCAAATTATCACTTAAATTAAAAGAAGTACAATCATAAGTTAAATTTCAAATACTTCCAATAGATTACTATAAGTTGATAATCACTTAATTTAAGAGTTATTAAACACTCTTTAAATGTGTGTCTCAATTTCCCCCGGCTAGATGTTTTATTCATAATAACTTGGGTTGGTAGTTTATACTTTATATATGAGCTCAGCTTATGGGCCTGGTTCCACATTTGGGTTAGATTTGTGTTAATAATTGCAAGATGTAGCCCAACAAGGGAAAATGACCAGTAAATATGTGTTTAAGCTGTACATGTCAATTAAGCTGGTAATGCTTAGGAGGATTATATTTATTATATATATAACACTATCTTTTGTACGGGAAATTCTAACATGCTCCCGGTTCAGCCACACTCAAATGTATTTCACAAAGAGAAGTTGAGCCATGAGCGAGCTAGAATTTTCCCTTTTGTACATGAATATACAGGTTAACTTGACCTACATTATATCAAATATTGGGTTTTGGAGCTTTTTCTCGCATGTTATGTGAAAAAACGAGGGTATCTATCGTAAAAGAATATTCAAAGCATTTTTTTTTTACATGCATCAATAATAATAATAATAATTCATTTTTTTCTACAGATTATTGACGCTTCGGAAGCATTTCCAACTAGGTTGGTTCCAGACATGGTTCTAATTTTCTTTTCTTTTCCTCCAAAATGTCCGAAAAGTTTCTCTTTTTCAACTTACAGAAAAGAAACCGAGAAGGAGTTTCAAAATTACGTTGTTTCCTAAGGGAACTCTCAATGTTTCCATAGTTTCCACCATGATTTTCACCGAAACTATGGAACCATTGAGAGTTTCGTAATTCTTTTAGGAAAAGAATTGTTGCTCTATTGCCAAGATAACAAAGCTCTCAAATATATGAATTTTAAAAAAAAATCAAAATAGAATAAAAAAAGAGTAATAAATCTAACAATCTACCAAATTAGGGATAATTGCATAAGATCCCCATGTGATAAGCGAAACCTGCACCAAACACCCATGTGTTAATTTTTTTGATAATCACCCCCCTTGTGTTATTTTTTATTCTGCATACTCTCCATTTTTTGATTTTTTTTTTGGTAATTTTTTTCATCATAAATGTTCTAGATCTAACCCAAATTAAATTATTTATCTATTATAAACATATTTGGGGCAAAAATGCATTTGGATTGACATTTATGATGAAAAAAAAACCAAAAAAATGAGAATATGCAGAATAAAGAATAACACAAGTGGGTGATTCACAAAAAATTTAACACAGGTGTATTTGGCGCAGGTTTCACTTATCACAGGGGGCTCTTATGCAATAAACCCACCAAATTATCCTAAATAGAATCAAACAAGTCCATTAAATAATCTACAAAATCATATAAGTTACTAGCACTTTGTTGATTGATGCTCTATGAATGCAAAATTTGAATCCAACATTACCACTTTATTTGTTAGTGAAATTTGATCTATTATTGGTGTAGTTGTATAAATTGTGACGAAAAATATTGACTTTTTGTTAATGAAAAACGGGAGCAACTCTTATTTACTTTATTTTTCTCTGTTCCTATCTTGTTTCTAGTATTTTGCAAGTTTTCCATGACGTTTTCGGTACGTTTCTTATATTTAATAACTCGAAACTTATAACCGAAACGAAGTTTTAATCCTTGGTTCCAGATATTTCTCAAGTTAGAAACGCCCTAAAGGTTAGTGTGCATTTTTTCATAGTATTTTTCTCATGGAAATGTGCTTAGAATTATAAGAAGAATATAGTTAATTATTTAAGTTATTGAAGTTGTATACAGTTTAAGGTGAATTACACTTTGCTTTCCTTATGCAAGAAAGAACGAAGGCTTGTGTAACTGATGGTAGCTTTTCTGGAGTTCCAATTTTTCACAATTTTATATACATATATATACACACACATATCTAAAAAAAAATTGGTTACAATATATAAATACTACATGTTCCCACCTTTTGATTGAAACTAATTATCATAATATTCATATAATATATATATATATATATGTACACACATATCTAGAAAAAATTGGTTACAATATATAAATTTTCCTTTTTGGGTTACGTTACAGTATGTATGATAATGTGTAAGTCGAGTGTTAGCAACTAGTCGAGTAATCACATATGTACCTAATATAATAGGAGGCTAGTAAACCCAGGGGGTGTGGTGGAGCAGTAGGGGCTCCTCCTCCCTTAACTAAGTGTCGAGAGTTCGATCCTCGTCTTGGGTATGGAGCAGTCTTAAATCCCTGGACCAATTGTTCCACCCTTCGAGATGCCTACAAATCAGCAAAGGGTTTAGTCACTGCGATCGGCGGTGGAAACTTTGGTTATAAACCAAAAAAAAAATAGGAGGCTAGTCGAGAAAAGTGATATTAGTGAGTAAATTTGAAATGACAATTTTAAAATTTATTTTTTTTAAAGTTGTCATTATTGACAATTAGTGAAACACAAATAAAAAGACAATTATAATTGTTGTCACTAAAGGTATATTATTAATTGTTAAAAGTGACAACAACTTCCTAGTCACTAATTATTAAAATATAATGAAATATGTAAAACCTATTTTTGTGATAAAACGAACATTCTTATCATTATGAATTTATAATTAGTGACAACTTTGAAATTCTCTCATGATATTCTGTCATTAATATCTTGTTTTTTTTTGTAGTGGCTTGTTCTCGAGGTCGAGCTCTTATTTATGTTTTTACCTTGGCGCTATTAATATTTATAGTTAATTAATATAACAATGAAATATATAAATAACTAAATAGTGAAATAAAATACATGTAGGGCTATAGCTTTTCCTTCTTTACTCGAGCTTTGTTTGCAGTATATATCATTATATATATATATATATATATATATATATATTATCTTTAAATTTCTTTTATGAGGTGCAGTCGGATGCTTTGAGGGTGATGGCCAATGGAAGCCCAAATAAGCTAACTAAACCTCCACGTGCTTTCTTTAAAAAGGTAAAATATGGGGAAAATTATTATATTTCACATCCCTTTATATAATTCCATGTAACACATTCTATATACAGCTATCCCTATTTCTTGTAAATAACTATTATGCAGGAGCACCTCGAAAAAGCCATTCAAGAACAAAAGAGTACTCTGGAAAGGAGAGAGAAATTATTCAGGTTAATTGCTAAAAATTTTTATTATTTCTATTTTAAAACAAGGCTATCGAATTTGTATAATTTTAGTTTTAATATTCTTGTTTCGCCTCGCTTGGTCCGATTCGAACAAGTTATCGTAGTACTCATATGGTGTTGTAGGTGACAGCTCTAGAAGACATAATTCACGAAATGCAGGTGAGAAACCTAAGGCATATACAATATGTAAATTGTTCACTTTTTTTCCGAATTTAATTTGCAGCATTATCATTTTTAAATTTCCAGGATTGCTCAACATCAAGGTGGAACGATGTCGTCTTCATACCTCCTGGAAAGTGAAAACTCTGAAAATGGAACAATATGTCTACAATTCTAGCATTTTATTTACACAAACAGAGTATTAAGTGGATTGTCAAAGTAACTCTAATACTAAGTTCTTACGAGCAAAATGTAGAGGAAAGTAATCTTCAGATCATCAATTTTGTAGTAGAATGAGTAGTGGTCTTGTACTTGTAGCTTCCTGTCGGAAAATTCTAGTAAAACTTTTGGCTCCGTCCCTGGTCATCATAGCCGAGAATCTAAAGATCAATTTAAGACATAAATAAATATGATGCTCCTTTAATTAATCATAAAGTGATCACGCATGCTGATTAAGAGAGCATATATAAATCATGCTCCTTAGTATTAAGCAGTAATCATGCTGAATTAATTAGGACAAAACCTGCTCACGAAAATGAATGCTCATCTACATAAACACTGATATTCAGGATTAAGGCAAAAAGAAATCAAACATAATCCATAATATCAATACTAATCATACTAGATTAATTAAGACAAACGAATCACATTCCTTTATACCTAAACACACAATCATACTAGACTAAAACAAATATCATATCATGCTTCTGAATCATTAACAAAAGCTGATTTAATGGCGTCCACAGAGAGATTGAGAAAGACTTACCAAAAGAAAATGACCAGATCTGATCCATAAATCTACTCTTCCCATTCTCCAACAATATCAATATATACATATATATATATATATATATATATATATATATTACTTTCAAAATATTCGAATTTCTTTTTTGATTTTTCTGTTAAACTCTTTACATTCTCTCTCTCTCTCTTTTTTTTTTTTTAAGTTTTCTTTTTCAAAATGAAGCAAATAGCTAGCTACTAAAATTTTCTATTCATCATTTTCAAAATGGAGATGACGCAGTAGAGATCAAAGTGAAAGGCGTCGGAGTCGGAGGTCTCTTTGTCTCCCTCGCTGAAATGTCGTGATTCGGCTCCATTTTTGTGATTTGAGTGCTGATTTTGCTACTGCCATCAACGAGTGATCCTGTCAACTTCAAGCAAACCAATATGTTATACTTTTTGCAGAAGAGCCTGTCAGCTACGATGGTGTTGATGATGGTGTTTGGTTTAAGGATGGGATGCTTGGGGAACTTTGAGTTACCTGCTGGGGGAGGAAGTGACAGTAACATGATTTGTGCATTTCGTGTGACTGTGAATGTGATACATATATATTCATATAAGATATATATGTATGTATGTATATATATATATATATATACACATATGTCTGACAACATTAAAAAAAAGTTGTTTTGGCTTTTTCAGAGCTTTGTGTTTTTTTTCTTTCTTCTTCTATGTTTATTTTTTATGCTTTTTGGATGAAAACATCTTTCCACGAATAGAAATTTAAAATGATATTTAGTTTGCACCTCACCATATATACTCATTTTTTAACAATCTTTTTTTCAATATGATAATGAAATTAAGCATTAATGTTGGAATTTTCTAAGTGGTGGCAATTTGGGCTGAAATTAAGATTTAGTGTCCTATGTTAATTTCATTATCATAATAACAATCCCGACGGGCGTAAATTTGATCCGCAGGAAGATGGAAGTGGGGGGGCAGTGTCCTATGTGTGAAGGGGAGCATGAAGATGTAATCCATGTAATATTGGGCTGCCCTTTTTCAAGACAAGTGTGGGCTTTGTCAAATATTCCATGGCTTATCATTAATTCATGTGAAGCTTCTGTGGAAGGATGGTTGCAAGGATTGCATGCTCAATTGTCGGTGGAGGAGTTTTGCAAAGTTCTGGTGACATGTTGGTTCCTCTGGTATTTTAGGAACGCGAAGCTTATGGATAATATGGAGATTTCAGCTGCAACTCTTACGAATTCGGTTGTTCGATTTATCAACTCGTTCAAAGAGGCGGTGAATTGTGTACCTATTCGGCCAGCTTCTTTGTCTAACTAGTAAACAAAATGTGTGTGGCACGTCAATCATATGATCTCGTTAAAATAATTCATATACATAAAAATAATAAAGCTATTATCTATTAATCTTAGTATTTAAATAAAATAATAAAAATGACGCCTGACTTGTAAAGCTAGCTTTCCCACGTCTTTCTTGGTAAGTTGCTTTTTGTAATGACATTCAATTTTCTCAATCAATGTAATATTCATATAATTAGTTAAAAAAATAGAATGTCAACAACAATATTCATATAAATTTATTTGTTCCAAGTTCAAGCAGATTAAGCTTTTTATCTTCTTCTTTTCTTTTGATAAATAAATTATAGGGTATACAATAACACGATCGAAACAGGTGAAAACCTCCCAAAATTATCAGAGGATTTGCTTCATCAAAGAATAAAATAAATGAGATAATTAATAATATAACTCATTTAAAAATAACTAATTTGTAGTCTATCATAGTCAATTTTGAGTCCTTCAAAGAAACGAATTGTAACAATCATGAGCTTAAACTACAATAGTGTTATGTTTTAACTCAGTATAGAATTAGTGATATATATTTTATCGTCTTAGGATTTTTTTTAAAATATTTTACCTTTTTAGGATAATTAGAAGATATTGTACCTTTGCAACAAATACGATACAGGAGGAGTTCTCTTTTGATGGTTTAATTGCGATTCCATCATAGAGTCTTACTGTAATTATACACTTCATTATTGTAGATATTCAAAATAGGGGGTCCTTGGTTGAGTTCGGGCATTTTCACGAAAAAAGTTCAACACGACCCGACATGTGTGAGTTGACAAAATAGCAAACCAACACTTAATTATCTCTTCAAACTGAGTGGTTTGGGTTAAGGGTTCAAGATTTTTGGAGGACGGATTGGAGGATATTTGAATCTTCGTTAGAGCTCCTACAACTTATTTATAGTTACAAGTAATAAGGAATAAACTAAAGAACATAACTATTATTGTACATTTAATTGAAAAAATTAAAATTGAGTAGGTGAGATAAGAAACAACAACAAATAGATATTACTAAATAAGGGGTAATTGCATTTTTCCTCCTGTATCTTTCTCACTTTTGGATTTTGGTCCTGTTTTTTGTTTCGATTTGCAAAGTTGTCCTGTAACTATCCAACTTTTGGCGATTTTAGTCAAATTTTGAATGGAGCTGACCAATTTGGCCCGAATTTGCCATGTGTGATGCTGACTGGACAAAATTGATCTGGTGGCATGCCAAATAGACGCTGACTGGCATGCCACATCATCAATTTTATCCCAGTCAGCGTTCATTTTGGGGGGAAAATTGAAAAATCCCCAAATTTTTGTTCATGTCCGCTCCACGTGGCAAATTCCGGTCAAAATCGGACTAAAATTACAAAAACTTAGATAGTTATCGGACGACTTTGCTAATAAAAAAAAAACAGGTCCAAAATCTAAAAACGAAAAAGTTAACGGAAGAAAAATGCTATTGGCCCTACTAAAAAAAAATATTTTGTCATGATTTGTAATGAGTAAAAACTCTCAAATACTATAAATATAATTTATTATATAAATTCATCATATGTATATATTTGTTTCCTTTGTTACGAAATCAAAAATTTTGTTCAAATAAAATAAAAATAAATTCTCAAACATGATACTCAATTTTTCATCTAATCATCCAAATAAAATAATAAGAAAAAGTACACGCAGACCCCCCCTCACTTATAGTGTAATTACCAAAACTCCCCTGCATTTATTGAAAATTATCAATGCCCCCCCATGGGGTCTATTTGTAAGGTTTATAGAGGTAAATTTGTAAGAATTGTTAAGCACGCAACGGGTTAGTAAGAAATTCTTAACATGAGGGGGTGTATTGGTAATTTTCAATAAGTGATGGGGAATGTTGGTAATTATATATAAGTGATGGGGTCTGTGTGTAATTTTCCCTAAAATATAATTGGGTTACATAAGTATGAATAAAACCATTTTTGCTAGAAGGTATATATATGTACTTCTTTTTTCGGAATGCTATATGTAATGGTTGGGTTGCAAGTTACTATTATTAAACTTACTATTCGACCCGAAAGGGTGGGTATATCAAATTGTCCCTATTACTTAAAAAATTTAAATCGGCCTTTTTTGGGTAAATCGACTCGATTTTAGTTGTTCGGGCAGATTTATGTACACTCCCAATTCAAAATTTATTTTTACTATTTATTTTTAAATTCTTTACCATTAAAATTTGAATTACATATTTTAGGTACGTCAAAAGTTCCAAAATTTTTATGTCATTATAGTTAGGATTCCATAATTTGTGCGAAATGAGCTGCCAAACTTAAATTTGTGACTGGCTTTTTCATTCATATCCATCTTAACTTACAAAAAAAAATAAAAATTAAAAAAGTTATTGAAATATCCATTCCTATTTCATGGAATTTAATATTAAATATAAATTTGTTTGTGATTTTGTGATATCGTATGTGTACATGTTAGGGATATTGCTTTATTTTCAATTTTTTATATACATTTTACTTTATTTTAAAATATTAACTCTACATTATGATTATCAAATTTATGTTATAATAGAGACATTATTGTATAATGTAACTGTGATAATTTCATACACTTATATTATTTTCCATTTTTTTTAATTAACTACATACCTATAATATTAAGTAAAATAGGTTGAATGAATGCCACAAAACAAAAAGAAAGAATGAAAGTGATGACATAGTGAAATATGAAATTATAAAGTCAAAATAAAGCAATTATATATGGAGGGTATTATTGGTTTGTATTGTTGGAAATTGTGTTCTAAAATTATAAGGACATTTTGGTCCATTTCTCAATGCAAAAAGAAGATTGGAGTGTTATTAACAAGTTTAGGAATGCAAATATCAATAACCATTGAAATACTCTTTAGAATGATTGGCTATTTGTGCCCAAGTTTGCTTTCTTGTTCCTTTTAGCTAATTTATTGATCAATTTTTGTATTGTTTTAGATCGGATCTTTATGGTTTACTTTCAATAATTAGATATTTGACAATTTGGTGTAATGCCTATGGTTAACGATATATATCGTCTACATTTTTTGTTTTGGAATTTTCCTATACACTATTGACGTTTCATTTGCACAGGAATTTGAAGTAAAACAAATTAAGTTTTCTTTTATATTTCATTACTTTTAGTGACTTTTGTATTGTTTTAGATCGGATCTTTATGGTTTACTTTCAAGAGTTAGATTTTTGACAATTTGATGTGATACCTATGGTTAATGATATGTATAGTCTACATTTTTTAAGTTTTGGAATTTTTTCTATACACTATTGGCGTTTCATTTACAGAGGAATTTGAGGAAAACAAAATTAAATTTTCTTTTATATTTTTTTACTTTTAATGACTATATTATAGTATACGTATGTATTTTAAATTTGATTATTTTTTATATATGAATATTATGAAAGGCTAACACAAAAGAAATGAGAGCCATTGTTCTTTTAAATGATTATTGCTTATTAAAAACAAATCTTTGATAATTAAAATATACTTTGTTGGAATGACAATTAATGTAATGTCATTAATGGTCGGACCAAGGATCGTACATATATATGTATCTATAGAAAGGTTTTTTTTTTCCTTCTTTAAATGAATAAATAGATAGGAATATAGGATTAATCTTATATTATATTGTAGAGTTCTAATGTATAAATGGAATTTTATTGTAATTATACTTCAATGAGGAATTTCATTTCATCGTAGGGTCCTAACGTAATTATACTTCTTATTGTTGTAGATTCTTAAAATTTGTTTTTGACTCTTTTGCTATTAAAAGAATTAATTTCATAGGAATATTTTAGGTATATTAAAAATGTAAAAATATAAACTCGTACTTTTATAATAGAATAGATGTACGGTGGGAATCGCCTAAATTTGGAGTGATGAAAATAAATTTTGATGGGGCGATGGATGTGCGGAGAGGTATGGCCTGTATTGGAGTAGTTATTCGAGACTAGAGGGGATCGTGTGTTGGATGGACGAGCAATTTCTTCAACTTTGTAGCTGAGCCAGAGGTTATTGAAGCTTTGGCGGCTTTGGAAGGGGTTAAGCTTGCGATTCGGGATAGGTGGCCAGAGGTTCAGTTGGAAGGGGACTGCCATTCATTGATTTCAAAGATTCAGTCGGCTTCGGTGGATAGATCAGCTATTAGCAATTATATTAGTGACATTCTTCGTTTATCGCTTTTGTTTTCATTTTTTCATTGTTCTTTTGTTAGATGTTCTGGTAATTTTGTTGCTCATTTCATCGCCAGAGCTGTTCTAGGTGCTCAGGGGTCTGTCATATATACTTCTAGATTAATTAAGACAAAAAGAATCACATTCCTAATTTATACCAACACCAATCATATATACTAGACTAATACAAACATCATATATATATATATGTATATATCATGCTTCCGAGTCATTAACAAAGCTGATTTATTAAATGGCACACACACACAGATTGAAAGACTTACCAAAGAGAATAAGCAGATCTGTAGATCTTCTCTTCCGTTCTCTCCAACAACGTCAAATTAAATGAGCAAACAAAATAGACTTATTACATTCAAAATATTCGAAATCCTCTTACAATTTTTCTATAAATTTACTCCTTACATTCTTCTTTTCTTTCAAAATGAAGTAACTAATTAGAGCTACTAATTAAAACCTCCTGTTCATCATTTTCTTTCAAAGCGCTATGATGTAGAAAAAAGGATTGAAAGGCGGCGTTGGAGGTCTCTTTATGATCGCCTGCATTTTTCTTATATATATTCTGAAGATTTGTCTCCTCCTCCGTAGCTGAAATGTCGTCGTGATTCGGTTCCATCTTTATGATTTGAGTAGCGATTTTGCTACTTCCATCAGCAAATCTTTCCAACTTCAACAAAACAGATGTATTATTCTTCTTCTTGCAGGGGAGGTTGTCAGCTAAGGTATTGGTGTTGTGGTGTTTGGTTCGAGTTCAACGGTGTGAATTATTTGGAGGAGGGAGTGATATTGACATTACTGGCGCGCCAATTTCAAAATGTGAGTTTAAAATAATGCAGATTACATGTATATATATATACATGTACTGTGAAGCTACCCCTTATTTATACTAGGCCACCTCCTAAATGTACTGTGAAGATTGCTCTAATCTAATGCCAATATTAACTATCTAGAAGATTGCTACCTAAATATTTACAAGGATACTTTTACTCACCTTTTAGACACATTCTAGAATCTCTCCACACACTTCCTACCTAATTCATAAACTTCTGTTAATCATCTGCACATTTTTTACATAATTCCCTACACTACTATAGATACAAGTAGCTGGAAGGTGAAGCTCTTTTGGAACCTCTAAGTATTGGCCAAGTAATGAAAAATGTCGGTGCGTGACAAGTTGTTGGCTTTTGGATGCCAATGCATTCTTATGATGTGTCCTGATGTGTCCTGACTTCATGATCAATTACATGTTTTCTTGTACTAGTACATCAAAAGCAATTAAGGTTATAGTGTACATTGCTAATAGGGCAAAATACACTTTGTACCCCTAAACTATTCACTTTATCTTTTTTAGGTTCCTGAACAATCAAATATAACAAAATGGTCCATGAACTATCAAACAAAATAGTCCCTCGATTTACGGACGTGTTTTCTGATTTTTTTAAGTTGATAAATAGTATAATATGAATGTTATTTTTGAATATTAAGTAATTTAAATATTTTTTTATAATTTTTTTTATTTTTAATATGGTAATTATTTAAAATACATTTTTTAAGAAAATTAAAAAATTAAAAAATATAAAGTTAAAATCATAATATTATCAATTATAGATATATAATTCTACATAATTAAATTTTTAGATAAAACTACAATTGATTCTTTTTTGCTCTAGAAGGCTAAGGACAATTAAATCCATAAAGTTATTAATCCTTAATGTTGGATTTTTTTTTGGAAAGAAAATTTGGTGAAATGAATTTTTGGATTGAAAAATATTATAAAAGATTTTTTTTCGGTATAAAGTTTATTTTAATGAGGTTTTAGTAAATTTTCCTTAAGAAAATAGTAGAAAATCGGTGTATTATTTTTTGCACAAAAGTGCATAGAAAATGGTAATCAAATGGTTAACAAATAGCAAAACTATAAATTCACAAAAGATACATTTTATTGAAAGCAAGTTAAGACAAAAAAAATATATATAAAAAATAAGCAAACTTTTTCAATGGTCACATTGCAATGGTCAAACTCAGTGCCACATTCCCATCAAAACTATTTTTGTCTAGGATATTTTTCCTTAAAATTATTAATTGTTGACTAAGAATTCATGTTTGTCATGAGCGCGTAAAGCCGATTTCGAATTCAAGTTCCCACTTGATCACTTTTAGCGCCACTGATTCTAAAGCTTAGTTGGTATGTTCAAGAGATGATGATATTTATGATCTTATAAGTTCATAATAATTGATATAAGACTGAATATTCGGTCAAAATTTCACATAAATATTAATTTTGGAGCAAAGTGTTACATTTAAATTTTCTAAGAAACATAGTCTATTTTTTAAATATGAAGAGGGTTTAGTGCTAGAAGATGAATTTTAGAGGGGTGAAAGTGCATTTTCCCTGAGAAAAAATAAAGAAAATATCTACAGATGTTATCCTGGTTATTTTATTCATCCGATATTCCTATTCCTAGTTCTATTTTGCTCTGAAGTATTTTCCAAATGGTAATTTATTTTTGAAAAAATATTTCTCACTTTTGTTTCTTTAACAAAGATGTTTAAGTCTTATAGTACTAGAAGTCTAACTAGGATTGAACTAAACTCTCTACTCGAGCTCAAATTGGATGGAATGTTATTTCTCATATCTCGTTTCCCATAAAAAAAGAAGTATGTAGAAATTTGAGGGAATAAGGGCCTTTGGATGAGTTTTTCATTGAAAAATAATGTTATAAATAAGTGTGATATGATATGTCTTTTTTTATAAGAATTTTTTTTTGTTGGAAAATTTGTATAAATGATCTTTTATTTTCTAAGAAATTAGACATATTTAAATTAAACTCATCAATTAAGGGATCCAAAAATATTTAAAGTGAATCTTATTTTGTAGTTTGAGTCATTTCAAATCAAGATAAGTGATTATCTTGATGACTTTGTTAAGATATTGGCAGATAAAGTTCTTTTTTTTTTTTGTTGGTCGTTTGTTATTCACACTACAAGAAAATAGGGTTTCAGAGACGAAAAAATCCGTCTTTGAAACCCAATTTAAATAGTAAAAAATTTGACTTTCTTGTGGAAAATCTGAGAGAAATGCTGGCCCCGATTGGATGATATACCATTTTCAATTTTCGAATTTTAAGAGATTTTTTTAAACAAAAATGCATTTGTTTGACTTATTCTAAAAATATCTCAAAAAAATGTTACATTTAATTTCCCAAATTTTTTTAAAAAATGAATTTAAGTGGCATTTCTCTCAAAAAAAAATTCACTTTTTACTATTTATAATTAGACAATTCATATGCATAACATATCACCGCGTATCAAGTTCATATTGTTGAAGTGTGATCAAAGTTTGACTTGGTCTTTCTAAGTTGTTAGTAGAGTCTTGTTATTTATTATGTTTACTTAGTCAAATAATTAGTTGCTATGTTAGTGGCATAGTGGACTTAGTTAGTTGCTTTATTGTTGAGTAAAATTCTCTTAATTTGTTTTTGATTGTAAGCCTATTTAAAGGCACAGTTTAGTTCAATTTCATATAAGCAATTCTATCAATTTTATGCATTTGCTTTTAATTTCTTCCCAACAAATATAATCGCCTGCCAAGTAAAGTTAACATAATCAATTTTTAATGAACACTTTAGAAATAAATTAATATCTAGAATTTCCATTTTGTCAACTTCTAAAGCTTTGTGCCCATAAGATTTGGAATAATATTATGAAGGAATAATAGCAGACACCCCTCTCAGTTATGGGGTGATGTGCACTTTGTTCCCCAACTTATTGAAATGTGCGATTTACCCCCTCACTTATAAAAAATGTGCACTTCACTCCCTCGGACAATTCGGATAGGGGCAAAGTGCTACAAAACACATAAGTCAGGGGGCAAAGTCCTTAAAAAACACATAAGTCAGGGGGCAAAAGTCCAATTTTTATGATAAGTGAAGTGCCTGAATCTGCCCAAACTGCCCGAAAGAGTGAAATGCACATTTTTGATAAATGAAGAGGTAAATCACATATTTTAATAAATTGGGGGGCAAAATACACATCTCCCCATAATTGAGGGGTGGCTATATTATCCCTATTATAAAACACGTGAGAATGTATATTACAAATTCACAAATAACAATTTATTTATCCATAATATATAAGAATATACCCGGACCACGTGTATGTCCGGTGTGGGCCACATTTTGGTCGTTTGCAGTATTCATCATATATCGTACGTGGCACCAGTGATTGACCAAATAGATTTAATCCCCACAAATTATCATGTGTTTTTCACATGGCGACTCCCAAGCAATACTAGAGAAATTGCACTCTTTGGCGTTAATCTTATTTTTGATCCTGTAAGTAGTTCACAGTACACATTTAGCCACGCATTATATGAAAGTCTAACATTTAATTTCATAAGTTATAAAAAATCTTAATGTTGATCCGAAAGCCAAGTTTTGTCTGTTGACTAACGGTCAACTCCGTTAGTCAATATTTTGACCGACTTTTTCGGGGAGATTTGACGCGTAAATGCACTGACACATGGATTATATTTAATATCACGATATTTTTATTGAATATCGCGCGACATCCAAACACAAAATCTCCCAAAAAGTCAATCAAAATGTTGACTAACGAAATTGATCGTTAGTCAACAGACGGAAATTGGCTTTAAGAACAACATTGAATTGTTTTATAACATATAATATGAGGCTAAATATGAAACTTTCATAAAATGTAGGGCTAAATGTGTACTCTGGACCACATATTAGACCAAAAATGAAATTTGCCCGCACTCTTTATAAGGATAATTTCTATCAAATTATCCTTCTATTCCATTCTTCTATAGGGGAAGAATATTGAAACAACGTTGTGATATTTGATTAAATGTTGTGTTGAGATTATAGAACTACTCAATCCGATTGCCCGTTTGCTACACTGTTCTAGCTCTTAGGTCATTTTTAAAATTAAATTTCTGAAAGTCGAAATCATGATTATGGATTTGGATATCCATTAATTTTTTTTGTTGTAACACTTCTTACTACATAAATAAATGTACCACCACCATATATATATATGAGTTATTACGTAGCTAATATTTTTATTGTGTCTCCATTGCACAGTCTATTTTTTATTTCAATGTCCTGATATATTATGTTTGGTTTATATTGTCTTTATATGAATAATTGTGGTTGTTCAGAAACTGAGTATCAAAAGTTCCTAGAATTAAAATGCAAATCGCAGTTTCGTGAATTAGGACACATACATAATGACAATTACATACATGAGTGATTAAGGTATGTACTATAGAGATAAGAGAAAATACAATGTGATATAAAAATTGAAATATTTTCATGCACGCACCAATTAATTACCATATATGTCAATAATCATCTCTAATTTGTATATGTACCAAAAATATTTTTTATACAGAATTAACTTGAATTGCACTAGATGATGATGAGACTTCTCACAACTTAAATTATTGCGTATAATGAGTGTTGACGCCAAGTGGTGTAGATGAAGCACATCTACATAGGATATATATATGTGTATGTATATATATATATATATATCATTGTTGATGTGACTCAATTTGTACAATCTGATGTATATAAGCATTTTTCTCTCACAAGTTGAAGCAATTACAAATGTAATTTACTCTTGTTATCGCCCACAAGTAGGTGGAGCATTTTTAATTAACAACTTTTAAAATCCTCTTCAATACGCGTGCATTATGTTTATGTCGGTAAACGACATTGAGATAGAACATTACACATGTGTGTAATTCTTTGGTACCAAACTCTCAACCGACCATAATTTTCATTTTAAAATTATATTTCACTTTCCTCTTTCATTGATAAATTAATAAGCACGCCACTCATAAGGAAAAAAAACAAAACAAATCAGACGTACTTAGGATAATTAAATCGTTACCGTTTCTTTTTTCTTTTTTTTTAAAGGATAATTAAATAGACTAATACAATTAAAGAAACATTTTATAATGAGGACGTAAATGTTAACACGTATTGTGAGAAATTCTAACCCGCTTCTGGCTCATCCAAACTCATGTGTATTTTATAGAAAAACTTACTAATTATATAGCAAGTGTAATACATTTTCCTTATAAAATACACTTAGGTGTAGCCAAACCGGTTCCATGTACCAAAACCTAAACTCGCCCAAAGCTAAATTGAGGTATAATTTAAAAATTCTAAACAAAAAAAAGGAAAGGGGTAAAAAAAACCCACAAGATAAAATAATTATATGTATATGTGTGTATTTAATTTGATATATATCATGAAGAAAAACAAAAGAATTAATTAAGAAGTGGAGGATGGAGGATAGTTCCACGGCGACGGCCTGAAAATCGAGGTGCTGCTCCCTTGTTGATTATTATTTCCCTGTGGCCGGAAATGTATTATTTGCCCACTAGATAATGGCTGATCAGGATATATTGGACCAATAAATGGAGCCGGCTGATCAGAAGAAAATGCTGAATTCATTAATGGAGGCCTAGCAGGTTGTGAATACAAACCAGCTAATGATGAGGCATAAAACATTTCTTCAAACAAGGTTGTAGTCGTCGACGGACGTGGTTGAAGCAACTGCGAGTATTCCCAGTAATCTCTTGCGGTGGTCTGGTAGAGCAACGGCGGCGGATATGGAGTGGTAGCCTTGGCGGCGAGGGGCGGCCGAGCGGCGGAGACGGTGGTTTGAGAATGCTGAGGTGGTGGTGGTGGCAAGGTTCTGAAGTTTTCAGGGAAGTTGAGTTTGGCGCGGTTGCCTCTGAAGCGGAGCGCCGCCTCGTCGTAGGCTGCGGCGGCGGCCTCCGCCGTGTCGAAGGTGCCAAGCCAAACTCTGGCGGCTTTATGTGGGTCCCTTATTTCTGCGGCCCATTTGCCCCATGGTCTTTGGCGAACTCCTCGGTATTTTCTTCTTAAGGAAGTGGTGGTGGAGGATTCTGGTGGCGGCGGAGTTTGTTCCAGTGCGGCTGTGGGGAGTGGTGGTGCGGTGGTGATCGGTGTTGCCATACTTGTGCCCTCCTCTAGCGGCTCTGGAATATGATCAATAAAGCAAAATTGGATTAGACTCCGAATTTTTTTTATTACATGTAAAATACACTGTTCACATCTTGCTGAACATGCAATAATAATAAGGAACTTTAGATATTCGAAAATAAGGAAAAGAAATATAAAATTAGAAGAAGCTCATGTCCCCAAGAAACTAATCTTAGCGTGGTACACATATTTTTCAATTATAACGAATTAGGTATTTATAATTTAGAATAAATTTGTGTAATTAGTTATTATAAGCAATCGAGAGTGTTGGTGTAATTTTCCCTAGAAAATATATAATAGTAAGAACTAACCAAATGATTTAATTGGAGAAGAAGACTCCCAAAACCTGCCATAAGAAAACTGCGTTACAGTAGTACTATCTTCTTGATCATGCTTCCTCTTCGACCCAGAGCTCGAAGGAGAATCAACGATAGACGGGCTCGGCCCAACACCATGATACGACGACGTATCAACACCACTCTGCCTCTGACCACCGGACACCACGTGGGTCAGCGCTGCCACCATCACCGACATCTCCGATGACGACTGACTGTACATCGGCGCCGATAGTAGGTAATCTGGTTGTTCTAATTGTTGTTGCATGTGTAAGAACGGAATGGAAAAACTGGAAGTAGTGGCGGCAGCGGAGGTGGTGGTGGTGGTGGTGGTGGTGGTGGTGTTTTCTCTATTCCACCTGCAGGCATACTCGCCGCCGTTATGATCTCCTCTGTTCGCCACCTTCAATTTAACTGCAATATGAACAATACTGCCCGATATTTGAACTTTAGCCGTATATACGTAGAAACTTTCAGTATTTCCTTAAAATTTCAGCACCCGACTTTAATGATCAATTCACGATCGACAGTGTTCAAGAATATGAACATACATAGAATAGAACCTGTATTTTAACCTTGTATATATATATATATATATATATTCTCTCTTTTTGGGAAGTGAATAATTTGTCGAAGAAATGCTAGCTATATGAGCACCGGGACAGGAATAGATCATATATACACCTTACGTAACACTGGTATTAGTCTCCAACGGACAATCAGCTTAAATATTATATATAAATATATATTTATAGAGAGAGAGAGAGAGACGTGGAGGAAAGATATGCGATATTATTAGGTGGATTTAATTTCTTAAAGAGTGAAACAAGAACGTGGCAAGTACAAATTGGAGCTGATCTTCGAAATATTCTATTTTACTCGATTTTCTGTCTCACAATGGTGTCACACTAACGAGTGATTGACTTATTTAATTAATACGTGACTAAATTATTATTTATAATTTTTTACATTTGTCAATCTATGTGACACTATTTTACATATTATTGTATGATAGAAGATCTCGTCCGAATAGAAAGAGTCAAGTCAGCCAACTTGATCGAAAACCATGTATGTTCACACACCGTTTGACTGTATGGACTAGATTATGATAGTATTACATGAGGTACCTACTGTCCTTTCGAACATCTCAAGGGAATGTCGGTTTTGTACCTTTGCTCTATGTCTGTATGTATTGTGAGAGAGAGAGAGAGAGATCATGTCTAGATTGAGTTGTTTGCATCATGCATCTCTTATATAAGAGACCAAAACGAAAAGGTTAAAACACCGATTTTTATCTTTTACTGCAGCTATCTTTACGTTGATTTCACAACTCTATCTTCTTATATTTGATGAATTATATGACATGTTATAGATTTTGATGCGAATTCCATGAATTCCATAACATAACAAAATTTTAAAAAGAATTTGATGAAGAACAATATTGGATTGTTGGTCCACTTTATGATTAGATTTTTTAATTTTTAACTGTGGAATCCACATAGGCAGATTATGTTAGTTTTAAATAGTAAATTAACGGCAGAGACTATATTTGTCCAAAATTTATAAGTTGAGGGACTAAATCTGTCGGGACTGTAACATGAAGGACCAAATATGTTTTAGGAGACAAGTTTAACGAAGGAAAATATAGGCAATGTTTGGTTATGTTTCCATACCATGTTTGGTCTAAAATTCTCACCAAACCATGTTTGGTTCACAAAATATATTGATCAAAAATACACTACTTTTTTTGTCCAAAAAAAACATAATAATAACTTTCCATCTTTCTATACCTGCTTTATCACTACACTCTTCTCTATGTGTTCTCTCTATTCTCTCTCCTCTCTAACAAACAAAAGTTTCATGATTTGACCGCTACAGTAACTTTGTTCCCTTTGGAAACAAAACCAAATATTATCTCACCAAAAAAATACAACCAA
The DNA here is from genome assembly GCA_019426215.1 of Buddleja alternifolia. Lineage (NCBI taxonomy): Eukaryota > Viridiplantae > Streptophyta > Magnoliopsida > Lamiales > Scrophulariaceae > Buddleja > Buddleja alternifolia. The sequence goes on from CM033390.1 coordinate 1,898,140, forward strand.
ACACAATCTCATCAAACACGCACGTGTCCCCATAAATTTCTCACCAATAATTCTCACCAAAATATCATCCCAAAACATAACCAAACATAGCCATAATTTTTCCCACAACAGTGCATGGATAAACTCAAATTAATGGTTTTGGCCAATGCCCAATTATCTTTTCTTATAGCAATGTACATAACTCATGATATGTTTACATAATGAGAAAAAATGTTAAATTACATGCACGAGCATTAGATTTGATTATCGTATTATATTAACTTTTTGGAAATAATAAAAATTACATTATCTATCACATGTAGCAACACTTATTTATCATACAGGATTAAGGAAATTTAAATAACAAAAAATATTAAACAATTTAATTCATATAGACTGCTTGAAATTATAGACCACTAGATAATTTATTTATTTTTTTGCTTTCTTCCTGCAAAATTAAAAGCACCTATGCTACATATCCACATATATAAGAAAAATATACAGAAAAAAAAAAGCATGAAAACACTAAATAATATGCAAAATTCTTTATGGTTCTTATATAGAGTATGAATAATTTATAATGTTTTACATTTCTTAACAGTTTTCAAAAATTAAACAATCTTATGCAAACTACATGAAAATAGCAACTTGCCATCTTCCACCATATAATTTTCTTAAATAAGTAATTCATAAATGCTTAATTAGTAATAGTAGACCCTTAACTTAGCTCTAAATGAAAGAATAAGTAGTTAATAATTTTGATGTTTATTCACTTGAATAAATTCAACAATATTTTTCCTACAAATCTTATGAAGTTGGGAACTCAAATTTGGTGTTGCTATTCAATTATTTTCTCATGTATGAATGAATTTGAAGTTGTGAACTATTAAATCTTCACATTGTGAGATCGCAAGTAATAGATGACACCGGACAATGCCATCTTTTATTTTACCTTTTGAAATAGCAATACTAACATTATCACTCATTTGTAAAAATAATACATATGATGTTTAGTAATTCCACATTAACTTTTACAAGTATCAATATATTATTAATTGAACATAAATGGACTAAGTAATTTAATCGATTTATGATATTTGTAGAACTATAGACCAATAGAAAAATCTATTCACAAATTAGAAGGACCAAATACCTCATGTAAATATAAGAAAAATACATACAAGAGAAAAAGGTAAACCCCATAATTCTAAAATATTATGCCAGAATCTAATTGACTGAACCAGAGTTTCACTGAATATCAAAGTACTGAAACGAAGAAAAAAGAGTAGGGATCGAAATGAGAAAAGGCAAAATTTACAAGGGAAGCGATAATTTACTATTTCAACTGCAAAATTAACTATAATACAATTAAATACCTTACATATTGGTATCCAACATGGTTTATTTGCATAATTTGGCCGGAAACAATATTTGACAAATGTGTTAGCTAGAAAAATAAGTGCAAATAGTTGTTACACGCATAAAGAAAATGAAAAACAATTGATAAATTAAATTTTTTTCCCACTTTGTCTTTTTTTTTTAATCGATCACAACTAACTAAAAAGCAAAAGCTTTCAAGCAAAATATTAGTATTTAAAAATTTAAAGTTGTTGGTAGTTTGACTGAATTATATGATTTTGTTGAATCAAATTAGATTTAGATTTATGTGTATCAAGTTAATTGTCATGTATTCTAATAATATAGTAAGATTAATATAAAACCTAAGTGTCCATGTTATTAAATAAATTAAGTTAAAAACAAAATAAGAAATTTAGCTGATTACATTAAATTAAGAATGTAAATTAGAATAATATTGTCTTAACATTTTATATTTGATTATGGAATACTATAAAATGAAAAATTATATTAATAGAATAAATATATAAATCATAGATTTTAACTTACAACTATCAAATTTATTTATTTGTGTATTTTTAGAATTATCTTTACATTATATAAACAAATTATACAAAAAATTACAATAAACATAACGATTCACGCGCGATGCGCGTGCACTTTACTAGTTGATAAAAAGAAACTAGGGCCTCCTGAAATTTTAACTTAGGGAGTTTAGCTTTTGGCCTAACAAGGTAGTTATATTACAAATTTAGTTACGATTTGAAGTAGGGCGCGGCTTACATCTAAAAATTCTAGTTTAAGCTTGATTTGATCGGACTAAACGATAATTATTACAAGCTCCAGTTTTCCAAATAAAATAATAATAATAATAATAATAGCTGTGCAATTTGTCGTGACTAAGATGAGATAAGTGATGTTTGGAGGCCATTTTTTTTCCTTTTTGGTAATGATCATGTTTCGGGCAAATGCTTTGTCAAATGTTGACAGGGTCAGGGTCAGCTTGGCATCCACCACGTGGACTATCTAGTTAGAACTAGTTGGGTTAGCACAAGAACTTAGTCTGTAGGCGTGGGTATCATATGGCAATATAGGGGTCCACGTATACTTGGCACTTCTGAAAATTGGAATTTTTCGGATGACCTTCACTATTTTATATATATATAAATAAATAAATATATTTGCGTGGAATTCTCCACATATTTGTGTTCATATTATGTGTCACGTTGTCGGATCTGAAACCACATGACCTCCAAGATAATACCGGAGACTTAAGTTCAGATGGTCTACCCAATTGGGACGAATTCATAGTAACATTCCTAATTCAATTTAGTTTTACAACGCCAATCTTCTGTTATAAAATTGTGTAATATTTTTAGAATAGATAAATGGTTATATACAAGATTGAATTACTATATTTGTAAGTCTGTAACGGCTTAAAAATTTCATTACATAGTAATGAAATAAAAGATGCATGGAAGTTGGGTGATTTTTCTCATCCACGTTCTCCGAATCAAATGATTTTGAATACACTTGTAAAGGACTATGATCTTTTCAGCAGGATTAACATTTGTAAAATGGATGTTTTTATGCTTCCTTTATTTTTGATATCAAATTCAAAGATGGTTTTGCACTTAAAAATATTCAATGCAATTTTAGCTCGAAATTTAGTATTTGGAGCAAAGTGTTAATGATATAAAATTTCCAGTGGGCAATGTCCTTTTACCCTATATTTTATAAGAGTCCATTATAAAATATTGATAGTTCTTAGTCGTGTTTTGGTTGCTAATTAATTATTTATAATGGATTCTTAATTTAGTAAAATATATATTATTGATCTTCTTAAAAAAGAAAATATCTAACTCAATAATTCCAAGCTCCGAGGCGCCTTCAATGAAAATTGAGTTTTGAATACACTAAAAGTGTTGCTGACGGGCGCCTTAAAGAATAATCTTTCGCCCCTTATTTCCCACGTGTACGTTGAGAAGGAAAAAAGCATATTTGTGAAGCGCATGAATGTTAAATAACTGTTATTACAAAATAGATTGTTGAATAATTAATGGCCAATATTGTGTTCTTCATATAAAAAGAGATAGTTGAACAACCCTCCGAAGTGCGAATTTATAAGATACATTATCCTAAGAAAGTTTATTTTACACAAAAGGCAGGTACGAAGTTTCATAGTTAATTTTCTCTCTCTTGATTACGTATTAAACTATTAATCAATCATCAATAACAAAATAAAGTGAATGAGTTCAAAGATTGACAAACTATGATGCCAACAAATCACTTTTTTGTTCAAGTTACTCCTAGCAAATGATTCGTAAATTTCGTTATACACGAATAATTATAAATATATTGATCATATATTAAATTCGTGAATGTTGTGGAACTCAGAGTCATATTCCACCAAATATAGAAATAGCGAGGGAAATATTGTACTAGAAAACCACACTAGATTTAATTCCCAGGAAAGATTGGAGGCGTCACAACGGTCGCGCTTAAAACCCAACCTCCTCGACAGAATTAACTAGACGAATTTAATAGCACAATATAACACTACAACTATATCTAACAATGGCTACTTGAAGAATAGCACAAAATAAAGAACACCAAATTTAACGAGGTTCGGCTAATTTAGCCTACGTCCTCGGACCCCACCAAAATATTTCACTAAAGGACTAAAGTGAAACTATTACAAACTATAGAGGAAGAAAGAAGAAATTGCTAAAAGACTTAGGCAATTTGGGATGTTTTTCAAAGTGAAGAGGTGGTCTCCTTTTATACAACAAATGAGCCCACCCTTTACAAATTCTATCTATGTGGGATATTTTCCTCTTTCAAAAATGAGCCACACTTCAACAAATCTCCACCTTGGCGAATTTCAAAATCTTCAATCTCCTCATCAAACGGGGTCACCAAAACCAATCTTCAAACTTTGACAATGTTGATGAAGTCCAAACAAAATTTGAACTTGATTGCAGTCACAACTTTTGTCAACATATCAGCAGGATTCTCAGTAGTATGGACCTTTTCGATCCTGACTTCACCTTCTTCGAGTATCTCTCTTATGAAATGATATCGAACATCAATATGCTTCGTCCTTGCATGATAAACTTGGTTCTTTGCTAAATGAATAGCACTTTGACTATCACAATGTATGTTCACATACTTTTGTCCAATTCCTAGTTCACCAAGCAACCCTTGAAGCCAAATTGCTTCCTTTACAGCCTCTGAAATTGCCATATACTCTGCTTCCGTAGTAGACAGAGCAACCGTTGACTGTAAGGTAGACTTCCAACTGACTGGTGCTTTAGCAAGAGTAAATACGTAGCCTGTAGTTGATCTACGCTTATCTAAATCACCAGCATAGTCTGAATCGCAATATCCGACTACATACTGACTATGTTCCCTCTCAAATATCAAACCAACATCAGCTGTGTCATGGATGTATCGCAAAATCCATTTCACAGCTTGCCAATGTTCCTTTCCAGGATCATGCATATACCTGCTCACAACCCCCACTGCTTGGGAAATATCAGGCCTCGTACACACCATAGCATACATCAAGCTACCAACAGCATTTGCATACGGTACTTTTGACATCTATTCCCGTTCTGCATCAGATTTCGGTGACAAAGCGGCGCTAAGCTTAAAATGAGGAGCAAGCGGAGTACTAACTGGTTTTGACTTTTCATCAATGCCAAAACGCCTCAACATCCTACTCAGATATTGTTTCTGAGTCAAACAAAGCCTCCTCAATTTTCTATCTCTGAAAATCTCCATGCCGAGAATCTTCTTTGCCTCACCTAGATCCTTCATCTCGAACTCCCTTTTCAAATGAGTCTTCAACTTCTCAATTTCTATTAGACTCGGGGAGGCAATCAACATATCATCAACATACAGAAGAAGATATATGAAGGATCCATTTTGTAGCTTATGCAAATACACACAATGATCGTATTTGCTTCTTGTGTACCCAATTCCCATCATAAACTTGTACCACTGCCTCGGAGATTGCTTCAATCCGTACAACGATTTTTGAAGTTTACAAACCAAATTTTCATTTTCAGCAACTTTGAATCCCTCTGGCTGAGTCATATAGATTTCCTCTTCCAAGTCTCCATGTAAAAATGCAGTTTTTACATCCAACTGAACTAGTTCAAAATCCAACTGTGCTACCAAAGCTAACAAAATTCTAATGGAGGAGTGTTTTACAACTGGAGAAAACACCTCATTATAATCAATGCCCTCCTTCTGACCGTAACCTTTGGCCACCAATCTGGCTTTGTAGCGAACATCACCTTGGCTAGGAAATCCATCTTTCTTTGCAAATACCCATTTGCATCCAATTGCCTTCTTTCCCTTCGGGAGACTGGCCAGTTCCCATGTTTGATTCTTATGAAGGGATTGCATTTCTTCACTCATGGCAATCCTCCACTTATCTTTCTCTGGTCCTTTGACTGCTTCAATATAAGTGGTAGGAACATCATCAGCGGCAATTGCAGATGCACAAGCCACCATATCATCAAAGCGAGCAGGCTTTCTGATTATCCTCTTTGGCTTGCTAGTTGCAATTGATTCAAGTTGCTGTGGAAGTTCTTGGGGTTGAACTTCCTCTTCTTCAAAATCTCCTTCTACCATAGGAGAATGATTAAGAGTTTCTTGATCTGCTGGGACAACAAACTTTTCAAACTCCACCTGTTTGGGAGTACCATCATGCTGTTCTGCATTCACCTTTTCCAACACGGTAGATTCATCAAAGGTGACATCCCTGCTAAAGATTATTTTCTTTGTTTCTGGACACCAAAGCCGATAGCCTTTTATACCAGAGGTGATCCCCATGAACACAGCTTTCTTTGCTCTAGGATCCAACTTTGATTCCTTAACATGATAATATGCAGCGGAACCAAACACATGTAAGGAATCATAATCAGCAGCAGGCTTTCCAAACCATTTCTCCAATGGTGTTTTTCCATCAATAGCAGTAGATGGTAGACGATTAACGAGATGGCATGCATACGTCACAGCCTCAGCCCAAAATTCTTTACCCAACCCAGCATTGGATAACAAACACCGAACTTTCTCCAGCAAAGTCCGGTTCATGCGTTATGCTACTCCGTTCTGTTGTGGTGTATGTCTAACAGTGAAGTGTCTGACAATGCCTTCATCCTCACAAAATTTTTGAAATGGACCACTCCTAAATTCTCCACCATTGTCTGTACGGAGACGTTTGACCCTTTTATCAGTCTGAGTTTCCACCATCTTTTTCCATTTGAGGAATACCTCAAACACTTCATCCTTTGTCTTCATCGTATACACCCAAACTCTCCGGGAAAAATCATCAACAAAGGTTACAAAATAGTGTTTCCCTCCCAAAGAACTCGTTTTTGAGGGACCCCATACATCCGAATGAACATAATCCAAGATACCTTCAGTATTATGGATTGCTGTTCCAAATTTAACCCTTGTCTGTTTCCCACGAACACAATGTTCACAAAACTCTAATTTGGAGTATTTCACTCCTTTCAACAATCCTTGATTTATGAGGAGATTCAAGGATTTTCCACCTGCATGTCCCAAGCGCATATGCCATAGCCTAATTGCTTCTGAATTTCGATCATCAACAGTAACTGCTGCTACTGCACCCACAACTGTACCACCCATGTAGTGATACGTATTGTTGTTCTTCCGAATTCCCTTCATTACCACGAGTGCACCAGAGATGATCTTCATCACCCCATCCTTAGCTCTTACTTCAAAACCTTTCAATTCTAAAGTTCCAACGGAAATAAGGTTTTTCCTCACTTCTGGTGCATACCGAACACCCTTTAGGGTTATGATTGATCCATCGTGATTCTTTAAGCGAACTGAACCAATCCCAAGTGTAGTAAGAGGAGCTTCATTTGCTGTGAAGACAACGTCATTTTGTTCTTTGAAATCAAAGAACCAATCCAAATGTAGTGTCATATGATGACTACATGCTGAATCCAGCATCCATGCTTCAGAAGCACCGCTGGATGATGTCGCCAATGAGAAGTCCGATTCGGCATCATCACACGCGGTTACATTTGATTCCGCCACTGCCTTAGAATTGCCCTTAGTTGTCAGCTTTGGGCAATCTCTCTTCCAGTGTCCTGTTTCTCGACAGTAGGCACACTCGTCTTTGCTTAGTTTATGCCTGGACTTGGATCTCCCTTTCTTTCCTTTGTTTTTGTTTTGTGAACGACCTCTGACGAACAAAACCTCTGCATCTCCGCCTGAACTAACTTGCTTATCTTTCTTTCTCAGTTCATAACTATACAGGGCAGCACAAACTTCGCTAAGAGATACAGCAGCCTTCCCGTGAAGTAGAGTTGTTTCAAGAAACTCAAACTCCTCAGGAAGGGATCCCAGCAACATCAGAGCCAAATCCTCATCTTTAAAAGTCTCATCCAAATTGATCAAATCGGTAACCAGTTGATTAAAACTGGTAATGTGACTATTCATAGTGGAACCCGAAACAAATGTGAAGCGAAAGAGCCGCTTCTTCAAATGGAGCTTATTCTGACAGCTTTTCTTCAGAAATTTCTCCTCCAGTGCCATCCACAATTTATATGCTGAGTTTTCTTTTGAAAACGCATATCTCTGCTCTCTGGATAGACACGAACGAATTGTTCCACACGCCAACCGATTCATCATACTCCAATCTTTTTCATCCATATCATTTGGTTTCTTTTCTTCAATAGCTAAGTATAGACCTTGTTGAAAGAGTGCGTCTACAACTTCGCTTTGCCACATACCAAAATGGCCTGTGCCATCAAAAGACTCCACTGCCAATCGCGTATTCGCCACAGTGGTTCTCGCCCAAATGGACGACGACGATGCTTTTGAGCTGCCTTCCATTTTTGGTTACAAATTATTCTTCAAGAGCCCTCCAAATGCGAAAGTCAAATAGCCCGGGAAAAATTTTCTGATGTGGAAGATTAGATTAAACTGCGACCACAGAGCATACTTAGAATACCCGAGCTCTGATACCACTTGTTGTGGAACTCAGAGTCATATTCCACCAAATATAGAAATAGCGAGGGAAATATTGTACTAGAAAACCACACTAGATTTAATTCCCAGGAAAGATTGGAGGCGTCACAACGGTCGCGCTTAAAACCCAACCTCCTCGACAGAATTAACTAGACGAATTTAATAGCACAATATAACACTACAACTATATCTAACAATGGCTACTTGAAGAATATCACAAAATAAAGAACACCAAATTTAACGAGGTTCGGCTAATTTAGCCTACGTCCTCGGACCCCACCAAAATATTTCACTAAAGGACTAAAGTGAAACTATTACAAACTATAGAGGAAGAAAGAAGAAATTGCTAAAAGACTTAGGCAATTTGGGATATTTTTCAAAGTGAAGAGGTGGTCTCCTTTTATACAACAAATGAGCCCACCCTTTACAAATTCTATCTATGTGGGATATTTTCCTCTTTCAAAAATGAGCCACACTTCAACAGTGAATACTAGAACGGACCCGATTTCCAAAAGCTAATCTTGATCCTTTGATCAATGATCTTGTATCCAACTTCAAAATAAAAGTGGATGTGATGTATATTATTATTGTAGCTCACTACACTTTAGTCCTTTTCTCTAACTTCAAATGTTTCCATATCTTTTTTGAATGGGGACAATTGCTTTTTGGTGCCATATTATTTCGCCTTGTGCACTTTTGGTACCATGTTTTTCAAAAAAATGCAAATTTGATTCTACAGTACCATTTTTTATTGCAAGAGTGATATCGACGTTAAAAACATACGAAAAAAATCACGTGATTCGCACGTGACCGTTAACATTACGTTTTGGAGGGATAATTTTACACTTTTCGTACATTGTTTTCAAAAAAATGTATATTTTGGTACTATATATAGTAACACTTATTATTGCAAAAGTAATACCGAAGTTATAAAATTGACAGAAAAAGCCACGTGCAGTTAACTTTTTCTTTAGGAGGTTAGGAGGGTAATTGTTCACGTGAGAGACACGTGCTTCAGCATTAGCCTTAAATATCCAAAATGGGCTTCAATTATCAATTTGTCAAACTCATAAAAATTCTTCCAAAACTCTAAACCCCATAAACAATTTCTTCACCAAATTTTCTTTGATTTACCCTCCAAATCACAATCCACGTCAATAATCAACATCGAATATTATGGGATGGGTGATTTTGCCAAGAAAATGCTAAGACCTGCTCATTTAAACCATGTTCATGCCAATGTTCTGACCCTTGGATATTGTATGACTAGCACATGTGTTCTTTTTACTGTTTAGAGTGCTATATTCTTGTTTTTTTTCATATTGTGTTGGTGTTTGTGAAGGAATTGTTTAGTCTCTATTTGGATGTGTTTTCATTTTATTTCCAACCGTCATTTTCTAAAATATATTGGGGAATAAGTTTTTTTAATTTTTGTGTGAGAAAATTGAAAAAAAGTAAGTGTGTTTGGTTGTGTTTTTTAAAATGATTGAAATTGGTGAGTGTGATGTGTGAAATGATTGAAACTCAAAAAGTAATGATTAGATTAAAAGTGTTGGATTTGATAGTAAATATTGATGATATTTTAAAAATTTAAAGGAGAGGAAAGAGAGGAGAGAGAAATGTTTAAAAAAATTAAAGGAGAGGTGAGCGAAAGGTTTAAAAAATTGAAAGGAGATGAGAAAGAAAATGTGAAATAAGTGATGTAAAATGTAATTTTAAAGAAATGATTGAAATTTATTGGGAAAGTAAAAACAAGAATGAAAATGAGAATATTTTCAGTCAAAAACAGTGTAAAGTGTGTATTTTCATTTTCAGATAGAAATGAAAATGAAAAAAAGGAGATTGAAACATAAACAAACAGGCCCTTAAGTTTTAAATGCACTTGTTTGGTTTACTTTGACAGAGTTGTAATTACAAAGACTAGTTGTCCTGTGAACTCTTAACAATCATTCCTATTTCGTTGTTCTCAGTTGGTTTAAGAATTGGTCAGTACTGATGAGTTTGGTAGAGTCGGATCAATATAAGGTCAATAAGAGGAGCCAAAATAAAGCCAAGAAGGGTCGGGGTTGATCGAAATCGCTAAGGAGTCGAAAAACGGATCAGAGCAGTGCCAGGTGCTGGAGGGGTACCATTGGCCTCGCGCTGGGCTGGCAGCCCCAGGTGCTGGAGAGGGCACCCAGGTGCGGGACCATTGGCCCTCAGGCGCGGGGTCCAATGGCGCCCAGGCGCCAGCACGGAGCCCAGGTTCGCAGCGGGGCATCCAGGTGCGGATGTGCGCGGTTGTACGCGTTTTTGGTGAGAATTCTTTTCTTGGGGTGCAAGTTGGCGAATTTTGGCATATTTGAGTCCTAGTATGATTAGAATTATTTCCTATTGTGTTTAGGAATTATTCCCTTTGTTAATTAGGATTGTTTTCCTAATTTGTTAAGGTTTTAGACTTCTCTACCATTATAAATATGAGAACTCTACTTGTAATTCATTGACGTACTTATTGAGAAATAAAGATGTAGTCTAGGTTGGCTCGTGGATGTAGGCAAGTTATTGTTTATCTTCATGTTTAGGCTTAGAATTTATTATTTCTTGTTTATTCTTCGCGCTCTGATGTCACCATCCCTAACAACTGGTATCAGAGCCATATGTTGTAGATTTTGAAGAGCTCCTAAATCAAAGATCTATGGGGAAGTGTTATTGGCTAAACGCGGATTTCGTCATGGGAACGATGGTAGGAGATGGAAGAATAATAAAGCTCGACGATTTTGTTACAGAGAAGCACAAATTGAGGTCGTGGTGAAGCTGAAGAAGATGACAGAGGGGGGTGAGATCGGGTAGATCGTCAACCAAAGAAAAGTAATCCCGTTGAACATTAACGAGAAAATGTTGGAAAAACGTGGTGCCAGCAGAGGCAGATTTGTGTTGCCGGGTGGGTAGAACACAGAGCCAGTGGGAGCAATTACGGTAGAGCCAGAGGTCAAAAAGAAAATTAGTGTTTCCAAGAGGGATGAATGAGTTGCTAGAGATCGAGGAAGCAGAGCTACGGTGCCAAGAAAGTAAATCCACCGAGCCAGATGTCAGAATGATAGAATCAGTAACCGAGAGGGTAGAGCCGTGTAGTCGAGAGACCAAAGGGCAGGGTTGTGGAGGCATGACCATGTAGAGAGATACCATGAAGACAGGAAGCGGTGCCGGGAGGGGTTGATCGTGGAGTCAGAAGCCATGGTGGCATTATGCGAAAATTGGGTAGGTAGATTCACAGAGCAGTAGGTTTATTGGCAGAGGGATGTGACTAAGGATGTACATGAACCCGCCCGACCCGTTCAAACCAACCCAAACTGCCGGTTTCAAATTATTAAAAAATTGTGGTGGGTTGAAAAAAATTACAACCCCCCATTTTCAGGTTGGGTGGTGGGTTTAATAATTGTAACCCTCCACCCGATCGGTAATTGTGTATGTCATAAGTGTGTGTGTGGATATATATATTTAAAGATTAACCCTAAACTCTTAAAAGTTAAAACTATATATGCATATATATAAACTCTAATAAGAATAGTTTTATTCATATTTATGTAAAACACTTTATTTTTAATTTAAGTAAACAAGAACATTGTTGTTACTTGATTTGAACGAAGATGTAGATGTATATTTTTATGATAAACTTATAAAATAATTTAATTTAATTAATATTTTAGAGTTTACAATTCATGATAAATATGATTTTTATTTAATAACATCACTTATTTTTGTATTTCTCACCAACTCAATTTTAATAATTAAATGTACAAGTATGTTATTTAGTTTCTTTCTTACGAGTTGAAACTAAAAGTAACATAATTATAATTCGATAACCCGCCAAACCGCCTGCTAAATACATTAAACCCGACCAACCCGAATCTCTTGGTTTGAAAAGATAATTATCCGGTTTCAGTTTGTTGTTTTGTCAACCCGCATATATCGGGTCGGGCTGAATCTTTTCCATAAAATAGCTCGAACCGACCGCGTGCACCTCTAGATGTGACATAGCTCGTAGAGTGGAAGCTCGAGCAGATATGTCAATAGCCTAAGTTAGCCATTGAAAAATTGAGTTGGCGGATAGATCTGACATAGCTCATGTAAGGGCAGGGAGCAGATATGTGAGGGATCCAAAATTGTTGTTGAAAAAGTCCTTGGTGGAAAGATGTCAGTGGATGGGTTGATCAAGGCGGTTTAGTTTGTGACATGTTCGGGTTTTAGAGTAACCTATATCCGAGGGTCAGTTGGACCGAGATGGATATGCCACAGTATTCAGGAGTTAGCTGATCACCAAAAGAATAGGGTAGTGGTGAGGGTTCAAAAAGGAGAAAAGATGTTCATACAGAGCGTTCGGCAAGTGGGTGACACTAGAGGACGAATGAATTGACGAGGCACTGAGAGGTCTCAGGGTTTGATCTCCATTGGGTTTGGAGATGGGTCAACTAGACTAAAGTTCACTTAGAAAAAGTGAAGAGGTGGTTCGAGTTGAATTCGAGTTATTTTGATCAGTCTTCAAGTGGGAGATTGATGGGTTTGGTGGAGTCGGATCAAAATAAGGTCAAGAAGAAGAGCCAAAATAGAGCCAAGAAGGGTCAGGGTTGACCGAAATCGCAAAGGAGTCAAAAAATGGATCGGAGCAGTGCCAGGCACTAGCGGGGCTGCCCAAGCGCCAGCAAGGGCGCCAAGGCGCGGATGTGTGCGGCTGTACACGTTTTTTGCCAGAATTCTTGTCTTGGGGTGCAAGTTGGCGGATTTTGGCATATTTGAGTCCTAGTATGATTAGAATTATTTCCTATTGTATTTAGGAATTATTCTCTTTGTTAATTAGGATTGTTTTCCTAATTTGTTAGGGTTTTAGACTTCTCTACCATTATAAATATGAGAACTCCACTTGTAATTCATTGATTCACTTATTGAGAAATAAAGATGTAGTCTAAGTTGACTCGTGGATGTAGGCAAGTTATGTTGAACCACGTTAAATCTTCGTGTTGTTTATCTTTATGTTTAGGCTTATAATTTATTGTTTCTTGTTTATTTTTCGTTCACTGATGCTACCATCCCTAATAAGTACTCGTTGTAAACCGATGGCCCAATTCCTAATTCGACTGAGAATGACGAAAGAAAAGTGATAGTTAAGAGTTCTCGAGACAACAAATCTCTTATAATCACAATTTTGTCAAAATAAGTCAAACACGTGCATTTAAAACCTAAAAAAAATTCCTCCACAAACACCAAATCAAAATAGACAAACAAAAAATCTAAGATTAGAGAACCCTAAACAGTAACAATACACATTCTCCAAAAAATGTGCAAGTAATACATTATACAGGGGTTAAAACATGGTTTAAATGAGCAGTTCTTAGTATTTTTTCGCAAAATCACCCATGTTGTAGTACTTGATCTCGATTATTTATGTGGATTCTGATTTAGAGGGTAAATCGATGAAGATTTGGTGAAGAAGTTTTTTTTTTAGGGGGGGGGGAGGGGGTTAGGGATTTTGGAATGAGATTTCCTGAGTTTGAAAACATGCTAAGTGAAGCCCACCATTTGTTTTTTGGATATTTTAGGCTAATGGTGAAGCACGTGCCTTTCACGTGAAAATTTACCGTTTTAAACGTAAAGCTGACTGCACATGGTTTTTTTCGTCTGTTTTATAACTTCGGTATATTTTTGCAATAAAAAGTGTTACTATGGTACCAAATTTACATTTTTGAAAACTGTGTTACCAAATGTGCAAAATTATCCTTCCAAAACGTATAGATAACGGTCACGTGCAAAGCACATGACTTTTTCCATTTGTTTTTAACATCGGTATCACTTTTGCAATAAAAAGTGGTATTGTGGTATCAAATTTGCATTTGTTGAAAGCCATGGTACCAAAAGTGCAAAAAGCCAAATAGTATGGTAAAAAAAAGCAATTGTCCTTTTTGAATGGGTATAAAATAAATCTCCCACTTAAGCATTGCAATTTTTTTTTTCAAGAGGTTCTTAAGTACTCAAACTAACATGCAATTTATAGGAATTGTTTGTCATTACTAAATTTTCACCCTTCTAATACATATATAAAAACTTTGGAAAAAGTAAAAACATTTCAAAGTTTACACAAAATTTGAATTCAAGTTTGGCAACTGATCAGACAAATTAAATAAAATAAAGAAATATGCAAAGAGCCCTTTTGAGTTTGTTTTTGGGGAAATTAACATATATTGACTTGAGGAATTCAACCAACGTGAAAAAGGAATCTATCTATTTCTATAAAGATGTATATATATATATATATATATATATTAAAAATGAGAGATTTTTTCAAGTGACTTGGTGTTGCAAGCTTTATGAAGCAAATATCGTGGGTTATGAAATTTTTTCTAGAAAGAAGTGTGAAATATAAAGAAATGAGTTACGTACAACATAATCGTAAGCTTTAGCTGCCCTATTAATTAAATTAAATTAATAAGTGAATTTTACACAATGGTGATCTCGTTTATTTGTTTTAAAATATCTCAAATTGTGAATTTTGTTTGCATTATCACTATCATAACGTATATTGCCCATATTAATGAATAATCATATTTTCCTTGCCATAACTTTGTTCTTTTTTTCTTTTACTTTCTTTTTTCTCTCTCAAAAGTTGCATGAAAGACACGTGTGTCGTCTAAGATTTTGACTTTTGACTACAGGTTGACTTGGATGGTCTACGTACATGTACGTGGACAATTACACTTGTGAAAGTTGTTATATTAAGCCTGTTTACTAAAACTATAAATAAAGCACTTTCGAGATTTTTTTTTTCTGGAGTTGAGCAGCTTTGTGTTATTTGGTTTCATTGTTTTTTATTATGTTTTTTCAGAAAAAAAAATTAAAAATAAGTAGAAACTAATAACATATCTTTAGATACTTCTACCGACTTCTTCGATTTCTTCTATTTTTTAACAAATTTTGCAAAGAAACTCAACTTTAACTTTAACAAATTTTACAACTAATTCGAAAATTCAGCACTTCTTTGAAAGCATAAGTTTTTACATAAGAGTTAGAATCATTAATAGGGAAAAAAAGAAGCTATACATAATAGTTGCGTAATCTTTTATCGTTTTATCACTTGTACTTAATATAATAAATTATTATTTTATTATATGCTAAGTATTAATCAAGCAAACTTAATTAAGCGCTTTCGATGCATATAATTTTCTGAAATTAGAAGTGATAAAATAATGATAAATCAAGTAGTAGCAAATAGCATCACTCTATACTAATATACATCATAAAATTGGTTCAATTTAAACTCGAACTTCAATGACCAAGAGTCCATGACCTAGGTGAGGGTACCCATCTAAAATTGATCCAACCGTTCGCACACAGAACGTGAAGTTCAATTTTGATTATTCTAGGCAGCAAGATTTAAAGTTTCGTGAACCTTTTTTTTTCCTCAGAAAATTGTGAGAGAAAGATATATAATCATTCAGATTTTTGTCATTTCGGTCCAAACCAAACCACAACACATGCTAAATCAGAAACAACATATGCGAACCAATCAGAGTCCCTCAATCTAAAAATTTACCCCAAACAATCTATACAAAGAACTTGAACTTGCACCAATGGATTTTTCTTAACTTTTTTTCTCTCGAAGAATTAAACAGGAATCCATAACTTGTAACACACTCTAAATTTGTTGTTTAGGAGTGGGGTGGGGTGGGGGTCCATTTTTAGAAGCGGGCTATGACGTTGGGTCTTATGGATCCGTTTTCAGACATGAAGAAGTCCATTTCGTGGGGATAGGAAAATGGAGGCCCGATTATGTAAATGGACTTAAACTAGTACTGGACTATTTCAGTGTTTTAATATTGGCCCATATTAAGTTGATCCATGTACGAGATGAAATATTTGACAGATTGTCCACTCTTAATGCAAGAACTAAAAGAAGATCACTGTGTGATGTTGGCCCGAGTAAAAGGGTTATGGTTGTTTAAACAATAAGTCCCCTGTTTGAATGCAAAAAACTTTCATAAGAGAAATTTCGTATTTAAAAATAGGACTCTATGGGATTGGATGAGCTTTCGGGCTTGTGATTAAAAAATAATAAAAATAGAAGGTACTGTTGTTCAATAAGCTATCAGGGTTGCTATTTAGACCGATCTATTAGATGATATTAGAGTTGTAAACGAGTCGAATTAAATCCAGTCGTACAATACACTTTTCAAACTTGTTTTGAATAATTATCGAGTTTCACAATTTGTCACTACAACAAAAAGTAATACTAGTGACAAAATTTCAAGTGGCATACTAAAATTGTCACTAGATATAAAGAATGAGTGACAAGAATGTTTGTTTTGAAAAAACGCTATAAGAATGTTTAGTGACAAGAGTTTCTCTAAAATTGTCGCTATTGACAAGTAGTGACACATGTATAGTGACAACTTAGTGACAAAATAAATAGAGTGACAACTATAATTGTTGTCATTAAGTTATCACTAAAAGTGTGTCGCTAATTGTCAATAGTGACAACTTTGCATTACCACTTGATATTTTGTCATTAAGGTATCATTTTTTTGTAGTGTCTGTTTGTGTTCGGTTTAATTGTTAACTTTATCGAAGTCAAGCAACTTTAGTGTATTCGAACTCATGTAACATGATTTTCCTCCATATATTTTATCCCTTTTACTGATCGAGTCAAGTTTAAAAAACTTATCAATAACCAAGAAGGTGTTCAAGTTTGGTCTGTTATATTAACAAATCGAGTTGAAACATTTAAGATATCATGTAGTATTTGTTGATTATATCCTGATATACATTTAAGATATTAGTGTAATATATGTTTTGACGAAATTTGTTTTATTTGTGTTTAAGACGTATATAATATAGAAACAGATGTATCGTCTAAACCTAGTAAAAAACTAGAACGATAGAAGTTCTAAGCCATAAAATAAAAAAATTTAACTTAAGAATACAATTAATAGAATTAAAATTGAAAAATAATGAAAACATAAGTAGTAATCAAACTAAAAGAAAGGGTGTAGTTATAGAAGAAATTGATGAACTTAACCAACAATTAGAAGAAACCCATCTACAAAATACAACGTACGAACCTCAAATACAAGTATCTTATACCAGTAGTTTAATACTTTTAGACTGTCGAATATGGTATAATCAAGAAAAATATATTGAAACTAAAGTCATTTTAAATACAGGAAGTACAAAAAGTATGCTTAGTTTTAGTCTTGTACCAAAAGAATTTGAAACACAATTAAGTTACACTGTTACTAGTAGAACTACAGAAAATAGATTAATAAAAATAACAAAAGAACTAATTAACGTAGGAATACAATTTAAAGATTTTTCAAGAAATTATAGTAGCAAATATACTTTAGGACAAGTACTTATAGCACCAGATAACATAACAAGCCAAGAATTCCTTTTAGGGTTAAATTTTATTCGTGCGTTAAATTGGAAGTATATTAGTAGGAAAAAATTATATTACTATTAGCAAACATAATTATACATTCCCATCTAATAAATATATTAAAGAATCAGAGTTGACTGCGAAGCGTGGTCGACATGGTATTTCTGATTTAGATTTTTTCAAAGAACTAGAGCAAAACAATATAGAACCAGAGACCCTAGACATCCTATTAGATGAAAAAGTTAGAGATATAGGAGATTAGAAGTTCTAAACCTAGAAAATGAAAGAATTCTACACAAGTTAGAAATGTTAGGATTTATAGGAGTTGATTTGGCCAAAAATAAAGTAAAATATACCTTTAAAGTAAATATTTTAAACCTCAATATAGTAATAAAAATAGCAGCTATAGAATATACGCCTGAAAATATAAAGGAATTCAAAATACAAATAAAAGAAATGTTAGAAATCGGTAAGAAGAAGTGATAGTCCTCATAGATCGGCAGCCTTTACAGTAAGAAATAATGCAGAAATAAAAAGAGAAAAACTGAGAATAGTTTATAATTATAAAAGACTGAATGATAATACAGAAGATGATGCTTATAAAATACCTAATAAAGATGAGTTAATTAATCTAATACAAAATAAAAAGATATTTTCAAAATTTGATCTGAAAAACGGATATAATCAGATTAAAATGGCAGAAGAAGACAAAAAAGAACAGCATTCAGCTGTAGTGAAGGACATTTCGAGTGGAATGTTCTATCTTTTGGTTTAGAAGAATGCTCCAACAATATTTCAAAGATTTATGGATAGTATATTTAAATATTTAGATTTCTGTTTAGTATATATAGATGACATTTTAGTAGCCTTTGAAAATATTAAACAGCAACAAGATCTTTTAAAACAAGTATTTAAGTTGATAGAAGAAAAACGGAATAGTAGTGTCTAAAAAGAAAATGGAACTTTTTAAGAGAAAGATAAGCTTTTTAGATCTGAAAATAGGAAATGGACAGATTAAATTACAACCCCATGTAGCCCAAAAGATTCTAGTTTTCCCTGATAAACTAGAAAGCTTAAAACAAATACAAGCATTTCTAGAAATATTGAATTATTCTAGAAAATTTATTCCTAAACTTGGCAAGTTAGTTGGACCATTATATAAGAAAACAGGAAAGTCTGGTCAGAGACACTTTAATTAGGAAGATATTAACCTAGTTAGAAAAATTAGTGAAATCGTTAAAGACCTAAAGCCTTTAGAATTACCTTTAAATACTGATTATGTCATAATATAAGTAGATAGCTCTATAGAAGGATGGAGAGTAATATTAAAATGTAAACCTCATAAATTTTCTCCAAAAAGTGAAGAAAATATAGCAGCTTATTCCAATGGTTACTTTAAAAAATAGTAAGTAATTGGACCAGTTTAGATTACGAAATAGCATGAATAGTTAAAGCAATAGACCATTTTAGACTATGTTTAAATAAACCTTTTACCATTAAAACAAATTGTGAAGTTGTGGTTAGATTCATAAAAAATGAAAATTCTAAAAAACAAAATAATAAAAGATGGTTAAACTTTAGAAATGCAATAGAAGGTAACGAATATAAAGTAGAATTTGAACATATTAAAGGATCAAACAATAACATAGCATATTTATTAAGCAGACAATTAACTTTAATTCTAAGTCACAGATCATGGCCTCCAACAAACAGGACAACCAACAAACACGACCTCCCTCTACAGCTTAAAACTAAATAATAGCCAGAAGACCAGTTCTCAGGCCTAACTTTCAACAAGTTATCCAGAATAGACTTACATTTGCAATTTTTTAATCCGGCCACTCAGAATGTTTTTAAAACCTTTGGCAAAATAACACTTCCATTAGACATGCTTTCAAACCCCAAGAGATACTCCCTATTTAATAGAAGATCAAAGCATTCTACTAAATGCTTTGTGGGAAGCTCATAATTCAGGCAGCAAACTAGCAGCACTCAATGCATTATGTTACTTTTTTGAAAAAGAAAATAAAAACTTTCCAACAGAAGAAGTAGCACTTTATCTTGTTATCAAAGGACAACCAGTCGGAATCTTTGAAGATTATCATATGGCTTTAGAAAGCATTCAGAAGATTTCCAATGGTTAATTAGTACCTTTCAAGTAATTTCATGAAGCCATAGTAGCAGCAAAAAGACTTTTAGGCCCAAACTTTTTCATACAGTCCGATGCAGAAAATGCAAAGCCCAAAATACCTTTAAAGGGAAAACAACCTATAAACCCAAATGTAGAATAGCTTGAAAATGACCTTGAAACCATGACTAAACAATTTACCAACCTTAACAAATTTTATCAAGACCTGTTAGTCCAGCATCAAAATTTGTCCGCCCATTTAATAAATCCTAAACAGATAGAAGTGCCTAAAGAAATTAAGGATAAATCTTTCCAATCTCTGTCTGTTTGAACTTTTTTTAACCCTTGCCAAACAGTAGGCAGGAGAATTTTTTTATGCAAAAATGCTAAAAGTAGCTCAAATCATCATCAATCAACGAATAGAAGGAATAAATCCCCGAACACATTTATTGCAATGGAAAGGAGAACCTATATATTCGCTAGGATGGAACACTAAAATTTTATACAGTCAAGTATTTCTCATGGCCAAATACTCATATTAATGCATCAATATTTAGAAAATGATGGATGGATAATATTTTTATCAGCATACAACAGCTATTAGACTATGATTTTGTATCTAAAATATATGTATTAGATCCAAATCAAGTAGTACATTTAGGCCGAAAAATATCTGATAAGGTCAAATTTTCGTTCACCCAAGGAGCACTCAATCTTCGTTTAGACGTAGCATCTTTACCTCCAATTTGGGATACAATCGGAGTAGAATTGGGACACTCCTTTATAACTGTAAATGAGACCCGCTAAATCAGAAATGTTCAGGCTATGCCATGAGGCAATAAATCCCTTAGTAGACACAGACGAACTCAAGCTAGCTTTGGAAAGAAGAAGAAGGACACATCGACAATATATGATACCATCTTTAGATTTATCACCAAATTTTCAGCTCATCCAAGCACTTCATCAGAGTATTTTTATTCCAGCAAGGGTCAGATGCCATTACAGGATCACAACACTAGGAAAGAAAGCTCTAACAAGCTTGGAATATCATCCCAAGTACATATTTAGAATGATCCAACCGAGATACATACTAGAAGACAAAGCTTTAGCCAAAAAAGAAGAGCAATAATTCAGCAAAGAAGCAATAATTCAACTTCAAGACAAAGCAATAAATTTGGAGCAGTAATTATTATACTTTTTTACTATTTTGTTTTTAGCCACATGTGGTCATTAATTTTAGTCACTATTTACATCTGCCACCTATGTCTTTTTTTGGCAGAATTTTCCTTTTTTACTGTGTATAACAATAGTAGGTATTGTAACCTTTACGGGCAACTTGCTACGAATGTCAAATTTCTTTTCATTTTGGCTTGTAAAATTTGAAGTCTGGAGCCTATATAAGGACTCTCCCTTCATTGTAAAGTCTCGCTCCTTTAACACTCTTCAACCCACAGTTCTTGGTTGCTAAAGAGTCTCTCACCTTTTTTGTAATAAAATATCTTCTTCATGTGCAAAAATTACTTGTAAGTTTTTATATACTTTATAATTATGTATAGTGAGTAAACTACCCACAGGGACGGGATTCCCCTATTATTTGAAAAATGTTATAGTTCTCTCATGGTCAAAAAATACAAAAATATTAAAAAATCGTAAATACAAAAACATTAAAAATGCTCAAAAACCAAATAAAAAAAAATGATGATGAACAGTAGTAACCTTCTACCCTTTCATCGTACAAAATTATGTTTTCGCTGTACAAATTATTGTTTTCAATAATCTCTGATACTGCTTTGGAAAGGTTTTGTTTACCTTCTCAATGTATACCGATTGGGAGACAAAATGTGCGGGATAATTTTCCCTCAGCGTGCAAGCAATGGTATCAAGGCAGTGTTCCTAAGTTTAAATTATTAAATAAGTTAAGAATATATTTTAAAATTTAAAAGGGTAAGATAGGTACTTTACTCCAAATTCAACATAAGTCTTCGTTGATGAAGCAACCGGATTTACGAAGCAACCCTCTTATATGAGAATTTTATAATAGAATACTTAACTTGTTAAATGATAAAAATTTAGTGACATTGTTTGTATTTTATGTAATTATGTTGCTTTTGTAAAAATTTATTTTAAGAGGACCAAAGTTAAATGTTTTCAAAAGTTACTGGACCTATCTGCAATTAAAGGAAAGTAGTTGTAAAAGGAAGGTGCTATTACCTTAATGGAAGTTGAAAAAGGGACTATTTGGCTAAATGTCCCGTATTTCTATCAAATTGACCTTCTATTCCATTCTTCTACAGGGGAAGAATATTGAAACAACTTTGTAATATTTGATGAAATGTTGTGTTGAGATTATACAACTACTCAATCTGATTGCCCGTTTACTACACTGTTCTAGCTCTTAGGTCATTTTTTAAAATTAAATTTCTGAATTAAGTCGAAATCAGGATTTTGGATTTGGATATCCATTAATTTTTATTATAATACTTCTTACTACATAAATAAATGTACAACCACCATATATATATATATATATGAGTTATTACGTAGCTAATATTTTTATTGTGTCTGCACTGCACATTCTATTTTATACTTGTTGCAAAATCTGCATTTACAAGGAAAAATTCTCGAAAAAATGCGAATAACAATTGAAGAACAATCAAGGCGAAAGTTGAACTCTCTATTCTTAAAGCTATATTGTTCCACCTACGGTGGTACGGGTTCATGCAATTAACTTCCCAAGATACAACGATTATGTATTGTAATTGAACCACTTCAAGAACAACACCCCACGAACAAATTTTGCTCAAGAACTCTCAGTAAATAAGAATGCTGTAAAATGCAGAATCCAATTTCGATTTTTTTGTGTGTCATTTCTATTCTGCTGGGAGAGCCTTTTGTAGGCGAAAAAAAATCAGACAAAGAAATGAATTTCATTAAATCTGACATTAAACCAAAAAATTAAACATCAAAACGTTTCAGCCTTTAATCCCACGTTTTGACTGTTTAGTTTCAAAATTTTTAAATCAGATTTAAATTAGAACAGAAACTTGCCAACGTTCAGTTACATTTCAGAATTCAGTTTGCCTCAGATTTTCTGTTGGAAGAAAAAGAAATGTATGTTGGGCCCAAATTAATTTAACTTTGGCCCAAAAGAAATAATTAACTGGACTCAAATTAATTAATTTAAATTAATTTAAATTTGGCCCAAAAAGAATATCTTTAAAGTCCAAAGGCCAACAACCACCAAGCCCAAGCCACGGTCCATGACCCGCGCCCAAGCCAGAGCCAAGCTGGGAGGACGACGGCGGCGCGCGAGGCAAAACGGAAGGCTAAGTTCTTACCCCTCCAAACCCACACAAAATTGTCATGACCCAAGGGCCAAACTAGGGCTGTAAATGAGCCGAGCTCGAGCCGAGCCTGATGAAATTTTCGGGCTCATATTTTTTTGAGCTCGAGCTTGAGCTCAAACTCGACGAGCTTCATTTTCTAGGGCTCAAGTTCAAGCTCGAAATAGATGAGCCGAGTTCGAGCTCGAGCTTGAGCTCAAAGTAAAAATTAATTTAATTATTATTTTTTTTGTTTTTAGAAATCAAATCAAATAAAATAAAATATATTTTGTTTTTTTGCTTAGTTAATAATGTATATTATACATTATTCAGATAAAGAATAAATATTATTAAAATAAATAATGATTAAATATCTTATATTCAATAAGTATTTAGAAAATAGAGGAGGGTGTCGTGAAAACATGATTTCATTTAATTATTTTATAGAAAAGTATATCATATCAACTAAAATATATAATCTTATAAAATATATAATCTTATAATTGTTGTTGTTTTTCACAATTTAAACAAAATTAAAAAAAAACTTAAGTATTATTAAATTATGTTGTATATAAAATTGTAAGTATTTTTTTTATGAAATTCGAGTATTTTTAGTCATATATTAAAAATTAATAGTAAAAGCTTACGAGCCGGCTCACGAGCATATGAACAACTATAAGTGAGCTCGCGTTCGACTCACGAAAAAGCTCCGGCTCGAAAAGCTTGACTCGAGCTCGAAATAGCTCGAGCTCGAGCTGAGCTTCAGTCGAGCTGGCTCACCATGCTCATGAGCCGGCTCGGCTCACCTTACATCCCTAGCCCAAACTATCATTAACCCACCATTGTATATAAATATATTTAACTTGTATTTTATTTTCAACGTGGGATAATGCACAATCAAACACCCAACTTTAGCAATTAATTTCTCGTTCATTTCTACTCCAAATCGAGAAATTCGAAATTCTAAACTTATCTACTCCCGGAGTAGAATATTATTATCCAATAATATTTGGTATTCCCGATACTTATAGTGTTCGAATTCCGTGTGCCAAAGTGTTCAAACACACTTTTTTTTTTGGAAATCTCAGCCAGTCACCCAGCAGAGCAAACCTGCCCATACGCAATAGCCCGCAAACCACGTATTGGGGTAATCCGCTCTAGGTTACCCATAGACGACGGAGTCAATAAGCGCAGGGGCCCTCAGGGGAGGATGTAGGAGTAATACCCCTTATCCCCTTCTCCTGGTTTCGAACCCGGATGGGTTCTCACGGCGAATGCCTTGTGGACCACTGGACCACACCTCTTTGCTTTTCAAACACACTTTTCACATAACCTTTTTCCAACAATATTTCAATGTCCTGATATATAATGTCTAGTTTAAATTGTCTTTACATGAATAATTGTGGTTGTTCAAAATCTGAGTATCGAAGTTCCTAGAATTAAAATGCAAATCGCATTTTCATGAATTAGGACGCATACATAATAACAATGACATACATAAGTGACTAAAAAAAAGGATAATTAATTAAACAGATTAATACAATTAGTGGAACATTTTATATTGAGGACGTAAATCTTAACACGTACCAAAACCTAAACGCGGCCCATAGCTAAATTCAGGTATAATGTGTTAGGAATGTGCCCTAAAATCCAATTATTTAATATGTTTATTATGAATAAATAAATAATATATATTAGAAGTTATACGTATTACTAAATGTCCTATGGGATAGGCATAGTCCATAATTACATATGAAAATCCAAATGGAAGTGATGTTCCATGAAAGACTTGGATTACGTATATCATGTGTTATTATAAATTGGTTATAGTCGGTGATAAGAATAGGCGTCTTATCTGCTAAAGACTATAATATGCTATATTCGATGATTTGTCTTAATCATGGGAATAGGGATTCCATATATAGTATATTCGTGTAAGTCAATTAGATTGAAACACTGAACCGGACCAATCAAATTATTTATTTTGACTACTATCGAAAATAAATAATTTTGAACAATAACTCTTAATCCTATTATTGTCGTGGACTAATGCATCTAGTGCACATTGTTTTTATGTATTTAGAAGTGAGGTCTTCGGTGGCCAATATACTTTATACATTGGGTAATGACATAAAAATGTGATTGGAAAGGACATTCATATGAGATCTATAATCTCTATAAGAGATAAGATATATCCCCTATAATGGATTTGCAATGTTCGACTTTTCTAAAACTTTGGTCAAAGTGTTTCAAGTGAAGTGTCACTGAAATTATATGAAAAATAGTTTTTCATTTGGAAAGTTGATAAGAAGCAAATAGAGCATTATAGGATAAGATGTGAGAAATAAAATAAAAGTAGTCTCAATTTTATTTCTTCATGGATATTTTAATAGAGGACTTAATGAAATATTTCTTTACGAAAGAATGGGAACTCAAAAATAAATTGAAGTTAATTTTAGAGTGCAACAATATTTATTTAGTGGAATTAAATATTGTTAAGTAATATTAAATATTATCATGTGATGATAATTTGATTTAATTTACTTGGAGCTAAAATTAATTTTCCCTAAGGTCCCTTCGCAAACCTCAAATTGAAACTCTACGAATAAATACTAAAGTATCCATTAGATGGATAAGTTTGAACTTAGATGAAAAATTAATGTGGGAAATATGTTTGGAAAAAGATATTTAATTAAATAGTGATTAAAAAAAAATTGTGAATAGTAACAACGTGAACAGTACGCGCGTACTGTTCACGCGCGGCCCACCAGCTGAAATGGGCACCGAAAGTTTCTTTGTTTTTTCCACCCCACTTGTTTTCTTTTACACCCCACATGAATTTTTTAATGCCTCTTCATTTCTTTTTCACCCTATATAAAAGGGTGTGATTTGGAAGTTCAAATGCACCAAACACAACAAAGACAAGTAGTTCTTGAACAATTTTTGAAGAACAAGCTAGTTTTTAAGAAAATAAAATTCCTCTTAAGGAGTTTTATTTTAGTAATATTTTTTGGAGCCCACACTCATGAGTTTGTTGAGGCATTGCGAAGAAGGCTTTGCGGTGAACGAGTTCTTCTTCTACCGGCATGTTCCAATCTTCGGTGTAAGGTTTGCTTTCTTCATTTTCAATTGTTATTGTTTTTATAGTTATTCAATTATTGATTTTAATTAAAGTGTTTAATTATGTAGTCTTTTAATTGTTAGCTGTAGATAGACAATAATAATTATTAATTAAAGTGTTTAATTAATTGTTTTAAGTCATAGTATGTATGCTTTAGTTTTTGATGTCATACTATTTTAATTTCACTGCGTACCAATTTGAGTTCGATTTTGAATCATTTTCTCAACATAATGTACACTAAAAATTCTAAAAAGAATAATAATAATAAAAGGGGTTAAAAAAAAACAAAAAAACACGAGAGTTAATTAAGAAGTGGAGGATGGAGGATAGTTCCACGGCGGCGGCGGCGGAATGGAGCTGCTGCTCCCTTGTTGATTATTATTTCCCTGTGGCCGGAAATGTATTATCTGCCCACTAGGTAATGGCTGATCAGGATATATTGGAGAAATAAATGGAGCCGGCTGATGATGAGAAGAAAAAGATGAGTTCATTAATGGAGGCCTGGCAGGTTGTGAATACAAACCAGCTAATGATGAGGCATAGAACATCTCTTCAAACAAGGTCGTCGGCGGAAGTGGTTGAAGCAACTGCGAGTACTCCCAGTAATCTCTGGCGGTGGTCTGGTGGAGCGACGGCGGCGGATATGGGGCGAGAGCCGCGGCGGCGAGGAACGGCCGAGCGGCGGAGACGGTGGTCTGAGAATGCTGAGGTGGTGGTGGTGGTGGCAAGGTTCTGACGTTTTCAGGGAAGTTGAGTTTGGCGCGGTTGCCTCTGAAGCGGAGCGCCGCCTCGTCGTAGCCTGCGGCGGCGGCCTCCGCCGTGTCGAAGGTGCCAAGCCAAACTCTGGCGGCTTTATGTGGGTCCCTTATTTCAGCGGCCCATTTGCCCCATGGTCTTTGGCGGACACCTCGGTATTTTCTTCTTCTTCTTTCTCCAGTTTCGTCTAAGCATGAAGTGGTGGAGGATAGTGGTGGTGGCGGAGTTTGTTCCGGTGCGGCGGGGTTGGCGGTTGCGAGGAGTGGTGGTGCGGTGGAGGTGGTCGGCGTTGTGATACTTGTGCCTGCCTCTGGTGGCTCTGGAATATGATTTGTCGACAATAATGGCAAAATTGGAATAGGCTTGAAAATCAATCCTACAAGAAGGCGATTTGATTATATATCATGAATGCATAGTTTTTCAAAAAGAAATTCTTTTATTGAAAATAAAATTTATAATGGGCCAATAAAAAAGAATTAAAATAGCATCATTATATAATTAATCATAAAATAATTGAATTATAGAATCGGGAGATGGAAATATTTTGACGGATGGGACCAAACGTGGAAGTACTAACCAGATTTAATATTGTCGGAAGGAGACTCCTTAAACCTGCCAAAATGAGAACTATCTTCTTGATCAATATGCTTCCTCTTGGACCCTGCAGCAGAGCAGCTCGGAGGAGAATTATCAATAACGCCAACACCACCACCATATGACGACGTACCAGCGTCAGTACTCTGCCCCTGACCACCTGAAACCACGTCCGACATCTCCGTCGACTGACTGTACGTCCCTGATGATGATATCACCCCCGGCGCCGACGCCACCACGGCTGATAATAGATAATCTGGTTGTTGCATGTCCAAGTACGGAACGGGAAAACTACTTGTAGTCAAAGAAGCGGCGGCGGTGGTGTTTTGTCTTTTCCATGTCGCCGGAGACCTAGGATACTCGCCTTTATCTTGTCTTTTCGCCACAACGATACCCGATAATTTAAATTTTTTCCTATATATGCAGAAAGTTTCAATATATATATTTCCTTAAATTTCGGCAGCCGTCTTTAATGATCAATTCAAGAAAATGAACGTAGAGAACCTTTATTTTGACCTTACGTACACACACATATATATATATATACTTCTCTGTTTTTGGGAAGTGAATATATATATAGGATGTGGATCAAATACATCCATATAATTTAGGTAAGATATAAGACCCAATTTAGATCATTTAAACCATTTGATCCGAAGGTCCATAATTAAAGTCATTATTTCAGTTTTAATCTTTAATTCAATGATGATAGGGGCATTTTAGTCAATAGGTCTAACAAACCCATGCAAATAACAAGTAGGATCAAAATCAAATCCCTTATTATATGCAATAACAAATTCATCTTCCTTTTTTAATTATTCCTTCCAATTTCAGCTCCCAGAAAGTTACGATTGATACAGAAAACCTTAAATTCATATTCAATTGAAGAAAATTGTCAAAATTAACAGAATCCACCATCAAATGATCCATGTTGATAGTGTGACTGTGAGTGCTTGCGGAACAAGAATATACATCAGAAGAAATCGCATCCCCATGATCTGACCCTGATGAAAATGCAGCAGCGACATGATCAAATGTAATTGGCAATTGATCAGCAGATATGTAATAATCACCAGCGCCAACAGATTCATGATGTGCTGATATTGATGATGATGTCAGAATTAAAAATTGGAAAAATATTTTGATCACCTTTAAGAATTACACCAGGCATAGTAATTCTTGCAACCCGTGAATTTTGTGGATAATAAGTTCTTTTGTTAATTTACACTCCCAATAAGAATAATAATATAATAAAACTTTGTTATTGTAAGGTGCAAAATTGATTTTGAGATTTATTTCTTCTATTATAAACCATCATATAGTAACTTATAAACTATTATACAGTAAATACAACGGTGATATACAGTGTGTGATTAGTGACATACAATTAGTGATTTCAAATCATTATACAGTATCTTATAAATAACTATACAGTATGTTATAATACATTATACAATATCTTATAACCCATTATACAGTGTGTGTTTATACATCATACAGTTACAATCTTATAAATCATTATATAGTATGTTATAACCCAATATACAGTATCATATAAACCAATATACAGTTGATTTCAAACATCGAATTCAAACATTACGTGATACAAATGGAAAACTATAAATTAACCACTAGCTACTGTCCGGGCAGTTATCGCATCAACTCTTGTAATTTAAATATTGGGAAAATATTTTGATCACCTTTAAGAA
Source organism: Buddleja alternifolia (assembly GCA_019426215.1). Classification (NCBI taxonomy): domain Eukaryota; kingdom Viridiplantae; phylum Streptophyta; class Magnoliopsida; order Lamiales; family Scrophulariaceae; genus Buddleja; species Buddleja alternifolia. The sequence goes on from CM033390.1 coordinate 1,927,526, forward strand.
TTACACATGTACTTCTAATATAATATAATGTTATATAAAAGTTGATGAATTCTACTACATATTCATATACTGCACCCAAATCATGCATTTATATGAATTGAAATTTATCACAAATTAGTTGACTCTGAGGATGTATTTTAATCCCAGTGCGAACTCTATTGTACACCAACACTGGTAAACATGCATTATATACATGCAAATTGCAACTGTATAATGAGTTATATGATATTCTATATTGGTTTATATGATACTGTATATTGGGTTATAAGATATTGTATAATGATTTATAAGATTGTAATTGTATGATGTATAAACATACACTATATAATGGGTTATAAGATACTGTATAATGTATTATAACATACTATATAGTTGTTTATAAGATATTGTATAATAGTTGAAATCACTAATTGTATGTCACTAATCACACACTGTATATCACCGTTGTATTAACTGTATAATGGTTCATAAGCTACTGTATGATAATCACCAAAATAATAATAATTGTATGATGGTTTATAATAGAAGAAATAAATCTCAAAATCACTTTTACACCTTACAACAACTGTAACAAAGTTTTATGACATTATTATTCTCAATGGGAGTGTAAATTAACAAAAGAACTTATTATCACAAAATTCACGGGTTGCAAGAATTACTATGCCTGCTGATTTTTTGCACTGGAAATATTAGATAAGGATCACCAATGAAAACTACAAAGAATGATTACTATTTCTTCGCTCTGATCATTGCCAAGGATCAACCAACTCCGCAGCCTCCATTCCAAGAACACTTTCAGCTGATATGTCTTCCAAGAAATGACTCTCTCAAAATGTCTTTTTCAATTCCACCATTAAAAAAAAATGTCACTTCTGAAGAACGAATCAATATCCCAAATCAAGATGATGTTTGGAAGTCGATCCAATCGGAATGATATCATATAATGATTGGAATGTATAATTTTGGCAACAAGTTGAGAGATTGTAGGGGAGATTTTTGTGCATTTCAATTTGAGAGATTTTAGGGAGATTTTGTGCCCTTTTTTGTTTACTTTTTTACTATTATACCCCTGATCCAATTGGAACTAATTTTTCCTCCTGTTTTTTGCTTTTTTTTTGGACGGTTGGATTTAATGGATCCAATGGTGTAGATTGGGTCTTATATCTTATTTAATATAAGGTATGTATTCGATCTTGACCCTATATATATATATATATATATATAGAAAAGGAGGTGTTTCGAAAATAAAAACAAACTAGATTAGGGAAGGATTTTGAGTAGTCGTTCCGAGCCCCGCGATAATTTTACACTTAGAATTATCTTTCAACCTCTGCGTTCGAGTTCGATACGCTAGACGGTGGTTCAGACTTTAACACTTCGATGTGCTGTTTAACTTAGTTGTTAGGACCGCAATTGATGAAAATATTTATCATCTTCGAATGAAACAATAATACAGTGAAAGAAAGATTCAAGTACGGGTAAAAACTATCTCTCTGATACTTAAATCTGACACAAGATAATCTTATGCCTACGTGAGAACCTTTCGATCAAATGTATTATTTTAGATGTTATGTATCGTCTTCGGATGACACAATAATATTATAAAAGAAAAATTCAAGTCCAGGTAAAAACTATTTCTCTGATACTTAAATCTGACACAAGATAATCTTACACCTACGTGAGAACCTCTCGATCAAATGTATTATTTTAGATGTCATGTATCGTCTTCGGATGACACAATAATATTATAAAAGAAAAATTCAAGTCTAGGTAAAAACTATCTCTCTGATACTTAAATCTGACACAAGATAATTTTGTACCTACGTGAGAACCTTTCTTTTTCAAAACGATGATAATGAATAGAAAGCTTAGGTCAAGATACAAATTACTGTCAAATACTGAAATCTGAAAGCATGTAATCTATACCTCCATAAAAGTCTTCGATTCGTAAAAATTACAGGCAATTGAATGCCGATACAAGCCTTGAAAAGGCAAATTCCATCGAGTCTAATACTAAATTACATTACAGTTACTCCTAAATTATGCTAAGAGCTACTCCTACATTACGCTATGAACTACTCCTAAGAAAACGAAAATGCAGAAGTCTGATGATCTTGCCTTTTTTCTTTCTTCTCGCCTTAACTTGTTTATATCTCTGCTCATGGACCCACGTTCCTTGCTTTCGGGAACTGTTCACAACCATCTTTTCAAAAATCTTTCAATTTGGCGCTCTCTATCTTGGGCAGACTTTTCATTTTTTGGACTTTGCTTCCAGGTTTTCCAATTGACTCCTCTAGGCCCGATTCCCTGCTTCATTAAGGCTGAACTTTAATGGGTTCACTCTTTTTTATTTTTTAGGCCCATTACTCTGTATTTTACTAATACTGGGTTGTTTGGGCTTTTTCAATTCGAAAAGCCCGTTTAATTTTATAGTGTAAACAAATGCCCTCCTAATATACATGAACGTTTCGAGTTCGTGTGTATTAAAGGACGCATCTTTTAGTTGAAGACAACTTCTCTCTCTCCCCTCTGTATCGACTTCTTAATTTTTTTCCTTCACTTTCTCGAAGAACAGTCCCTCTGGTTATACTTCTCGAATTATTTTCCCTTCTCGAAACCTTCATCTTCGAGCGTCTCTTAGTTATCTTCTTTGCTTATTGTTTCGAGCAACCAAAGATCGCTGAGAAAATTGCTGAGACTAATTACTGATCTCCAATCTAATTGTGTGATCCGATTGTAACGAAGCTCGTGGTGTTCGAGCTCATTGACTGCTTTTTCGAATTCGAATATTTTGAACAATTTTGACTGGATTTCAGATTGATAGACGATTAGCTAGGGACTGATTTGGAAAGATAGAATTTGGCGAATTTGAGGGTTTCAACTACATCGAGCCATGATTTGCAGACGCATTTGGATGTTATAATGGTTCGAATTAGAAGTCTCGAGAGAATGTTGATGATAATTTCTGATGGTTTTATAATGGTTCGAATTGGAAGTCTCGAGAGAATGTTGATGATGATTTCGGATGGTATATTTATCATGAAACTTTGATCTACTTTAGGGCTTGAATTGAATAAAGAGGTTTATGGTAGTGTTTCGAAATGATGGTTGTTTCGAAATTAATGATGGCTGTTTCGAAATTTTGATCCATTTTAGGATGATGGATGTTTCGAAATTAATCAAGGAATTGAAGAGAGGTTTATGGTAGTGTTTCGAAATGATGGTTGTTTCGAAATTTTGATCCATTTTAGAATGATGGCTGCTCGAGCATCAAGCTAGAGCTTTTCGGCTCGAACAAGTCTCTCTAGCTGAAGCGCTCGAATTACTGCGCTACATGACCAGATTGCCAGCCTCCAAATCAAAAGGGATCGCTTGGCTAATTCAGGCGATCAAGTTGAATTTCGTATTCTCTCTCTTATCTTGTGTTAATCATTTTATGAAATCATCGCGTAAAAGTGATAAATACGTTACTCCAATGAAGTGAATAAATCTTCTTAAATTTTGAAAGGAAGGTTTAATTACACTGTTTGGCAAGACAGTCACTCGATCCCTGATTTTCTTTCGAGTACATCAAATTTCGAGCAGGATGGTATTTCGAATACTCTAAATTTCGATATCATAGTTTTTCGAGTCCTCTTATTTTTGAACCCATCTTTTTCGAGAACGTCATATTTCGAAATTGTAATATTTCGAGTATACTCATTTCGAGCACATGGTGTTTCGAGTGTGCCTTATCTCGAGCATGCAAGTTTCGTTGGCCCATCTTGCCCCCTGCATATGGTACTTGAATATTATTCGGGAACGTGGGAATTCCTTAACCCATGGATGGGTTCGAAAACCCAGGGTTTCCCATAGGGAAAAGAGTGTTTGAAACTCCCGGATAAGTCGGCATTTGATAAGTATTTCTTTGATTTACTCCTGGTTGCCCCCCAGGATTTTGTTGGTTTACAAAATTTTGTTGCCCGAGGGGTATAGAATTCTAAGTCTGGCCAACCTCGAATTGAACATTTCAAACTCGAGCATCTCGAGGACAACCTAAAGGAATTTCGTTCGAGTTCACGTGTCTAGTTCGAATCCTAGGTTTGGTCGACACTAACTGAGATACTTTTTCTATGAAACATTATGTTGACTTATTAAAGGCTCGAGCGCCAAAACTACTTACGTGTTTATCATATTCAAAAAAACGTCACAAGTTTGGTTGAAGATTTCACCCAATTCTGTAATCACTCGAGTAGCTTCTCGAGCCAGCCCATCTCGAGCACTTACCACAATATCTTGTACGATTGCCGTAAATATTCGGGCAGACTCTTGTGCCAGTGCTTGATATTGATCATTGAATTCTCTCCTTTGATCTTCTCGAGCACCTGCTAGAGTTTGTTTCATAAGTCGAACAAATTGTTCATACATTTTGTCCGCTCTGACTTTATTTTTTTGGTCACCGGCTGGATATCCAAATCTTTGGTGCAGTCATCACGAGTGAACTCATCTGTCATTATCGGCCTTGCAGAATGACTTAAATGATCTCGAAAAATTGATTTTACAGGAACCAACTCCCATTGTGGTCGCCATTTATTTGTTTCAAAAATAAAAACAAACTAGATTAGGGAAAGATTTCGAGTAGTCGTTCTGAGCCCCGCGATAATTCTACACTTAGAATTATCTTTCAACCCCTGCGTTCGAGTTCGATACGCTAGACGGTGGTTCAGACTTTAACACTTCGATGTGTTGTTTAACTTAGTTGTTAGGACCGCAATTGATGAAAATATTTATCGTCTTCGAATGATACAATAATACAGTGCAAGAAAGATTCAAGTACGAGTAAAAACTATCTCTCTGATACTTAGATCTGACACAAGATAATCTTATGCCTACGTGAGAACCTTTCGATCAAATGTATTATTTTAGATGTTATGTATCGTCTTCGGATGACACAATAATATTATAAAAGAAAAATTCAAGTTCAGGTAAAAACTATCTCTCTGATACTTAAATCTGACACAAGATAATCTTATACCTACGTGAGAACCTCTCGATCAAATGTATTATTTTAGATGTTATGTATCGTCTTCGGATGACACAATAATATTATAAAAGAAAAATTCAAGTTCAGGTAAAAATTATCTCTCTGATACTTAAATCTGACACAAGATAATTTTGTATCTACGTGAGAACCTTTCTTTTTCAAAACGATGATAATGAATAGACAACTTAGGTCAAGATACAAATTACTGTCAAATACTGAAATCTGAAAGCATGTAATCTATACCTCCATAAAAGTCTTCAATTCGTAAAAATTATAGGCAATCGAATGTCGATACAAGCCTTGAAAAGGCAAATTCCATCGAGTCTAATACTAAATTACATTACGGCTACTCCTAAATTATGCTAAGAGCTACTCCTACATTACGCTATGAACTACTCCTAAGAAAACTAAAATGCAGAAGTCTGATGATCTTGCCCTTTTTCTTTCTTCTCGCTTTAACTTGTTTATATCTCTGCTCATGGACCCACGTTCCTTGCTTTCGGGAACTGTTCACAACCGTCTTTTCAAAACTCTTTCAATTTGGCGCTCTCTATCTTGGGCAGACTTTTCGTTTTTTGGACTTTGCTTCCCGGTCTTCCAATGGACTCCTCTAGGCCCGATTCCCTGCTTCATTAAGGCTGCATTTTAATGGGTTCACTCTTTTTATTTTTTAGGCCCATTACTCTGTATTTTACTAATATTGGGCTGTTTGGGCTTTTTCAATTCGAAAAGCCCGTTTAATTTTATAGTGTAAACATGAGGAAATTAAAAATATAGGAATATTGTATTTGTTGGATTGATTTATTTAAGATTGGAACAAGAACGTGGCAAGTAGAAATAGCCGATCTGACTTGTATTTGTTGGATAGATTCATTTAAGATTGAAACAAGAACGTGGCAAATAGAAATAGCGGATCTGACTTGATCCAAAAGCCATGCATGTTCACACACACCGTTTGACTATAGACTAGATTATGACAAGATTTCATGTACCTGTCCTTTCGAACATCTCGAGGGAAAAAATAATGTCGGTTTTGTACTTTTGCTCTCTCTGTCTGTATGTGAAAATCATGTCTCAATTGATCAGTTGTAGGGATGTAAACGAGCCGAGCTCGAGCCGAGCCTGGCAATTTTGCCAGGCTCGAGCTCGAGCTCGTCGAGCTCAACTCAAGGGAGCTCGAGCTCGCGAGCCGAGCTCACGAGCTCGAGCCGAGCCCAAGCTCGCGAGCCTGAGGCAGGCTCGCGAGCTTGAGCCTAAATTTTAATATTTAATATTTATATATTTAATATTTAATATATATAATTAATATTTATAATATAAAAATATTTTAAATATAAAAATAAATATATATAAAAATTATGAAGAAGGCTCGCGAGCTTTTTGCAGAGACAAACAGGCTCGAGCTCGAGCTCGGGCTCGTGAAGCTCGAGCTCGAGTTGAGCTCGCGAGCCGGCTCGGCTCAACTTACATCCCTAATCAGTTGTCTGCATCATCTCTTATACAAGAGACGGGAAAATTGCAATTTTGATATATTATCGTGGCTGTATGTTTTTTTAGTACATTAATATGAGGGTTGTAATTTGGGTATATTATTGATAAAAGAATTGGTGATTTTAGTATATTTCGTTGGAAATTGTTGATATGCCCACCGAAAAATGTTAAAATTGGAGATTTTTTTAAATTGGTGGGAAAATTATTGAAATGCTAGCCAAGTGGATAATATATTGATAACATGACAGTCAATTGGACAAAATATAAATTTTTTGCTAATTGGTAGGTTTCAACCCATGACCTTTGAGTTAAAAATTAACACTCCTGCCACTCCACCTTATGCCATAACTTGTTTTAGTTGGCTTTAGTTTTGATACTTATAACATTATTTTGGTATATGCCTTAGTAATATGTAATTATTAATATTTTATATATGAAATATTTGTAACTAATATTTTATATAATTATTATAAGTATATATACACTAAAATATATAATCCATAATTCATGTATTTACGAAGAGAGTAATTATATATTTCGAATATAATTATTTTATCTAACTTTTTATTATAAAATATATAATTATGTCAATTATAACATATATGAATACTATATATTTTGTACATGTACATGTTCTTATAAATATTTAATATTTATTTAATATTTTGAATAAGTATAGATATATAAAAATATTTAAATAGTTAAATATGTTTGTTGTATTTATGGAGAGAATTATATCCAACAATATATGTCCATCTAATTTTTAAAAAAATACGTTAGATATAAAAAAATTCTTGAAAAATAATATCTTTTTAGAAAATTATTATTGACAAATATATTTAGAAGATTAATTTACGTAAAAATTTATCAACTAAAATATATTAATATATATTAATAATAATAATTAATATATATAAAATATTATTTTGTAAACTCATCAACTACTTAAATATATTTGTTTTTAAATGTTTATATGTATTTGTATTTTTAATATATATTTTTTTGGGAATTTTTCAATATATTTTATTACAATATTGTTAAAGTTATATTCTAATGTTAAAAAGAAAATTACTTTGGAAAAGAATATTGATAAGTCATAGTTTGAAGTAATGTTATAAGTACATAAAATAAAGCTAAGTAAAACAAGCTGGGAGATGTGGTGGAGTGGTGGAAGTGTTAATTTTTAACTCAAAGAGTCAAAGGTCATGGGTTTAAACCTCCAAAGTAGCAAAAAATTTAAATTTTGTCAAGTTGGTCGCCATGTCATCAATCATTGTCCACTTGGATGCCACGTCATCAATTTTTCGGCGGCCATGTCATCAATTTCCGGTACCACGTCAACAATTTCTGACGAAATGTACTGAAATTGCCAATTTTTTTACCAATGATGTATCTAAATTGCTACCCCCCTTATTAGTATACCAAAAAAACGTACAGGCCATATTAACGTACCAAAATTGAAATTTTCCCTACAAGAGACCAAAACAAAAAGGTTAAAACACTGATTTTATAGTGTACATGCAAGCCACATTAATGTACCAAACATGAAAATGCAATCTGGATCCTCTATTGTATATAATATTTTATTTTTGAAAGAATTATAATTTTGGTCCTATATATTAAGGGGGTGACAACTTTGGGACATTATCCTTTTCAACTTGCAATTAAGTCCTTTATCTTTCAATTTTGTGGCAATTTCAGTATTTAGAGTGGCAATTTTAGTCCTTCGGGCTGAAAAATTCTAAAATTTTGGGATTTTGCATCTAATTTGGGGATTTTTTTCGAGTTTTGGCTTTTGCTAATATTATAATTATATATATAGTTATACAAACACACATTCACAACAACAATATTCAAATAATAATATACCATAATTTATAATTAAACTTAGCAATTTTTTTTAATTGTTCATACTTGTTTATCTATGTTTGTTTATCAATTAAGACTCATAATATAAAATATCTTAAAATAATATAAATTAATATTATTAAATATTGATAGTTGTATATAATATATATATATATAATCTCAAAACTTTAGAAAAAATTATGAACTACTTCCCATCTCCATAACATGTCAGTACTCCGCCCAGATAAATTATAAAATCTTTGATTTATTATAAAGTATTTTATAAAAATAACATCTCGTTCCTCTCAGTGTAAATTTATATTAATTCATGACACTATAAAAATGTGGGTATTAACGAGTAAAGAAAAAATTGATACAACAAGTTAAAGTATGAAAAATAAAAATAAATTAGTTTTAGACATCATTTATTAATTGTTTATTGTTATATTTTTTTCTGCTATGTATGTATGTATGTAAATATCTTTTAACATACTTGTATTTTAGCAAGTTTATTTTTATATTGTACATCTCTAATGGATGCACAATAATTATTATCCCTCCAAAATTTGAAAAATCCCCAAATTAGATGCAAAATTCCCAATTTTTTGAATTTTCCGGTGCAGAGGACTAACATTGTCACAAAATTGAAAGATAAAGGACTTAATTACAAGTTGGAAAAGACACTGTCCCAAAGTTGCCACCCTCTTATATAGAAGACCAACATTGCAATTTTTCCTTTTATTTTTTATTTCATTTATTTATATGCATGTCATTTGAGTACATTTTTCTTACTTATATAAATCCTCCCGATTTTGACTCTTGCATAGATATTTAATAGGTGAGAGTAAAACATTTGGTTTGGAATAACGTAAACATTATATTATGGTTCGACAAACTACCTACATCCACTGTCCCACATTAGGTCTACATCTTTATTTCTTGGAGTCAAACATCAATTATCATGTACAACCTCATATTTTTAGAGTAAGAGACTTGATATATAAGGAAAACATAATCCAAATAGAAAAAACAATCATATTCTTAGTTTCATAAATATATTTAGAAAAACATATAAGCTTCTGAAATTAGTGCAAATTATAATTGATTGATGAACATTTAAAATATTCAAAAATAGTAAAATGAACAAACATCGACCAATACAAAATTGTCAATAAAATATTTAGATAAACTAAATAATTGAACATTCAGAAAAAACTAATTATAATTTAATCAGGCAAAATATTATTACGTAAACTATAATAACTTTAAACTTGTATAAATTCTTTTATTTGATCATGGTTGACTCGTGATGTTGTTTTTTAAGTTTGTTTGATGAGATTTTTTCATTTTCCTCTTGAATATTTCAATTATCTTTTTCCTTCATTCAATATATGATTGTCGGTGTTGCTTCTCTTCCTCTTTTTAATTGATAAAATATTGAAATGAAATGAAATCGGAAACAAAAGAATACCAACAATTTTTGAAATTTTTATCCATTTTTTTAGATTTTATATTATTTTCAGAAATTATATACAACTCATTTTTAATCATGCTATATTAAAAAAATTTCAATAGAAAATTGATTATTAGAAATAAAACTATGTGTATTGATCTAAATTTTTGTAATAAGTTACTAAGTTAATAATTAAAAATATGTAACTCATATGAAAGTGTACTATAAATAGTTAACAAAATCAAGGATTAAAATTTCGTTTCGATGATAAGTTTCGAGTTCTTAAATATAAGAAACGTATCGGAAACGTCATGGAAAACTTGAAAAATACTAGAAACAAGGTAAAAACCGTGAAAGAAATAAAGAAGGGTTGCTTCCTCTTTTCACTAGCAAAAAATAATAGTTGTGTAAAATGTTTATACATCTACATCAATAATCGATCAAATTAAACTAATAAATAAAGTGGTAACGTTTGATTCAAGTTTAACATTCACAGAACATATAACCGATAAAATTTTTGTAACTTAAATTATGAAATAAAAAATTCTGTAAGTGTTGTAGTGAAAAAAATGAAAAGTGGTAATGTTTGATTCAAGTTTAGCATTCACATGGCATATAATTGATAAAATTTTAGTAACTTAAATTGTGAAGTAAAAAATTCTAAAAGTGTTGTGGTGAAAAAAATAAAAACTTAATAAGGATGATACCATGGTTTCAAGCTCATATGCAAATTATATGAAAAAATTATTTTAACGATAATACAATAATTTTCATCTTGAGTCGCATGATAAAAAGTTGCTCCTCGGTGAAATAAGTATTTGTTTGATTGTTAGATTTATTATTTTTCATTACTTCTTTTTTTTTTTTTTTTTTACCATTTTCCCTATATTAAGAGATTTGAGAGCTCTATTGTATTTGCGATAAAGCAAATCTTTTTGAAAAGGAATTACCAAACTCTTAGGCTGTGTTTGGTTTTGTTTTGGGGTTTTTTTTGGTGAAAAAGTTTATTACAAGTTGTGTATTTTGATGAAAATGTGTTTGATTTTGTGTTTGATTTTATTTTCAGAAAAGACAAAAGTTACTCTAGCAGTCAAATCATGTAAGTTTTTGTCTGAAAAGTTGTTTTTATAATTAGTTAATGATTGAAAATATAATATAATATAAGTTATAAATGATTATAATGTAGTTGATGTAATTAGTAGGCACCCTAAAGTAGAGACAAATAGGGAGACAATAGCTGACAATTTTTTTGACCAAAAAAATCCTTTTAGGTCAAAAAAACACAAAACAAACAAGTTTTGGCCAAAATTGGTTTGAAAACAAAACCAAACACGGCCTTAATATTTCCATGGTTTCTATGAAAATCTTTTTAAAACTCTCAATGTGTTAGTGATAGAGCAAATCTTTTTTAAAAGAAATTAACAAACTCTCAATGTATTGGAAACATTAAGAGCTTCCTAGGAAACAATGTAATTTCGAAACTACATGGTGATTTCTTTTCGGTTAATTGAAAAACAGAAACTTTTCGGACGTTTCGGTGGGAAAAAAAAGAAATTTTGAACCATGAACAAAATATCAACTTTGAATTACAAATTTCCAGACAATTCATGACATGATAATATATGTATTCCATAAAGCAAGTGTACTAACAATTAACAAAGTTTCAACTTTGAAGTTCAGATTTCCAAACAATCTAATAAGTAATATATATATACTGTCAATAATTGTTAAATGTTTCATTCTTGCTCACACATTTCTATCAAATATATTATATATCAGATAAAAGAATCAATTTACACTCACTACATTTTAAATCTTTCATTCTTACACACAATATATCAAATATTGGGTAAAAAGTTCATTTCTGTTACACTTGCATATAAAATTATAAATATATCACCAATACCAATTAGATGACACATTTTATTACCTTTATATTGTATGCTTGTACGTATCATGTGTACGTTATACTGTAAATATGATTTTATATTTACAATAATAAAAATAATAATTTTCAAAATACAATTTAAAAATATATTAGGGTAAAATATACTTTGTACCTTTGAACTATTCATTTTTGATAGTTTATGGAATATTTTGTTACATTTAATAGTAAAGAAATTTAAATACAACAAAGTGAATAGTTCAGGGGCAAAAATGCATATATTGCCCTATATTATATTTGTGATTGCCATATATGAATACCAACTTAAATATGTTGTTATGTTTCATAGCCCACAATATATATCTATAGAAAAAGAATAGATATATATTGTGGGCCATGAAATTTCTTCTAGAAAGAAGTGTGAAATAGAAAGAAAAGAATTACTACATAATTGTAAGTCATGATAACCTTTAGCTGCCCTATTAATTAAATTAAATTAAATTAAATTAAAAAGTGAATGCTACAAAACCGTGATCTCGTTTATTTGTTTTAATATCTTAAAAAAGGGTTCTCAAATTGTGGATTTAGTTTGCGTCATCACTATCATAACGTGCATTAATTGGCCCTATTATTGAATAATCATATTTTCCTTGTCTGAACTTTGTTTACTATCTCTATCTTAGAAGTTGCATGGCAAAGACACGTTGTCGTCTAAGATTTTGATTTTTGACTAGAGTTAATTCGGAATGTGCACGTGAACAATTACACTTGTGAAATTTAGGTGATTCTAAAACATGCCGAGTTCAATAAAGCTGGTGCATCAAAAATCATTAGATGCAAGATAAGATAGTAAAAAAAAGTTAAATCACCTGCATTCGACAATATTAGATACACCAGCTCTAATGAACCCGATCCATCTTAAAAAATTTCGTAAAACTTAGTATTTTAGTACTAATATGAAAAGAAAAAAGATCTATATAACATCCTATAACTTTAATGATTTTATTATTGGTACTTAATATGATGAGTTTGTATTACTTTGTTATGATAAGCATTAATTAAGCAATGTTAATCAAATGCATTCAATGCATGCACTTCTTAATACTAAAATTAATTAAAGAACTGATAAAATGTTGATGAATCAAAAATTGACATACAATATAACTCTATTAATATACATCATAAAATTGGTTATATTTAAACTCGAACCTCGATGCCCATGAGTGCATGATCTAGGTGAGAGTGCCAATCTAAATCGATTTTTAGAATTCAAGCGTTCAATCCCAAAGCATGAAACCTGGTTTGGTTTATACTAGGACACAATAGAATAAAAATATTTCGCGACTCAACAAAAACCTCTTTTTAAATTCCAACAAATTGTGAGAGAAGGATATATAATCATTATATTTTATCTCGTTTTAGTCCAAACCAAACCACAACACAATGTTATAACTCTTGTACGCAATAACACGAGAATTAAACTTTTATACAAGAGAGATCGAGACTCTCGAATGAGTGAAAATAAAGGACAACATATTTTTCTATTCTATGAATGTCACAACATTTACAAAATCACTGAGTCAATCTTAAAATTTACCCCACACAGCCTTTCAGTCTAAAAATATTAAATTTTGCCTCTTTTTTTATATTCGCACCTCGGACTTCAAATCCCAACTCCATTCTTCGTGTCAATGCAATTGTAACACACTCTAGATTATTTTTTTTCTGGGTTGGGGTGCTGTCCATTTTAACAAACTAACTAGTAGTATAACTTTTAGAAGCCGGCTATGGCGTTGGGTCATACGGATCCGTTTTCAGACGAGAAGCCCATTTCGTGGGGATATGAAAACTGAGACCCGACTTATAAATCGACTTAAACTACTGGACTATTTATTTCGGTCTTTTAATATTGGCCCATACGTATTAAGATGAAGGTACTATATTTCAATATATCATTTTAACTATTAAGACCCTTCTATTAGACGCTATTAAAGTTGTAAACGAGTCGAATCAAATCGAGCCGAACAAGATACTTTTCAAGCTTATTTTGAATTATTTATCGAGGTTCAAAATTTGTTTTTGAGTTTGGTTTAACTGAATTGAGCCCAAGCAACTTGAATGAAATCGAATACGTATCGATCTTGAGTAACTTCATTTTCCTCCACATATTTGTCATTTTTTACTAGTAAAGCCAAGTTTCAAAACTTCTCGATAGCCGGAAAAGGTGTTTAAGTTTGGCTTGTCATATTAACAAACCAAACTCAAACGAGAATTTAGCAATTGAATGGTTTGTGTTTCAGCCTTAGAAGTTATACATGATGGACATATACTGAATGGTTGGATGGACACATAATTTTTTTTTCTCTCTCTCTCCCTATCTCTCTAAACTCTAGCCTTTTTTTTTTCTATTTTCCTCCGCGGGCGATGGTTTGGTGAAGCAGTCATCTACTTCACCACTGTTACCACCACCACCATCGTCGGCAAGTTGGGTTGGAGCACCCTTCTTTAAGTTTGTATATGACATCTTCAAATCTGACGAGACGGATATGGATCTAAAGAGACAGAGACAGATCTGATGAGATGAAGTCGGGTGATACATAAGTTTTTATATAGCGTTTTAGATATTGTTTAGTATTTTATTTTCTCTCTCGTATGAGAGTTTGTTTTCTCTCTCGAATGAGAGTTTCATCTCTCCTTGAATAGGAGTTGCAAAAGAATTTTCTTGTGTACGTTTATAAGTTTCTCAAGATTTGCTATCTTTAAGAACTTGATAGTTGGTATTTCAGATGTTCTTACTAGTTACTACATCGTTTGAGTCGATATGAATTATATTATTCCAAGCGTTGTAAACTTTTGATTGAATGATATATAAGACCGATTTTTCTTTAAAAAAATATATATACTAAATGGTTGGATGGAATGAATGTCTTAATTTCCCCCTAAATAAGATAACAAATAGATATAAACAAAATCATGAAACATATGTCACATATCCAGCCACTCGAGATTTATTAATTGGGAACATCATAGATTAAATCGATTCCAAAGATAGTATGCTCATTAAAATTCTTAATTAAAAATGATTCGAATGAGTAATTATTTTTAATTAAAAATAATTATAACGAATATATACTAAAGAAAAAATTACTAACCCCACCTCTCCCCCCAAACAAAAAAAAAAGTTAGATTTTTATATTAAAAAAATTCATAATAGTATTTTTCTTTTCCATCTCAAATACTCATTTTACAATCTTTTCATTCGAATATTGTCAATAAACAAAAATCTGAAATCTAAAAGAGTAGTTCCATCTTAATCTCCACTTAAGGACCCGTAAATGACTTAGGAGTAGAAACTGAAAAAGTGCTATATATTATTTGACACTTTAGGCATCTCAATGTTCATTTTTACTATCATATTAGATATTTTAAATTATATATTTTTCCTGATTAATGTTTAAATTTTCTTTATATTTATTTTATTTCTTATTCGTCTTCTCTCTACTTAGAATAAAAAAGAAGAATAAAGCTAACTAAAAGAGGAAAAAATGAGAATACAGAATGGGAGTTTGCAGTCAACGAAATTACTCTATCCGTGTTAATTTAAGGCTAGTGTACTCAAATCTATCGGTACTGAAATAAACAACAATGTAAATCTATAAAGATATATTTTTTTAATCAAACCGCCGCCTTGGTGAGATTATACTAATGTGATTTTTGATTCAAGTGGTTTACACTTTATTTATGTTCTCATAATGTGCTGGTAAATTTCAGGTTATTAGATCATGTAATTTGCTAATAAAGTCCTGGTCCGCAGGGACGGAGGCAGGAATTTTAATGAGGGGAGGACGAGATTATTGTGATAGAGGTATACACTCTTTTTTGGCAGATAGTCGAAGGATTCAAAGGTCCCCCGCGGTACGGTACTGTTTACACTAAGAGTGAAACAGGGTTTTCGCGAATAAAAAAACCCAAATAGCCCAACCGTAATTAATGGGCCCAGAGATAAAAGATGAAACCCATTATAGCATAACAATGCATAAGAGTGGTTCGAAATGGAATAGGCCCAATGAGAGTCTAGATTTGACAAGATAACAGATCAGACTCAAAGGAATCAATTCAGAGGTGGGTCCAAAGGGCTGGAAATTTCGTAAGAAAAGTAACTCGCCAAGACGAGAGAATTTTGAAAAAGGAGTTGGAGGCAGTTCCGGCGGTTAAGAACGTGGGATCACGGAGCTGAGATAAATACGAAAAAAAAAGGATCATCAGAATCATCAACAACTTTATATTTTCTCTTCTTAGGAGTAGCTCTAATTAGGAGTAGTTTCTAGTGTAAATTAGCAGTAGTTCTAGTTTGTATCAGCTTATCAAGAATTGCTGGAGTTGGCTTCCAAAGCTTGTACCGACATTCTCTTACTTGTAATCTCTTCAGAATCGAAAACTTTCATGGAGCTATAAATTATCTTTTGTTCAGATTTAAGTATTTGATAGGTAATTTATATCTTAACTTGAGTTTTCATTCGTCACTAAAGGCTTGAACCACCTCGTAGAGAGTCGAATGCGGGGGTTGAAAGATAATCTCAAGTTATAGATTATCAAGAGGCTAGGAAAGAACATTCGGATCCACCTTAATCTAGTTTGTTTCTTTTTAACGAAACAAGTTTTTAGCGACCACAGTGGGAGTCGGTTTTGATAACCGACGCTTCCAAATTTTAGATAAAGTTCTTGAAAAAATGTCAAAAGAATCGTATCGAAACGATTTAGTTAACGATACTGACAGTCAACCAATCTCGAAACATAAAGTTAGAGCAGACAAGATGTACGAGCAGTTTGTTCGAGTCATGAAACAAACTTTGGCTGGTGCTCGAGAAGATCAGAGAAGAGAGTTTGATGATCAATATCGAGCATTAGCCCAAGAGTCTACCCGTATATTCACAGCCATTGTGCAAGACATCGCTGTCAGTGCTCGAGATAGACTTGCTCGAGAAGTCACCCGGGTAATAACCGAATCAGGCAAAATTTTCAACCAAACTTGCGATGTTTTCTCAAACATGATAAATACGCAGGTAGTGTTTGCATTGGAACCTTTAATAAGCAAACATAACGATCTGATCGAAAAAGTATCCCAATTGGTAGCAATCGAACCCAGGACTAGGACTAGAACAGTCAACCCAAATGAAACCCCGCTAGGATATCCTCGAGAATCTCAAGCTCGAGATGGTCAGTTCGAAGTTGGTCAAATGTCGAACCCAATTCCCCTCGAAGAACACCCAAACACTGGGGGGCAACCGGGGGTGAATCAAACGAATGCATGTACAGGTCAATTCAACTCCCAGTCAGTAAGGCCAAATGTCCCTATACCATCGAGTGGTCAAGGACAAATGCCTACCGGGTATCAACCGAATGTTAATTTCGGAAATCCTGAGCTGAATGTTGGTTATACTCAGGGATATTACAATGGGGCACATAATGCGCCTCAAGGTCAACCTTATATAGGGCCTTCGAATATATCTTTTAACATGGGAAGTCAAGGTTTGCCCAATTATCAGACAAACCAGAATTTCCTTTTTGTGAATAATAATTTTTAAATCCCGTATGCTGGGGGGCAGTACATGCCTAATAATTACATAGGTGGAAATATAGGGCCACAAATCCAAGATCCTCTACAAAATCAAATAAAAATGGCTATTGAAAGGATATATGGACCTGGATTTCGAAGGAACCACCGTCTGATTCCAGGGAAGCCTTACCCTGATTGGGTGGATAGAAATTTCCCATTCCCGAGGAATTATAAAATTCCAAATTTCACTTTGTTCTCTGGAGATGACCATGTGTCAGCATTAGAACATTTATCTCGGTTCACATGTCAATGTCGAGAGGCAGCCGATCAAGATTACATTAAACTAAGATTGTTCTCTAGTTCCCTAATTGGATCAGCATTTAACTGGTATACGAACTTATCACCTAATTCAATACATACTTGAGACGAAATGCAATTCCAGCTCCAGAATCATTTTGCTCGAACCGAACCGAGCATGACCATGAGTGACTTAGCAAAATAAGGCAAAATTCTGGGGAGTCGATAAAAGAATTCTTAGCCCGATTTAAGAAAGCTAGGATCAAATGTCATTTGAACATTCCCGAATTTGAATTCGTCCCGTTAGCCCAACAAAATATGGCTTTTGAATTTGACGGGATGATGTTTTCTGATTTTAGAAGTTTAGCAGAAAGCGCGATAAGATACGAAAATATGTTAAGAGAAGAAATCCAGAGAAAACATCAAGGGTTCAATACCTTTGAAGTTGGAATTCCATGGGCATTCGAAGATACCTATGAAATTGATCTGGCAGAATTCGTTAGAGGACCCCCATTTCAATGTGGGGCTCTCGAAAGAAAGAACTGTGTGGCTATAGGTTCTTTACAAACAAAGAAAGAAAAAGAATATAGTTTCGATGTGACTAAGACCGAGCGAATATTCAACGGGCTCCTTACGAATAAAAAACTTAGATTAAAGGGGAAACATCGAATCCCTTCAAAAACAGATACTAAGGGAAAGCCATACTGTAAATGGCATAACGCCTTCTCTCACGAGACCAATGAATGTGTTATGTTTAGAAATCTAATACAAGAAAAGTTAGATTCGAAAGATATCATTTATTTGGATACTCAAAAAACAAATATTGACGAAGATCCTTTTCCTGTTTTAAATTTCGAGATAAACACTGTAGACGTTAACATTTCTGAACATTCTGATTTACAGGTACGAAAGGAGTCTAAGTTGGCAAATCAATTGTTCAACAGGCTGATCGATGAAGGAGTTTTGACCTTCCCGAAGGTGAAAGATGAGGGATTGGAGGGTATGTGTAGATGGCATAAGAATACCATGCATACTACCGACCAATGCCAGATTTTTAGGCGCTTCGTAGCGAAGCAATATGAAAGAGGCACGATATGCCTTTCAGGGATTGACAAAAGGATCTTGGACTTCGACCAAGAAGGGAAACCAAGGGAAAAAAAGTCAGCAATCGAAGCGAAATGGCCAGCTCGAAAGAGCAAAAAAATGTCGTACAAGGAGGTACTCGAAACCCCTGTGCGCGAAATTATTTACCAAACTCCTGCGAAAGTGGCAAATAATTTGACCCAAATACAGAAGGTGTTATGCAATCAATGCGCTGACATTTTGCATTACGAATTAGTGAGACTACAAGTTATCCCTAATGATCCTAACTGGGTTCCGGCATATCAAAGGGAATGGAACAAGAGACAGAGGCATGAGACAAGTGATCAGTTCCTCGGACGAATGCCTTAAGTGGCTGGGGTAGGACGGGCAGTCCCCATATTTGGTGTTGCTGGCAATTTAGCCAATTGTTCTTGGAGAAACTTCTGCCCCCATTCCTGCATTCTCCTGTTAAATTTAGCCTCGGTCATCGTGATCATCCTTTCTAGAGGCGTCTCCACTTCGGGATTCAGTGGGGGTTCCCTCAGTGGTGACCCTTGAGATTCTACCATCACAGTTTTTCCTTGTCTTTGACTTGTTTCCTCCATAACATCAATAATACCAACGAACCCAAGAAGAGTTTCCCACAGACAACGCCAAATGATTTAGCTTGATTATCGTTGGGCTAATTCGAACCAAATGGACGACCCAAATGGGTCGAACCAAGATAACAATTAAGCAAGATTATAGACTGGACTTGACAAAGTCAAGCTGCCTACGTACCTATTTCAATAGGATCAAATCTATACATAGTTCAGATAAGTAAGTTGAAGGATACGTATTTACTTCGTATAATACGAGGCCAAATAGCAGAGTGAGTATACTTAAGAAAATATAAAACGAGGTAAATATAGAGAGTACTTGGAGAGAATTTATTACTGGTTCCCCATCAATAGTAGGGAGTATTTATAGTAGGTATGTCGGTCACTATTCCTGATGTGACATCTGGGCCTGATGGGCTTGAACACCTATCCAATGTTTATTTGACCTTCTGTATTAAGGGTAACGGTTTGGGAAATCGGGTCGGGTCGTAACCCGATCCGCGTAGCAGATGCGCGGGTTTATTTGGTTTTTTTATGATTCTTATTTATAATATATTAATATCTTATCCATGGATTGGTCAAAGATAACTTTTTCGCTTATCAAGTTCTTAGTTGTGTTTTGGTTGCTAATTAATTATTTATAATGGATATTCTAAATTTAGTATAATATATATTATTGATCTTCTAAAAAAAGAAAATATCTAACTCAATAATTCATTATTTATAATGGATATTCTAAATTTAGTATAATATATATTATTGATCTAACTCAATAATTCCAAGCTCCGAGGCGCCTTCAATGAAAATTGACTTTTGAGTTTCGATCAATAAATATGCAACAATTACAAACCCCTGCGTAGCACCTATCTTCATAATTTTCAACAAACAGTTGCCCCGAAATAAAAGCAATAGTCACTGTCTAATTTAATTTGGATAATTCGTCAACTCTAAATAATTGATTTCCAGAAAAAAATTAAATTTTATTATATTTTTAAATGCAGAGAAAAAAGAATCTTGTTGAATTTTTCCATTTCATTGAATGCACTTAAATCTATAAATACATCTTAATATTCGTCTCGTTAAATTCAATACTCCTCAACAAAACTCAAGAATGATCTCTCTACAATTTCTATCTCTACTTATGATAACGCTTTTAGCTTACCATTTAGATGCACAAAGGCACGATGAAATTGAGGCAAACGCGCTTTTAAAATGGAAAAGCACTCTTAACAATCAAAGTCAGTCACTCCTAAATTCATGGGGTACTAACACTATTGTAGGCAATCCGTGCAATAATTGGATTGGCATTGGATGTGACAAATCTGGAAGAGTTTCTCAATTAAACCTCTCGTACAATGGAATTATAGGTACACTTCACGATTTTGATTTCTCAGCTTTACCGCATTTACATAGACTCGACCTTTATAGCAATTCACTATATGGGACTATTCCTTCCACCATCGCCAACCTTTCTAAACTCAAATATCTCGATTTGTCAGAAAATGATTTCTCCGGAAATATTCCAGGACCATTTGGCCTTTTAAAAAATTTGCAATTTCTTTATCTGTACAAAAATCATTTCATCGGTCCCATCCCTCAACAGATAGGATTGATGAGGTCTCTCGTAGAAGTTAAATTTTTCTTCAACAATTTTACAGGATCTATCCCATCATCAATCGTCAATTTGACCAATATTAGAGGGATTTATTTGCATGGAAACCAATTTTCTGGTCCCGTCCCTCAAGAGATTGGACTTATGAACTCTCTCGTGGAAGTCAATTTCTTTGATAACAATTTCATTGGATCTATTCCAGCTAATCTCGGAAACTTGACAAACATTGAGTTTTTATCTCTAGCTAAAAATCAATTATCAGGACATATTCCCCCCGAGTTGGGGAAATTGAAATCCCTTTTGGATTTAAGGTTGTTCATGAACAACCTAAATGGTCATGTTCCTCTGGAGTTTGACAATCTCACACATCTACAAGTGTTGACACTAAGCGTCAACAGTTTAACTGGCCACATGCCACAAAATGTGTGCCTTGGGGGAATACTTAGAAATTTGTCCCTTCACACCAACAATTTCGTAGGCAATGTTCCGAAAAGTCTCAAAAATTGCACCACCTTGTACACTCTCCTAATGTACGGGAACCAAATCACTGGAAATGTGTCGGAAGAATTTGGTGTATATCCAGATTTGTTTTATATCGATACAAGTAATAATAGCTTATATGGAGAGGTGACAGCGGATTGGGCTGTGTCGCGTAACTTAGCGGGCTTGTTGATGTCCCGCAATAATCTTTCAGGAACAATTCCATCTAAGTTTGGAGATTTATCACAGTTGCTTGTACTTGATCTAAGTTCAAATGAGATTACTGGAATATTCCCTCAAAATTTGACAAATCTACCACTTTTGTTCGAGCTCAAGCTAAGCGATAACAAGCTCGTAGGCAAGATACCAATAGAAATTGGTAACTTACTTGAGCTTAGACGCTTTACTATAGGTGGAAATGCTTTAAATGGTTCAATTCCGGGGGAAATAGGAGCTTGCACAAAGCTTCAATATTTGAACTTGAGCAAAAATGCACTAAATGGGAATATTCCAGTGGAGATAGGACAATTGAAGTCTCTGGAAAATCTTGATTTGAGCTGGAATATGCTTTCTGGTGAAGTGCAACAAGAATTAGGGGAGCTGCAAACTATTGAGACTATGAATCTTTCCCACAATTTTCTTTCAGGTTCCATCCCTTCAAGTTTTCAACATTGTGTAAGTTTACAATCTATCGATATATCATATAATCAATTGGAGGGTCCTCTTCCCAACATTAGAGCTTTTCAAAATGCTTCATTCAATGATTTGAGGAATAATAAAGGATTGTGTGGTAATATTGCTGGTTTAAACAATTGTGCTCCAGTAATTTCGATCGATGATGGTAACAAAAGACGAGGCAAAAGAATGCTTCTTTTAGTAACCTTCTCTGTACTAGGAAGTATCTTTATTTTGATCGTGGTTATCTGCTTGTTCTTGATTTGGCGATCAAGAAAAAGAAACGTCGTTGAAGCCAATGAAAGGGTTCATCAAACTAAAGATTTGTTCACTGTTTGGAGTTTCGATGGGAAGATGGCGTACGAAAATATTATTGAAGCGACAGAGGACTTTGATTCAAGACACTGTATTGGGACAGGAGGATCCGGAAGTGTTTACAAGGCAGAATTGTCCGATGGTCGAGTTTTGGCCATAAAGAAACTACATGCGTCGGATGATGGACTTGACAATATATTAAAAAGTTTTACGAATGAAATCAAGGCACTGACAGAAATACGACATAGGAATATTGTCAAGCTTTATGGGTTTTGTTCACATGCGCGACATTCTTTTCTAGTTTACGAGTACTTAGAAGGGGGGAGCGTGGCGAGCATCCTAGGCAACGACGAGAAAGCTATGGAGTTTGAATGGATGAAAAGGGTGAATGTTGTGGAAGGAGTTGCTGGTGCGTTGTCGTATATGCACCACGATGTTTCACCTCATATAATTCATCGGGACATATCAAGCAAGAATGTTCTTCTAGATTGTGAACTACAAGTGGCTCATGTTTCTGATTTTGGCACGGCGAGATTGTTGAAAGAAGACTCATCTCACTGGACTTCATTTGCTGGCACGTTTGGCTATGCTGCTCCAGGTTTGTTCATTCAACTTGATTTGATTGTTGCATAATTACTAATTGTGAAAAACACACGCGATTCTTGAATTTTTTATTTTCTTATCCTATCTCAATATCTATTCTTTTTTGTCTTGGAATTAATTTTCTTTAATAGTTATTTTATTGAGTTTCTTTCGTTACAGAACTTGCTTTCACCATGCAAGTGAATGAAAAGTGCGATGTATATAGCTTTGGGGTGCTAGCATTGGAAGTGATCATGGGGAAACATCCCGGAGATTTCATCTCATCCATGTTGTCGTCGTCATCCTCGTCGTTATTACCCTCAACATCGTCGACACCACCATCGTTGATTTCAATTGGCAATGGAATATTGTTGAAAGATGTACTTGATCAACGGCTTCCACTTCCTACTAGCGATATTGTGGCTACACAAGTGGTATTTATAGCCAAGCTAGCTTTAGAATGCATCCACCAAAGTCCACAATTTAGGCCCGATATACAACAAGTGTCCGTGCAGCTATCCAAGGAGAAAGCACCTTTGAGTGACCTTCTCTCATTCATTACACTAGATCAATTGTCCAATTTTGAATGATAATTACTATCTTTAAAATTAAATAAATTGCATGTTCATCTTGTGATATCAATCTATATTTTTAGCTAGTTCCAAGTGAAAAATGTATTATAGAAGGAAATAAGCTTTGAAATTTCTTCATTTTTTTATATTTTCAACAATATAATTTGTGTTTAGTTTTAATTAGTGCCTCATTTTGGTTATGATATATATATTCTTATTTAATTATATATGATGGTTGGATATTTGTCATGATTATATGGCAATTTTAATATCAGAAAAAATGGAGGCGCAATCTATAAATGGACTTAATCTAGTGGACTACTTGGATATTTTAATTTTGGCTCATACATGTTAAGTGGATCGATATAAGAAAAGCAAAATATGCTCTAAAATAAATGTTTATCATGTGACAGTGTCAAAATTATCATTTTTTTTGTTACAAAATAATTCTCCAAACTTTCACAGTGACAAACAATTTATATTAATTGTCACTCATAACAATTAATAACAAAAAATTTGTTGTCACTATGATAATTAGTGACATGTTTACTGATAACTTAGTGACTACAAATATAGTGGTTCCTAAACATATCACTAATTGTCACAAAAAGAATTCACGTGAAAAAATATTAGTATTATGATAAAACAAAACTTATTATATCTAATGACATTTATATTATAACTTCAAACTTTGTTATTAATATTATTTTTTATTGTCAACTTGTAGTATTTGTGCCACATTATTCACTCTTATTGCAAGAAATAGAAGAATCACCATTAGATTTTTTTTATTTTTTATTTTGGTAAATCACCATTAGATGTTGGTCGCAAAGAAAATATAATCACTTTACAGACATATATATATATATATATATAATAAATAGTGTTAATTACACTTACTATCCTTCTTATTTAGTATAATTACAGTTCAGTCCACTTATATTGAGCACATAACAAACACCGCGCCTCTTATAATAAAATCTTACATTGACCCCATCTGACTAAAGGGCGTTAGTCAAGCGTGAAGTAAAGAGTAAAATGTCAATTTTACCCTTGTTTTCATAAAATAAAAATTAAAAAAGGTTAATTACGTTAACACCCTCTCACTTTGTATAATTACAGTGTAGCCTGCTTTATTAGATCATACATCCCCTCTTATAATAAAACCTTACATTCACCACCCCCCCTACGACTAACTTCTGCTACTTTATTTTTTAAGTATTTTTCCAAAATAGCTTTTCAAATTTCTTATTATTATTATAACCTTATATATTTGATTTTTTCAACTTTTTTTAATTTAGTAATTAGTTTCGTATTTTTTGGTAACCTACTAATTTAGATTTACCTGTATTGAATTATGATATTGCTCCTACAATAAATCGAAACTCAGTATTCATTTTATTTTTTAAAAAAAAAATCAAATTGTCATAAATCAGTATTTGCACTTCATTATCAAAATTAATGTTAAAAAAAATTAGGAAATTATTTATTTAAAACTAAATTAAAAATTATAATTATATCCTCTTTAATATGAAAAATTACATTCACCCCCTCAAGGTCAAAATAGAAAATCTAGAAAATATTTATGAATGATGTGATCAACAAATTTCGTTAGTTTTTTCGGGAAGGGGGCAATTGTAAGATTTGATTATAAGTAAGGGTGTTTATTATGTGCCCAAAATAAGCGAACTGAATTATAATTACACTAAATACAAGTGATAGTTAGTGTAATTATCCCTAATAAATATCCATGTTTACAAATGAGCATATTCTTTTACTTAGATTTACTTTTAAGTTTTAATACTAGAATCATCGATATTAAAGCTTATCAAAATTCAACTGAGTCAATTTCTAAAGTTTTGGTAGCTCTAAACATGACGAACAATGATCATTAAATTATTTTTTGTTGATTAACATTTAGGGAAAATTACACACAGATTTCCTCACTTATTTGTGTAATTACCAAAACCTCCCCTTATTTATTAGAAATTACATAAAGTTCTTCTTATATTAAGACAATTCTTACAATTACACTTCATGTGCATTTAAAATTCTTACAATCTTATGGGTGTAAACCTTACAAATAGACCCCTTGAGAGGTGGGGTGTTGGTAATTACCAACAAATGAGGGGAAGTTTCGATAATTACACAATAAATAAAGGGGTCAGTGTGTGATTTTCCCTAATATTTAATACTTTATACTTAACTATTATGAATCAAGTACTCAGTGTGTTTGATGCTAAGTTTAAGAAGTTAATCGGATCGAAAAAAGTTTCGGTCTGGTTTGTCATATTAATGAACCAAATTGAAATGGCGGGATTTTAACAATCGTTTTCAGACAAATGTCGAGTAGCTATGCTTGTGTTTTAGCTTTAGGCTCCCCACATGCATGGTGAACATATATGAACGGTTAGATGTAAAATAAATGTCTTGATTTCCCTTTTAAAAAAGGTAACTAAAATATTTTAAAATTTCATGAAACACTAGTCACGTATCTAGTCACTCAGTATATATTAATTTGGTGTAGCAAAAAAATAAATCGATTCTAAAAAACTATTGTTTATATTTTAGGGGGAAAAGCACTTCACCTCTAATAAAATCTCGATTATAGCACTTTCCCCCTTAAAAACACAAAAAGACATATTGGCCCCTAAAAAAATCAATATTAGTAGCAATTTGCCTCAAATGCCAATTTTCGGGTCAAAAGCACATCTGAAGGCCTAGAAATTATACATATGTGGTGTTGGAAAGCACATGCTTACGCAAACATAAGGCAAATAAGGAAAGCATGGTAGATGCTAGTAGGCTCCGCCGATACAGGACTGATGATAGAAACCAACGATAAAGGACTAGCTATGTATGATCTTTTAATTAGGATTAACATTTCTAAAATGGATGTTTGTATGCTTCCTTTATTCTAAGATCAAATTCTTTGCACTTAAAAATGAATCTTACCAGGCACATACGGGCCTTTCGATGCAAGTTTAGCTCGAAATTTAGGCTATGTTTGGTTATGTTTTGGAATGGTATTTTGGTGAGAATTATTGGTGAGAAATTTATGGGGACACGTGCGTATTTGATGAGATTGTGTTTGGTTTTATTTTGGGGGTTGGTTTTTGGGTGTGTTTTTTTGGTGAGATAATGTTTGGTTTTGTTTCCATAGGGAACAAAAGTTACTGTAACAATCAAATCATGAAGTTTTTGTCTGATAGAGAGAAGAGAAAGAGCACATAGAGAGGATTGTAGGGACAAATTAGGTATAGAAAGATGGAAAATAATTATTATATTTTTTTTACCAAAAAAATAGTGTATTTTTTACCAAATATTTTGTGAACCAAACATGATTTGGTGAGAATTTTGGACCAACTATGGTATGGAAACATAGCCAAACATTGGCTTAGTATTTGGAGCAAAGTGTCATTGATATAAAATATCCAGTGGGCAATGTCCTTTTACCCTATATTTTATAAGAGTCCATTACAATATATTGATAGTTCTTAGTAGACTTTTGGCTGCTAATTAATTCTTTATAATGGATATTCTTAATTTAGTAATATATTTTTTTTTTGAAAGAAACGGTTACATCATTACATCGAATATCGAATCAACAATCGTAATCAACAATTCCTATTTCAAATTAGTAATAATGAACTACAAACTAGAAACAAAGAACTACTATATAAATAGAAAAATAATTTACACATCTAGTGGGATCGAACTCATGACTTCTAAGTCATAAGGCCTCAATCTTACCACTAAACTAAGACATCATTGGCTAGTACATATATTATTGATCTTCTTGAAAAAGAAAATATTTAACTCAATAATTCCAATCTCCGAGGCGGCTTCAATGAAAATTGACTTTTGATCAATAAATTAGCAACACTTGCTACTTCTGAATTTAAGATTCCCCAATTAATGTTTTTCCCTAAGTAGCACCTATCTTCATAATTTTCAATTAACAGTTGCCCCAAAATAAAAGCAATAGGCATTGTCTCATTTAATTTAGATAATTCGTCAACTCTAAATAATTGATTTCCAGAAAAAAATTAAATCATCAATTTTTTTAAAAAAAAAAGGAAAGAAAAAACAGAGAGAAAAGAATCTTGTTGAATTTTTCCATTTCATTGAATGCACTTAAATCTATAAATACATCTTAATATTCGCCTCTTCAAATTCAATACTCCTCAACAAAAATCAAGAATGACATCTCTCCAATTTCTTTCTCTACTTATGATAACGCTTTTAGCTTACCATTTAGATGCACAAAGGCACGATGAAATTGAGGCAAACGCGCTTTTAAAATGGAAAAGCAGTCTTCAAAATCAAAGTCAATCACTCCTAAATTCATGGGGTACTAATGTAGGCAACCCATGCAATAATTGGATTGGCATTGGATGTGACAATTCTGGAAGAGTTTCTCAGTTAAACCTATCCTACAATGGAATTATAGGTACACTTTACGATCTTGATTTTTCAGCTTTACCGCATTTACATAGACTAGACCTACATAGAAATTCACTCTATGGGACTATTCCTTCCACTATTACCAATCTTTCTAAACTCGATTATCTTGATTTGTCGAGAAATAATTTCTCCGGAAATATTCCTAGACGATTAGATCTTTTCACAAATTTGCGGTTGCTTTACTTGGACCACAATCATTTGAGTGGTTCCATCCCACAAGAATTCACTAATTTGAAGTCTCTGAGTGATGTAAATTTTGGAGACAATATGCTTACAGGCTCAATTCCCAATTCTATTGGGAACTTGACTGGCATGAGAGATTTTTTAGGTCTTTCTACAAATGAACTTATTGGACATATTCCATCATCAATTGTCAATTTAACTAATCTTAGAGGGCTCTATTTGCAAGTAAATCAGTTGTCTGGTCTAATCCCACAAGAGATTGGACTGATGAGGTCTCTCGAAGGAGTCGACTTCTTTGGAAACAATTTAACTGGGTCCATTCCAGCTACTTTTGGGAATTTAACGAAACTCAAGTCGTTGTCTCTAGGTCAAAACCAATTATCAGGGCACATCCCTTCAGAATTGGGGAAATTGAAGTCCCTTGTGGATTTAAGGTTGTTCATGAACAACCTAAGTGGTGATGTTCCTCTAGAATTTGATAATCTCACTAATCTACAAATATTGTCACTAAGCGTCAATAGTTTAACTGGTCGCATGCCACAAAATGTGTGCCTTGGGGGAACACTTAGAAATTTGTCGCTTCATACCAACAATTTCGTAGGCAATGTTCCGAAAAGTCTCAAAAATTGCACCACCTTGTACACTCTCCTAATGTACGGGAACCAAATCACTGGAAATGTGTCAGAAGATTTTGGTGTATATCCAGACTTGTTCTATATCGATATAAGCAATAATAGCTTATATGGAGAGGTGACAGCGGATTGGGCCGTGTCGCATAACTTAGCGGGCTTGTTGATGTCCCGCAATAATCTTTCAGGTACAATTCCATATCAGCTTGGAGATTTATCACAGTTGCATGTACTTGATCTAAGTTCAAATGAGATTACTGGAATATTCCCTCAAAATTTGACAAATCTACCACTTTTGTTCGAGCTCAAGCTAAACGATAACAAGCTCGTAGGCAAGATACCAATAGAAATTGATAACTTACTTGAGCTTAGACGCTTTACTATAGGTGGAAATGCTTTAAATGGTTCAATTCCGGGGGAAATAGGAGCTTGCACAAAGCTTCAATATTTGAACTTGAGCAAAAATGCACTAAATGGGAATATTCCAGTGGAGATAGGACAATTGAAGTCTCTGGAAAATCTTGATTTGAGCTGGAATATGCTTTCTGGTGAAGTGCGACAAGAATTAGGGGAGCTGCAAAATATTGAGACTATGAATCTTTCCCACAATTTTCTCTCAGGTTCCATCCCGTCAAGTTTTCAGCAGTGTGTAAGTTTACAATCTATCGATATATCATATAATCAATTGGAGGGTCCTCTTCCCAACATTAGAGCATTCCAAAATGCTTCGTTCGATGATTTGAGGAATAATAAAGGATTGTGTGGTAATATTGCTGGTTTAGACCATTGCGCTCCAGTAATATCGACCGATGATGATAACAAAAGACGACGCAAAAGAATGCTTATTTTAGTAATCTTCCCCGTACTAGGAAGTATCCTTATTTTTATAGCGGTGGTATTCTTGATTTCGCAATCGATAAAAAGGGACGTCGTTGAAGCTAATGAAATTATTCATCACATTAAAGATTTGTTTACTATTTGGAGCTTCGACGGGAAGTTAGTGTACGAAAATATTATTGAAGCGACAGATGACTTTGATTCAAAACACTGCATTGGAACGGGAGGATCTGGAAGTGTTTATAAAGCAGAGCTGTCCGATGGTCGAGTTTTGTCCGTAAAGAAATTACATACGTCGGATGATGTACTTGATAATGTACAAAAAAGTTTTGCAAATGAAATCAAGACGCTGACAGAAATACGACATAGGAATATTGTGAAGCTTTACGGGTTTTGTTCACATGCCAGGCATTCTTTTTTGGTATACGAGTTCTTGGAAGGGGGGAGCGTGTCGAGTATTCTAGGGAACGACGAGAAAGCTATGGAGTTTGAATGGATGAAAAGGGTGAATGTTGTTGAAGGAGTTGCTGAGGCGTTATCGTATATGCATCACGACATTTCACCTCCTATAGTTCATCGGGACATATCGAGCAAGAATGTTCTTTTAGATTGTGAACTACAAGAAGCTCATATTTCTGATTTTGGCACGGCGAGATTGTTGAAAACAGACTCGTCTCATTGGACTTCATTTGCTGGCACGTTTGGGTACGCGGCTCCAGGTTTGTTCACATCTTATAATATTTTCACCCATTGTGTTCTATCTTCTTCTTTTATTTGTCAAACGATTTCCTATTTGCAACAGAACTTGCTTTCACTATGGAAGTAAACGAGAAGTGCGACGTATATAGCTTTGGCGTGCTGGCGTTGGAAGTGATCATGGGAAAACATCCCGGAGACTTCATCTCATCCATGTTGTCATCGTCGTCTTCGCCATTCCTACCCTCAACATCATCGTCGTCATCATCACCGTCCATTTCAATTGCCGATCAAATATTGTTGAAAGATGTACTTGATCAACGGCTGTCACTTCCTACTAGCGATAATGTGGCTACACAAGTGATGTTTATAGCCAAGTTAGCCTTAGAATGTATCCACCAAAGCCCGCAATTTAGACCCAATATACAACAAGTGTCTGTGCAGCTATCCAGGAAAAAAGCACCTTTGAGTGGCCTACTCCCACTCGTTACGCTAGATCAATTGTACAATCTTCGATGCTAATTAGTTATTTCTGTATTTTAAATTAAGTAAATTGCATTTACATCATAAAGTATCGATCTATGTCCAAGTTAGATCAAGCGAAAAATGTATCTTTATTAAAAAAATTCTAATTCAGACTGGAATCGGTTGAATCTAAACCAATCATGTGAGTGAAGTAAACTTGTTTTATAATTGATGTACCATTCGAAAAGAGTAATCAATCACAAGACATGTGGTATAATATTTGCCTTTTGATTGCTTTCGTTGTGGAAGATGTCAATCTAAACCAAAAAAAATCATATGTATAAGATAATGAGGGAAAATTTCCAACACTATCGCAATTTGATCGAACCAAAATGTTGGATCAAACTAGATTTGGAGTACAATTTTCAGTACTTGGAATTTGAATAATAGAGATGGAAGAGGTAGCCAAAATAGAGAATGATTGTTTTGTTTCCTTTATTCCTTTTCTTTTTTCTTTTATTCCAAATTGGCGTTTGTAAGATTATAGTA
Organism: Buddleja alternifolia; assembly: GCA_019426215.1. Classification (NCBI taxonomy): domain Eukaryota; kingdom Viridiplantae; phylum Streptophyta; class Magnoliopsida; order Lamiales; family Scrophulariaceae; genus Buddleja; species Buddleja alternifolia. The sequence continues at coordinate 1,958,824 of CM033390.1, forward strand.
TTTGAAATAACAAGGATTGGTTGAAAAATAGTTGGGTGGCCAAAGATATGTTATTCGAGCATTTTATAATTTTCTATTTGGGTTGGGTTCTTATTCCATATGACGTATTTATTTAATACAATATTATGTAACTTGTCCATCATCGAAGAGGTGTTCATATTTTATTTTTTTTAGGGTCAACCATATTGTATTAAATCACACCGAAGTTTTTAAACTTTCTTTATAAATGAACAAATACATATTCTGGTATAGAAATTTATTTCATCAATTTTTCTTCTATAAAATTAATGTTATGTTCAGAAATTGAATTATATTAGAAAAAATAATAATAAGGCATTCTATGTTCAAAAATGTAAATTTGTAAGATTTTATTGTTATTTTGCACCTCAAAATTCAAGATAAAAATATAAAAAAAACAATATAAGGGTAATTTTGGCATGATTGTTGACTGATGACTTTGGTGGAGTCGGATCAAAATAGAGCCAAGAAGAGGAGCCAAAATAGAGCCAAGATGGGTCGGAATTGACCGGGATCGTAAAAGGATAAGAAGGAGTCGGAAAAATGGAGCCGGGGTGCATTGGCACGCACGATTGCGCCAAGGCGCCACTTGATGGCGCCTAGGCGACCCAGTTTGTATGGCGCCTGGGCGCCGGTAGACGCGCTGGAAACATGTTTTTTCCTTTGTTTTTCGTATTTTGGCCGATTCTAACATAATTTTTAGTCATATCTTGTATGGAATTGTTTCCTGATTGTTTAGGATGTATTCCCTAGCTAGTATGTTAGGTTTGTTTTCTTACTTAGATTAGGGTTTTGACTCTTGTAACTCTACAAATATTATAACTCACTCTTGTAAACATTGAATCACTTTGAGAAGTTGAATAAAATATCTAGTTGAAGGTGGTTTTTTCCCTTGATTGGGTTTCCACCAAAAATTCTTTGTCTTCTTTATTGCTTTTGATTTTCCTTGGTTTCTTATATTTTTCTCGTTGTTATTTCACCATTGAAAGCTTTGATTCCTAACAATTGACAATTGATTATGGAATAATTGATTCTCATAGAATTAATTATGACACGAGGTTGAAGTTCAAAGTTTGTTAAAACGTGATTCCCACTAAAATTATAGGAAGATCTAGTCCTCCAAATCATTTGCAGTTCAAACATAAATTCTAGCTTATCAATTGCTGGACCAAACAAACTCTAAATGCAAATTAGTAGCTTTTAGATTTAATTGACTATTTTGCCATGAGAAATATAATTGGACGGACATGAATGTTCCAAGTATTAATTCAACATATCTTACAAATTTTACCTTGATATAAAATCTACACTTTCATTTTATTCACATGACAAATTTTACACATAATTTTTTTTTAATCAAACTAAGAAATATGTTTTTGTCAAATACTATGAAGTAAATTCTAGCACAAATTTATTTGGCCGAGTTCGAGTGTAATTTACAAGTGAAGTAAACTTACACTTATAATGTGATCGATTGTTTTTCCACTATTTATATTTAAGTTCAGAAAAACTAGATTTGGGTTAGATTTTTCGTACACTATATAGTCTATATGTTCCCATAAAGCCATCTCCAATGGAAGGCTAAAATGGTGCAAAAGCACCTTTTTAGCCCTCCAATGGAGCGTTATACCCAGCGCTAAAATAGCGCTAGTGTACAGTGTTTCGCCATTTACACCAGCGCTATTTTAGCGCTGGTGTATCTTTTTTTTTTGTTTTTTCTTTATTTATATTTTAGTCCATTATTTGGTAATAGTTACAATTAGGCCTATGTAATTTGGTCCCTAAATTTTAAAAAGTTACAATTAGATCCTAAGTTATGTTATTTTTTTCCACTTAATCATACATTGTTTTAATTTAATTATAAATAATAGATAAAACTAATACAAAATGCATATTCCATACAGAATATTGAAGTAGATTTAAAATAATTTTTAATTATTTAATATTATAAATAACAAAAAAATTACTTGGATGAATATGTAATATAAACTTAAAATTGGGTGTATTTGTGAAATATTAGAAATAGTATAAATGAGGTGTAAAATAAATATATATAGTGAATAGTGATTTGATACAAAAATTAGTGCAATACGTTGGAGTGAAAGTACTGTAGCTGCACTAAAATAGTGCAAAAATTACACGAAAATAGCTCTCCACATTGGAAATGGTCTAATAAGCTATATATATAGGGAAAATTGCATTGACCTCCCCTGAACTATAAGTATTTGACATCCACACCCCCTCAAGTTGGATATATTAGCAAAGACCTCCCCTCCTTAAACTTTTTCCTAAATTTTAGAAATTAAAGACTATTATACCCTTCACACTTTAGCTAAAACGTTTAATTGAATGAAAAATTATCAAAATATTATCAAATTACTTTGTAACAAAATATTTAAAATGAATTTCTTTTTAGGATCTCTAAAATTCCTAAACCTTAAATTATATATTTAAAAAGAATCTTTTCTGATTTCGTGAATAGTTTATCATGGACAAATATTTTCTGATTAAATTGTGCTATTTTTATTTATTACATCATTTTTTATTTCTATTGCAATATTAAATCAATTGATCAAGTGATTTTTGTATTTAGTATAATTTCATATTCGGAATTGAGAATTTATGGTGATATTTGGGTTTTTCTTTTCATTCAGTTAAGTGAAATTCATTAATATATATATATAGGTTTGCTACTTGTTGAGTTAAGTTTTTTCATTAATTTGTAGTTTATTTATACAATATTCATAACTGAATTTTTCATTGTACGTTTTTTAAATTTCAACTTAAGAATTAAAGTACACGAGGTTTTTTTATTATTAATTTATGGCTTAAAAGTTTTAGAAATATATCTCTATTTTTTTTAAATTTTGGATGATTATGTTTTGTATTTTATTACAATGTCATTTAATGATACTTTGTAAAAAAAAAAATCCAACAAATTATTAAGTCTAACTCAACATTTTTAGCTCAAAAGGGCATTTTAGTCTTTAATTAATATATTTAATTGAAAAGTTGAAGGAAGAGAGAGTCATGCCAATATTTCAAAAGTGAAGGGTGTGGGTGTCAATTGTTCATAGTTCAAGGGGGAAAACACTTCTATATACCGAATTTTGGGCCCCACCTGTGCACCTTGTGACTGTGATTAATCCACATCACTTATTTTATTTTTTTGACTTAAAAAACAAATGATGCGGATTAATCACATCCATAAGGTCCACAGATAGGGCCCAAGACCCGGTTTATGCAAGAATTTTCCGTTCAAGGGAGGTTAATGCAATTAACTCTATATATAGATATATATATATATATATATATATATAGCCAAACAGAGCCTTAGAATAATGCGGAGCGGGCATTTGGAAATTAGGGCAACATCAGTATAAAATGCCCCTCAAATCTCACCATTTCTAGCAGAGCAAAACTCTTCAATGGGGCGTCGCCTTTTCATTTCTTTTTGCATCTAAAGCCCTAATCTTTTCTATAGTTCTATAAATCAATTACACTGCGCATAAATTCATACTATTTTTTCCTCAATTTGTTTGGTTTATTTACATTGATGATGAATAAAAATGATGAAAATCTTCGCCATGTGCAGACGCAGCATCTACCATTCTGGTGGTGCGATGAGCGGCACTTTCCACACGAGATTTCTGATTTCAATTCATTTTTCATTCTAATTTTTTTACTCTGTTTTTCCATCTTCTTCAATTTCATTTTATTTTATTTTATTTTATTTATTATTTCAAATAATCTTTTTTGATAGTTTATTAATTTAGGGGAAGAATTGGAGATTTCTGGTTGAGCGTGAATAATATTTGAATTTGATAATTAGATTTTCTTAGGTCAATTAGCACTGTATGTTTGTGTTTTCTTTGTCAAGATATTAGATGCTTTAATTCAAAAAACATTAAACATGTACTTATTTCACGAATTAGTGCTTAATTGTGTAAAAGTCTGAAAAATTTTATGCTGGACCGAGACCATTGGTCTCAGTTATTGAAAGTGAAACGGCTTTTGCAATAGAAAATATGAATTGATTTGCTTGCAATTTTTTAGCCTTATTAAAATTAGAATAAAATTCTAAATGGCTCTATTAATAGAAGATTTGGAAAAACTTGCTACATAACAATTAATGAAAGGTATTCACTATCTATTTTTATGAACACTATATACATGGAATTTCAATATCCAAAAAAATAAAATAAAAATAGTGATTTATATTCTAATTATTGGAGAAAACATGTGATTGTTAAAAACTTTATGGATCAATCTTGAATAATGACAAGTTCTCATAAATCTCACATAGAGTAATACTTTTTTATACTATCAAATTAGGTTTTATCAATATTGAAAATATCAACTTTTAATATAACAATTCTATAAAAAATTATTATTCTATATAAAAGTTATGTGAGTCTAGGCTAAACTCATCATCCCAACCATGAACAATATGTCAATGAATTTTAACTCGGCGAAGCTTAGACCTATATATATTAAAGGTTTTATGTTTTATTCTCATCGGTAATTAGTTGTAATAGTTGATAATTAATTGTATTTGTAATATATAAAAATCACAGTATGTATCATGTAATCATTTCTTAAAAAAACGAAAATATATGAACAATATAAACATCCAAAAATTGGTGGTAGCTTCTTTGTTTTTTGGGCCAAATCAAAAGACACGGCTATAATGATGATGATCATATGTGGGTTGATGGGAATTTTATTTTATACAACCTACAGATTATATACCAACACATCATTGTCTCTAACTCTCACATCATACAAAGTATTTTCCAAAAAAAATAAAATATCATATTTGGAATAATGAATTTTTTTATTTTTAAATGTAAATCAAGAAACGAATAAAGATTGAAACGATTCACTTAAAACAGCTATGTCGACGAGTGAGGATAAGAACATATTATAACTAAAGAGAAGACCAATATTACCAGCAATGTTGTTTTTTTGTTGCAATATTACCAGCAATTTAGTATTAAAGCAATGATATATACCATGGTTTTGGACTTTTGGTAGCACTATTGTTTCACCTTCTCAGATCATGTTAATTAATTGAATCTGATGGATTTAATTTTTTTACTTGGTTACATCAATTTTTTAAAAATTTAGAGAAGGTGCGAAAATAGTGGCATCTACACAAGTGTAATAATATTTGTTGCACAGTTGCTCTCAACGAAAATACAGAAATATAATTTTACTTGTCATATGATTGTTTTGTGTTGGTATTTCTTGTTAACATCATCATTTATTTGAAAACGTAATTAGTTTGGGGATTAATACTCTGATTTATGCCTATTATGATGCGCAATCATCTCACATCGATCGTTACATAATACATTTCATTCTTATTTCACTCTCAAGTGTACAAGGAAAAAATGATTGCATCGCTGCTAATAACTATAGCTTTTCGCTTTATCACTAATCCTAACATGTTGGATTTTTTCAAACTAGCTAAATTTTCTAACATAATTGGGTCTTTTGGTTCATTTTCAAAAGTTCTGAGAATTCATAGATCCACTTTTGATGGGATGGCATTTTATGGTGCCCATCACAACCACACACACACGCACACAAAAAAAAAATGCCCATCAACACCGTTGGTTTATTGTATTAAGGATAAATTACGTATATATCTTTACATGAAATCTTAATTATCAAAAAATAGCCTAAGGTTGAAATTACTATAGTTTCCCCTATCATTAAAAAATGGGAAAATTACACACAGACCCCCCTCACTTATTGTGTAGTTACTAAAAAAACCCTACTTATTAGAAATTATCAACGCACCCCTCATATTAAGGGTTTCTTACAACTATTAACAATTTTTATAATTTTATCCTTGTAAACTTTACAAATAGACCCCTTGAAGCGGTGTGTTAGTAATTTTCAATAAATGGGAAAATTTTGGTAATTACAGAATAAATAAAGGAGTCTGTGTGTCATTTTCCCTTGAAAAGACTACTTGTTAATAAAAATTAATTAGAATTTCACCTATTTTTAAGAGGTCATGATCTGACAGACAAGGGTTGTTACTATAATTTGCAACAATTCAAGAGGCTCATAATAATTACTCAATAATTCGTGGTGTGCATTTAATTATTCGAATTGGTGTGCCTGGTGTGCATTTAATTATTCGAATTGGTGTGCCTGTAATTATCCCTAAGATTAAACATGGTGCTTCCCCTGAGCTTGGCAATCTTTAAAGGCTCCAACATTTCTCAATCACCAATAACTTGATGAGGGTGAATACTGAATACTCAATGCACTTTTTATACACACTAATCAAAAAAAAAAAAAAAGTTGCACTTTATACACATTAAATGATAATCAAGAGACTAGGCGTCCAACAGCTCTCCTAATAATCCTAATATATATATATATATATACACACACTCACACACACATATATATATATGTGTATATATATCAACATATACATTCATGAAAGCTCAGTTCATTCTCTAGATAATATCAAATGAAAAGGGTACCAAGAACCATCTCAATGAGAAATGCCTTTTGCTCTGTTTTATTACAGCAACACTTCATACATCTAAATTGGTCTTCTAAAGGTGGCAACAGACCAACAAAACAATGGAACAGTGGCAACAAGAGACCAACCTAAAAGTCTTCTAAAGGTTACAAAAAAACCCTCTTGTATGAGTGACCCTTATTGAGAAGGGAATATAAATTATGAAGAAAAAAAAAACACTAATATATGTTCTTCTTGGCAATACATAACACAACTAATCCAAAGAATAAATGAAAACTTTTGCAGAAAACAATATAAATGTTTGCATTTTGCAGCTTTTTTCTATCTACACACAAATCACCCCAGCTTTTCTTCCAACTCCTTTATGTTCGCTTCAATGATACCGCGATACTTCCCCTCAGGTTGATCGTTCCTTGGAATTCCCGAGCAACATTTCTACAGATAACTAAAACCACCGATTTATTTTTCTTTATATCTAATCACAATCCAACCCACAAACTTCTAATACAATCCCGTCTCTAGACAAAAACGGGTTGATCCGGACCCACAACAACGAGAATATAGAAGCCAAAAGAATCGACCACACAATAAGGATAGTGGGAAGTCTATCTTGTTTCCCCAAGAAACCTTTCAGGAAAGGGTATAAATGGACAATCACCCAAATCGCAAAGAAAAGCCTACCGAATAAAGGGCCCCACGACTCGTAACCGTTATTTATGGCATCCGAAATCCCCACAACGACCCCGATAAGGTTCATGATCATAAGGGTGAGTGGCGGGATTAACAAAGACGTCCACTTAAAGAGGTAAAGCTCTGAATACTCTCCATCATCAGCTGCTTTTGAAGTGACAGTGAAATTTGTGTTCACTCCGGCTAAGACCTTTAGAAGGCCTTGAAGTAAAGCAAAGAAGTGAGATGAGGCCCCACCTATTACCCAAAACTGCTCATTTCTCCACCAATCATCGATTCCAACTCCTCCCCATTGCATTTCGAGGATACCAGTTGCAGCAATTGATATGAAGAGGCCCATGAAAATTAAACTGGCATAGTTACTTATCTGTAGATAGGAATAAAAGAAACTGTCAGCTAAAATGCCGAGTAAGCAGCTAATAAACAAGGGAATCCTAATAAGTGTACAAGTTTGATTCCTTCTTAATGCATTGTCTCAGCATATTCCTTCATATATTGCAAACAATTTAGAGGTTACTAAAACTATCTTCTGTCTTGGTACAGACTTACCTCGGGGACAATGAATTTCCCGGTAAGCAGGCAAACTGCTGGCAATGTGCAATAAGTAATCAATGGAAGTGAAGTCAATGGATAGACAACTGAGTTTATGTAGGAAAATCTCTCCAGCGGTTTCAGGCCACAGCCATATCCATACCAAATAGGACAGTGTCTACTCAACAAAATTTCAACTGATCCCAGGGCCCACCGAAGAACCTGGTGCAGACGGTCCGAAAGATTGATTGGGGCCGACCCTTTGAAAGCGGGTCTTTTGGGTATGCAGTAAACGGATCGCCACCCGTGGCAATGCATCTTAAATCCCGTTAAGATATCTTCAGTAACAGAACCGTAAATCCATCCAATCTGGTCATTATACAGAATTGTGAGGTCTAACGCATTAAATAAATAAAGGGTAAATTGCACACACCCCGTGACCCTGATTACAAAAAACATTATTATAACTTCCCTATCAGTAAAAGCATATTACAATTTCAACCCTTGTCAGGATGTGACATGGGGTGCCTTGGTAATTTGAAAATGTTCAAGGGGTTCGTGGTAATTACCCAACAAGTGAAGGGGTGTATGTAATTATCTCATAAATAACAAAATATTATAGAGAACAAATTATCTACAAAGGAGATGCAAAATACCTCTTTTCCCCATTCGGTTTTATCTTCATAACCACAACTGATGACATGAATAGCTTCTTTCAAGAGTGATGCGGATGTGGCACCCGGGGGAACACCGCCTTCTTCTAGAAGAGCAGAGGCAATGAAAACCGGTGATTGCCCGAATTTCTTCTCAAATTTGATCTGGGGCATGAGTGATGTTTTTTCACTTTCAATTCCTGACAAGCATGAAAAGGGGGAGCAAGAAGAAAAAGAACATGTCATTAGAAAAGAAAGGAAAACAATACATGATTAAGAAAAATTCTCCAGAATTTGAATCCCTGGAACTTTATGAGCGATATAATTAAGGATAAATTACATAAACACCTTATGCGTGAGACCCTAATTACAAAAAACACCCAGAGTTTTGAAAAAATTACTATAATTTTGCATGTCAGTAAAAAGCATAATACACTTTCACTTAGAAAGCATATTACAATTTCACCCTTCGAGTTGTCAGGATTGACAAGGGTTGTCTTGATAATTTGCAAAACCTCAACAATCTCGTGGTAATACCCAACAAGTAACGAGGTATGCATGTAATTTATCCATATAATTAATGCAAGTTCTAATTGTCTATTCTTTATTATAACAAACTCTATGGGGTTTTGGAAGCAAATATATTCATACTTTTCAATTTGCTGCCATCGATTTATGGTTGTATCTCGTTAAATTAGATATGAAATTTAGTAGTGATTCCACTTCTACATTTAATATTTTTCTCACCTTCGATTCCTTCCTCGATATTTTCAAGAGCATGGATCTGTGTTGAAGCTTCCCTGCTCTTGGTCTTTTTCTTATTATCCTTAGATTTCCCTCCTTTCTTGTTCGTCTTTCTCGATCCAAAACAGAAGCAACACCATTTTGGCAAACAATTGCATGTTTTGCCCGGGGGTTTGGTTTTCTTGGGGGCATCATATCCATACAAGGCTTGCCTCCTGAAGACACATCCAGTTCCCACGTAAATTGGTCCTTGGATCCCGTCAAGCCCTTTCATATTTATCTGTTACCAATTTTTTTAAGATAATATTAGCATTATACAAGCTCATCAATAAATCACAAGGGCGAGATTCAATTGTCAAAAATATGCCGGTGCAGAGCTTCCATTAGATTAAAATTGTGCCAAGATAGTAATTGTCACAATGTGTGAAAGAGTTATGTACTTTGAAGGGCAACTTTTTTTAAAAAAATTACATATAAAAATAGAGTTAAGACAATTATTCATAACATGTAATATTGTAACATGAACACGAGAAGGAACAATACTTACATCAAAAAAGACAACGTTGCGATTTGAATATCTATCATGCCGATCAATTCCATCAAATCTTTGAGGAAATTGAACATAGCATATCTTCTTTCCAGATTGAGGGTCCATCATGAAACACATAGATTCCCTAAGAGCCTTGCTATTATTGATATAATGATCACAATCGACATTAAGTAGGTAGGGAGCATTTGAGATGACAGCCGAAACCCTTATCTGAAATTAGCAAAATAGCGAATTTGTTGAAAAACTCGCATAGAAAGAAAATAACAGAACTCTAGGGAGATATATATATATATATATATATAAAAAGAGAGAATTACCAAAGAATTCATTGCACCAGCTTTTTTGTGATGATCGAATCCAGGCCTCTTCTCACGAGAAACATATATAAGTCGAGGTAACTCATTCCCTTCAATATCCCGAACACCATTTTGACCCAGGAATACCTGTGGAAAAACAAAATTCATTATTACATATAATTTCTAGCGCCAAAGGATATTATCAAAATATATGCTCATTACTAACCTGAATCATTCCAGGATGATCCCTGACATTATTTCCAGGCCACGGAGTTCCATCTTGCATGGTCCAACCCTCCTCAGGAACCTTCTGTGCCATGGCAACCAATCCATTTATTCGGACTTTAAACTCTTCATATTCTCTCTGCATAATAAGTTTCAGTCATCAAAGCTGAAGTCCAAATTGAACTTACTCTAAGGATGACTCATTAAGTTGTTCGGTAGTTGAGTACTTTAGCAACTAGAAATGCATGCAGTCATCGAAATTTCGTTTCCTTTTCTAAAACTTTTAAGATTATATGCAAACTAATTGTAGACCAACGAAAAGGAAATAGAGAAAAATTGAAAATACTCAAATAGGAGAAATTTTATCCTGCCCACTTGAGTAACTGGATGAGAATATAATAATATAATGTGTCACAAAGGGAAATGATGACATCACTACCTCTAAAACAATGGTTGACAACCCTAAAGGAAATTCTAGCCCGGACCTGGTTTGGCCAATCCCAAGTGTAATTCACTTGTCTTGTAACCAATTACATGGCAAGTGTAATTCACTCGCCTAAATTTACACTTGGGTTAGGTCAGAACGGGCCTGGACAAGAATTTATGTAATCATATCATGAGCCCTCGAGCAAACAAAGGGAAAAAGTTCCAAAAACAAACCTTCATTGCACGCCGTTCCCTCACAAACGTCGGTTCTACTTTGTCCCTCAAATAGTCAACCTTTTGAGCAAAATACCATTCGGGAGCCCGGGGCTCTATGCTGAACTTCTTGCAGAACGGGACCCATTTCCTGGCAAACTCAGACGTTTCTGACATAGTTTCAAAAGTAAGCATTGCAGCACCATCATCCGAGACATAGCAGGCGACCTTATCTATGGGGTAATCCACAGCGAGTATAGAAAGAACCGTGTTTGCAGTGATAAGTGGAGGTTCCTTCAACGGGTCCACTGTACTCACAAACACGTCCACAGGTGCCAGCTCAGATGGCTTTCCTTCTTTTTCATACCTTAGCGAGAGCCTATCAAGGTACGTTTCACGCTCGATTGGGAACCACTTTGGAAACTGATCAAATATCCAAGAAAGAGCAAACCATATCTCGCATATAATTGACGTTAGCCATAATCCAAAGGCGTCATGGACGGGATGACGAATTCTATAGTGAAAGAACAATCCAAGAATCACCATTCGAAGGAGAATGATCATTCTGTAAGGGTTTATCTTGCTTGAAGGGATTGGGAGCTTCCTTGAAAGAGGTTGTCGGCCTTCATCCATCCTGAAAATAATAATGGCAAAAGGAAATTTAATATAATGTTATTGGAATTATTTCTGAATGGTAAGCAAATAACTTCAATAACTTCTAAAAATGTTCTAGGAGTGGAAGAAATACAATTACTTGTGTAAATTATAGTTTGATTACTTTACAAGGAATACAATACTTGAATTCTTCAATAAAAGTAATATGAATTCAAAAGAAATTATATTTAAATTTCTCAAGAACCAATGCCACCATATTAACTATAAGGACGGATAAAAATACTGGCCAGAATTTGTTACAACTGTCTAGTGTCTTTTAATGCAGTTCGAATAACATCTCATATTCCAACCATCCAAAGGGTTCATCAGACACATTGTGCTCCATTTTCATATTTTTTTCCTGTTTTTTGCCTAGACCAGATTTAATATTTTTAAGAATAAAATAGAAATAGAACAATCTGATCTCATTGAGGACGGATCCCTTTATTCACGATAACTTAATAAAAAATGGAAACTAGTAGACCTTCATCAGTCAGTGTAGCAAAGAAACTAACCATTTAAATCAGAGTAAAGGAAAATAGATTTCATAAAGAGCCAATCAAATCTCCAGTTAACGTTGTTGACCTATAATGGTTACTATCAAACCCAACATATTAGTTGGGGGGGGGGGAATGTTAGAGAGAGAGAGAGAGCGAGGACCATACTTGGGTAAATCGGGATCATCCATCTCGCCTCCATTAACACCACCTTTATCTCCTTGATGCTTAACAACTTGAAGTTTATCATTTTGCTTTTTCTTCCATTCCTCCATTTTTTCCTTCCATGCAACAGTACCATAACCATACACAGCCAAGTCTTTCTTAGGATCCATTGGTCGTGGCGGCACTGCAAATGTCGATACTTGCATTAAATACTAATCCCAGAAAACTTACTCAAGAAAATAAAAGGTCAACCCGAAAAGAGAAATCTCACAAGTCATGGAGGAATCAGTAAATGGCATAGGATGGACTCGTTTTCCACGTCCATCGAAAGGAGGGATAATGAGAGCGTGCTTGTCAGCAGAAATCGTGTCATCCTTCATCAAAACACAAGTTTTCTTCAAAATTTGCAATCAGAAACTAAATTTAACCAAAATTTGAAACGGAATGTACCTCTTGACCGTAAGTAAGCAAAGGGATTTCTGAGTTAACAGCTGAGGGATCAAATTCTAATGGAGTAGTGATTCCAGAAGCAGTTCGGCCTATATTATGCCGACCTGAGAGAGATGCTTCAGAAAGATGATGAGTGTTGCCATTATAATCAAACTCATTCTCCAAATCATCAAATTCATCTTCATCTTCATCTCCATCAACTCTAGGACTCCCTGAATATCAAATTAAACTACTATTAACAAAAGCAGTAATCTTTCAGAGTGAATGAAGTAAAAATACAATAAATAACAAGAAGAATTAATTACCTTTAATGCGCTTGAATCTGGTTTTGCACTGAGGACAAGCTTGATTACCCTCTCTTCTTTCATACTCATAGCAAGGTCTACAAACAGGGAATGCACATTCATTGCAGGCAACGAAAGGCTCACCGTCTACTGTAAATTCGATCTCATCGCCACAAATCTGACAGATCTGCCCAGTTAACTCCTTCACAGAAGTCACCTGCCGACACAAAAAGATATCATTTTTATGTGTAGATCAAAATGTATAACAGGATCTCCAAGAATTGAAATTTAGACCGAATCATTTAATAAAACTTTGGCTGGTAAAAAATGTAAAATTTTGACTGGCCCTGAAATCTATAAAAAAAAGGGATCTATCTAAGAGGAACTAATTCAGGAAACCTAATAACTCAAACATAAAGATATAAGCATTAAATTTAACAGGAAAATAGCAAATACTAGGGAAAAGAATCTGCAAAAATAGAATCACAAATCTGAGCCAAAATGACAACAAATCTAAAGGAATAAATTGGAAAATCAGCATTTAATACCACTAAAATATACTCAAAACTGAAAATTAGCAAACGGGCATCTCTAGAAACCAGATCATATGTAATAAAAATAAAAAAGATTAGATTTTTAAAGTACTTACTCTTCCAATCTCATCAGCATTGATGAGTACAAACTCATTCCTGTTGTGTGAACCAGCCACAAGCCTTCCTTTAGTGTCCATCCCCAAAAAACAATTTAAAAAATATTATTTAAAAAAAAAAACCTTCAAGTACTCTTCTTGTTCCACTCTAATTTCACAAATCAATCAAAAATGGGAGCAAGAAGAAAGAATTTGTTTCCCCCAATGCCCATTTGCAGACATGAGAGAGAGAGAGAGAAAGAAAATCTAGAGAGAGAGAGAGAGTGGGCTATTCTTCTTCCCTCTCCTCTTAAACACAAAACCCTTCACATTAAACAATCAACTGATAATAATGATACATTAACAGACAACAATAAATATATATATATATATATATATATATATATTATTATTATTATTATTACATTCGGTGAACAGAAATGTGGGTTTTATTTATTGGGGTTTTTATTTATTTTTTATTCTTTTTTTGTGAGAAACAGAAACCCCTGTTTGTGATATAAGGTTGGTGTGAGCTGTGAGAAGGGGGGCTATGTGGGTGTGTGGATCAGAGAATCAAAAATGCCACTGGGGTTGAAGAAGGGATCCACAAATGACAAACAATAGATACATATAATATATATATATATAATATTAGAAAGTAGAAATGTGTATATAATTTATGTTTTTTTTCTTTTTAAAGAAAAATATTACAGATTCGGAAAGAGGGAAGTGGGAACAATTGAAGGTTCAAGGAAATCTGCACAAGTGAGTGACAGAGATTAAGATTAATTATATACATGTATGTATATATATATATATATATAATTATATATATCAAAAAGAGGGTTTTTGATATGTGGGGCCAAGATGATGGTGGTGGGGGAGGGAGGCCACACCGAGGCTACGGAGGTGGCTCTTGGAGTTTTGGGGAAGGGTATATTGGTAATTATGTAATTTTTGGTGTTTTTTATTTCTCTTTTTCTTTTGGTGGGTTAAAGACAGAGACATTTTAACAAGAAAAAACAAAAATCTCACCTTCTTCACATTTATGATGTTTTAGTTAATGTACTAAAAATTTAGGACTGTTCTTTCACGGTTTTAGTGTTGAGTGCAACTGTCAAATGAGAGATACATAGCAAAGAAACTATAAATACACTCATCTTAGATATTTATCCTATGAATACAAATACATATAAAAGAAGATAATTTCCTTAGAATTATTTGAATTCTCTCTTTTAATTAGGCATATAATCTTGCATTTCATCTTCACGTGTACGCTCGGTATATTTAATTTGTGGGAAATACATATTTGAGAACTTCTTTTATATGTTTGGTGTGTAAATTATTGAACGCTATACATAATTCAATTATTAGATTCCAATGGTGAGTGCGAACTATTTGAAAAAGATCGGTATAAACAGAATAACAAAGTTGGAAGAGGGCAACAAGTGATGCTATTTTCTTACAAAACGAATGGAGAATTAAGAAAATTGCATATGAGTGAATTATGTCGTTTAAGTATAATATCTTTCTTTTCTTTTTTTTTACCAAGGTTTGTTAACCTATTGGTATCAACGTCCACTTTCACGTGGGTGATCATGGGTTCAATCCCAAACTATCACAGATTGTGACATTTCTCTCCTTAATTAGAGTATTATAGGATCTGTGTAGCCCATGATTGAAAATTATCGACCCGAGTTTGTCGGGTCAGGATATCCCTTTCGTCTAGAATTTAAGTATAGTATCTTTTTATGATTCAATAGTCATTAATATTTACATATGAATTACGAATAACATGGATCAATTTTTGGTAAAAAAAAAAAAAATAGGAAAATAGACAATAAAGTAGAACTAGATCCTGTAAACATTGACTATGGACTCAAAATTCATGTTGAATGCTTAATAAATGGTTAGGGATGTAACAGAAAAATGGTATAAATCCCTTCTTTCTTTTTTTTCGTGTGAGAGAGAGGGAAAATTGAAGAATGATATACGTTTGGTCAATCTCTTTTGGCCCATTTATTTTGTTCAATGAAAGTCCTGTTTGTAATAAATTACCAAAGGAAAGGGTGCAATATTTGTAGGTAACACAAGGAGAAATTGTGGCATGGTACAAGAGACTTTTACCTTTGGGTGAAAAAGATGGGTATCACAATAGCTGGTAACACGAGGAGAAATTGTGGCATGGTACACGAGGGTCAAGTTTCTCACAATAGCTGGTGGAGTCGTATTGATAAAGGCTATCTTGTTTGGGATTCAAATGTATTGGAGTCAAATCTTTCCAATACCTATCACTGTTATTCAGGAAATTGAGAAGATGTGTAGGGCCTTTCTGTGGAGTGGTAGGGTTGTGGGGAAGACACGGGCAACAGTTAAATGGAAATCAGTTTGCAAGCCGAAAGCAGAAGGAGGTCTGGGTATTATAGATCTGGGAGTATGGAATATGGCTGCCCTCTTTAAGCAAATATGGAATATAGCCACTAAATCAGATTCTTTGTGGATTTGGTGGATTCATACTTATTACTTGAAAAGAACTAATGTCTGGACTGTCCAGGCTAAAACTTCAAGTAGTTGGATCTGGAAAAAGTTGCTAGTAATCAAGGATAAATTTTTGGAAGTTGTGGATATTGTTCATAACCAGTGGAGGGGTGGTAAATTCTCAATTCAGCAAGCATATGTACATGGCATGGAGCATTCTGATAATGCAGACTGGAAAAATCTGGTTTGGGGAAAGGGGCCAATAGCAAGACATTTAATATATTTGTGGTTGGCCATACACAATAGATTGAAAACAAGAGATAGGTTGGGCAAATGGATGGATTTGGCAAAGGAATCATGTTTGTTTTGCAAACAGGGGCTTGAAACCAGGGATCACCTTTTCTTCCAATGTGAATTCACCAAGGATGTGGTTAACCGAGTTTGGGGAAAATTGAAGATACATTGTACCAGATATATGTGGCAGGAATACCTTAGATGGAAGATGCAGATATGCAAAGGCCGAACCACTTTGAGTTGTAAGAAACGCGCATTAAATTCTGCAATCATTTATTTTGTGGATTGAACAGAACTGTAGGCTCTTTTCTATATTGAAGAGCAGTGTTGTTGAGTTAGTTGAAAAAATTTGGAGATGCATAAATTGTAAATATGTGAGGGATTGAATCCAGGTATGCCTGGGGGAATGTTAGCAATGGTTTTGGTGATTGGTATATAATATACTTACCTGTTTAAAAATAAATAAAAAAATAGGTAAAATTTATACTCTTTTGAATGTGATACGATGGATTAATGCAAGAAAGTAGAATACAGAATATATATATATATATATACACACATATGAAGATAGATACTCAATTTGTCTACAACTAAGTGCAGTTGGTCTACTTTTATTTATAGTATTTTATTTACTTACACATATATCATGCTTTGGCATATATTCGTTTATCATACTGTAATAATATTTAGTTTTCCAAATATTGAATGATTTTATTGATCGTTACTATTAAAAAACAATTAATGAATTTATTTTCCATTTACTTTCCTTGTCATATAAAAGTACATTTAAATCTGTTAATTTATAATTGTTTATCCTTCAATTTACTAATATATATTATATGACATAGTTTCAATTTCCATGTAATTTATTATTTATTTATTTATTTTTGTAAATTGATATTCATTAATAAGATACTCTTTTAGTGGTCTAATCCACAATATCAATCCTTAATCAATCTAACATTTCATTTTTAATACATATTCTAATTGACGCTAAATACATGACGTGTTTCACTAAATGTACAATTCATATGAATAGATATACAATTAAATGATACAATATACATAAAGAATATCAAATTAAAATAAAAAATTAAAAAGCTTAATCTGTGTTCAGGCACATAATTCGTTATGGCACTCCAACAATTGTGGGAAGAAAATTACCACACACAAGACAAAGTCAAAGGGAGGTCGTCTCGATGTTTTTATAGTAGATCGGATAGAAATTGAGTCCACTCCAATACAACCATTGATATAACAGGAGATAAGTCATGAAAACCACACTTTCTAAATAATATGGAAAATTTGACCGATTCGATTGTACTCAATTTACCGTGGAATGACTTGACGTTTCTGCGATGTTCAAAACAATAGACAATCAGCTATGATGTATTGACATGGACACGACACTGACACAAGTCACTTCAATTTTTAAACACGGTTCAAACACGACTGTCCATATTTTTTTTTCATTTTCTCTCAATAACTGGATACGAACACGGTGTGTGTCCGACACTTGCACAAATTAATTTTTTTGAGTATTCGTGCATCATAAATAATAGTTTAAGGTCATCAAATTGCTTCAAGGGTCAGCTAGCTAGCCCCACAAACCCTGCGCTTCTATTGGCCACTTACTCCCTCTTCTACACACGTTTACCAACCTAATCCTTTCCACTACCAATGATTCGGAGCACTTTTTTCGTGGTCATTCTATGATGGATCACGTTTAAATTTTAATGGGATTGATTTTTCATACGCTGTCGATTTAGATTGAATAAGATGATTTTTATCATCATATTCTTTTTAATCTCCGTGTTGGTGGAATAGTTGATCCAATATACTCGACCCACCAAAAAAAATTGTCCCATCTTTTGGCTATGGCTTCACCTACACATATTGACCATCACATGTGAATGAAGAGATGGATTCACTACTTTTTCTTTTTTTACAGCTGTAATGATTATTTGCAAACTAGATTGAGAACCTATGACACAACTCTATGTTTTCTCAAAAGAACAAATAAATAAAATCGACGGAGTGACTAGAAATGAAACAAGAATTGTTTGTTCATCTAGATGCAAGTTATTAAATGCTCAAGGGTAGAATATGATAATTAAAACATGTTCTAACCACTTCTCATGGTTTTACTTTGACAAATTAATGAGGACGTTTCGTACGTAGTAATTTAAATTAAATAACTAGGCGTTGGTTTATTGAATGGCCAAATAATTTTTAATAATTTTTGCCCAATTAAATTAATAAAGTTTAAAATAATACGTGGACCATATGTGCAGTCCGAATTTTCTATCACATTTTGGTGTAACACTTTGGTGACCAATAAATAACGGACACGTGTCTGTAAAAATTAAAAGGAAAATAAAAATTTATAACTAACAGACGCGTGTATATTATTCATTGGTATAATATCAAAGTATTACACTAAAATGTGATAAAAAGATCCGGACCGCCATAGGTGATTCTCCATGGAAGCAAGATTTAACTAAAAGAAAGTGTATTTGGTTTAGCACATGATGGACAATTAGGTACCAATTGATAAATGGGAAGACAATTATGATTTTAATTAGTATTTTTTCGCGAATAACCCACAATAATGACCTATTGTTTTAATATTGATGTACATTACTTAGTATAAGGTGTCTTTATAACAAAGTAAAAGTAAAAGTAAAAGGAACAAGCACTAATCTTTTAAAAGTGACATTTTAATCATGTGGAATTAAGAAAGTTCAGATCATTGGCCCTCCAATATTGAACTCTAAGGAAAAGAGTTGTATGTTTGATAGTGAATGTTATTTAATACTTATTATTAGATCAAAAGTCATAACTACTAATAAAATTGTAATTGTATCTTGTATTTTTTTATATACTTTGTGTCGTCTTAACGCCATGTTTCGGGTGATTAACTCTTGTCATGTTACGCGCTTACGCTTTCTGCGCGAGTTAAATTATAGTACTGACAATCGATACTAATTATAATTTAAATTATATTATTTGTAGAGATAAATGACTTGTTTATGTAGATCAGAACAATGATTAAAAATTAATCATGTATTTATCCTATAAAATATAACAACTTAGAAAATAACGTCCATGCAATTTAAGCATTGGTGGTTTACAAAGTGATGCGTCCATATTAAAATTTGCTTTTCCTAATAATCATAAGCAAATTACAAAGTGATGTTCCACGAATGGGATACCCTATATGTGGCAAACATCAAATGGTTCCTCAATGGAATCATTAAGCCTACACCATCAAAGATTACTTGACTTGTCAATTCAACCTCCTTTTCAACAAAAAGTGGGCTCTTCTTAGTGATTAAGACTTCCTAATTAATTATAGGGGTAATTGCATAAACTCCCCTTTTATTATTTTGAAAATGCTAAAAAAAATCATGTGTTAGCGAAATAAGCTAATTACCCCCTTGTATTCTTAAAAAGTCTGGAAAAAAAAATCAAATTTCATTAAAAAATGAGTGTTTTTTTTATATTTTTTTTTATCTTTATTGACATACTCATTTGTCATTTATATATTTTTCATATAATATAAAAGGTAGATAATGTTAATTCACCCAAAAAAACATATATTTTCTTTTATCTTTTTAACAAAATTTGATTTTTTTGCAGACTTTTTAAGAATACAGGGGGAGATTAGCCTATTTCGTTAACATATAAGAGTTTTTAGCATTTTTAAAATAATACAATGGGGTTTATGCAATTAACCCTTAATTATATACTCCATAATTGTAGCACCCTACTGTGACACGTGGGGCAATTTTCCTAACGACATTGTAAACATTCATGTACTTACGTTTTATTGTACACAAGATCCTCCAACATAACTCTCTCTCTCCATCTCTTTAAACCATATCCTTTTTTTTTGTTTTCTTTCGCCGGCGATGGCTTGGTGAAGCAATCATCTACTTCACCACTGTTACCACCATCACCATTGTCGGCGGATTGGGTTGGGTTGGAGCACTCTTTTTCAAGTTGTACATCACATCTTCAAATCTAACAAGACGGATATGGATCTAACGAGACAAAGACAGATTCGACGAGATGAAGACAGATGATATATAAGTTTATATATAGCGTTTTAGATAATTTGTTTAAAATTTTATTTTCTCTCTCGTATGAGAGTTTGACTTCTCTCTCGATGAGAGTTTCGTCTCTCTTTGAATAGCAGTTTCAATATTTGGTGCTTCAATTGTCCTTTACCGTCGTTGAACACAATCTCAAAAAAAAAAAAAAATCGTCTATTACAAAATAGTATTGCATCTCCTAGTGCATTTATTATATGCATAGTAATTGGTTAAAATCTTTTATTTCAATTCAGAATTCAGTATTCTACTCGTACTCTAAATCATATACTCCTATCGAGCGTAAACAATGTTTCTTTATATATACAATTAAACGTGCATATATCTATGATATGTAAGACAAAACGAACTAAAGAATAGAATAAAGAATCTGAATTATCGTTTTACAGTATGTAACACAATCGTATTACAAATCCTAATATATCTACGCATTTATAATATGTGTAAGATTTTTATGACTGTGGTGTGGAGTAACAAACAAAAACCTTACTTTTACTATTTTTTTTCTTTTCAACTTCACAACATTTGAACATCAAACGTGTCTATATGTACAAACAAAAACCTTACTTGTGCTATTTTTTTTTCTTTTTAACTTCACAGCCATTGAACATCAAACGCGTCTATTTGTAAAAAAAAAATAATCCTACTTTTACTATTTTTTTTTCTTTTTAACTTCACAGCCGTTGAACATTAAGCGCAACTATTTTGTAAAAAAAAAAAATCCTACTTTTACTATTTTTTTTCTTTTTAACTTCACAGCCGTTGAACATTAAACGCATCTATTTGTCTGTATAATATAATTTATTTTATGATTCTATAATATGTTATAAAAAACGTGTCTATTAATCATCGACATGTTATAAAATCTAAGTTTCTCTCTTATAATCTATATGATTTCTCAGTAGTAAAATATTATACTATGGGGGTGCTTGACCTCAATTGAACTAATTATCAAGAATGAATTCGTGATTTATTAAGGGGAAATAATCAATTAATCAAACTAAATAAGAACAAAAGAAGGAAAATCGTTTTGACATCAAACTATCAAAGACAACGAGTGTACAGCATAATATGCTAAAGGTACACCCAGGTATTCATTGGAGGTACGTTCAGGATCATCACCGGAACACGCGTGAGCTGGCCGCTGTATTGCACGCGCTCTACTATTGTTTTTGTCGGTGGAAAACGGAAACCCATAAAGAAAAAATAAAGATAAATAAAAACGTATAGCGGGGCCCACAAGATGGTGCCAGAATATTCAATACGCCACTGTGCGTATTGCACCACCTCCGCCGACACAAAACAATCGGCTCGATCAACGGCACATGACAAACCACGTTTCACAATTGGTGGGCCCGATTACAGCTAAGCGGAAAACACCATAAGTTAAGTTTGTCCGTCCTTTTATTGGTGTACAAACATTAAAGAGTGTAAATCATACAGATAATACAATATGTATAATATTATTAATATGACATGATCTATATTTTTTTGTCTATATATGTAACACTAAATATTTATAAGAATTTTTTGATATACTTGTCACAATTTTCTATTTTGGGGGTAAATGGCTTTATCCCCATTTTTTTTTAAATTTCGTCATATTACCTCCAAAAAAATATTGCATAATTTGGTATAACTTTGTGCTCTCCCACACCATTTTAGGTCAAAATTTCGTGAAAGATACTCTTCATCAGCTGCTAGCTCTCGTCTTGTTTCCAGTTTCCCTATTGAATGCCAAATAAAAGGCTTGATAACATTTTCAATTACCATACAAGATAAAGACAACGACATCAACTGATACTTTTTTGCTACGAAAATGTCGGTCATGATTAAAAAAAAAAAAAACAATTTAGTTCAAGATTACAACAACAAAGAGCATAACGTACCGATACTTTTTTGCTCTGGACAATGTTGGCCATGATTAAAAAAAAAAAATGTAGTTCAAGATTACAACAACAAAGAACATAATGTACACATGGTGATGTAGCGGTTGAAAGTTAGAATTCAGACGAGTGTAGAGCTTTTCTTGCTTTTTTTTTTTTTTAATCTTAAATGGCATTGGGTGGCAAAGGCTACATTCATATGTAGCCTCCATATGAAAGTTGAGAGAGTAAAGTGATTTTAAATTATTTTGAAGGCTAACGTGTTAAAATAGATTTTTAAGGGGCTAAAGTGCCATTTCTTATTTTCTTGTACAATAGACTACTTTTCTTTAGAAAATAGGCATAGTTGGGGAAGTCGTGGTTTTCTTTTTGATGCAGCTGAGGCAGATATTGCTCCATATTCGAGATGAGAGCTTGTTGAAATTTAGGTGTCGTTTTGATATGAAAATTAAGCGGCAAAGAGATGGCGGGTAAAATTTGGTTAAGGGAAAAGAATTTATCTATATACAATTTTAAGGGGCTAGTATTTACTATTTACGGGGTTTATCATGCTTTCGATCGATGGTTCATATAATTCTTTAATCTTTGGGTGCGGGGTAGACGTGACTCTCGTATATTCTCGTGACTTTAGAAGGATATATGAGCTAAAAATCGATTTTAATATTATATTAAAGAATTTATGATTTTTATTTAGAGAGCAATGAGTTACGGAAGTCAAATTCTTTTATCATCCTTATAAATTATATTACGAATTATCGAAATATATTTAAAAAACTCAAGAGTCGAGAACATTATTTGAATATCTTGAGTTTAAATTGCTTTTGCAAAATTGTATATTTCAATCATTTCATTTAAAATAAGTTTTAGCTTGAGCTTGAGTTCGATGAGTTTTCATTTCAAACTAGAGCTCATAATTGATCAAAAGACTCATTTTAAATAGCTGTATTTTAGCTCGATTGATAAAACAACTTTGTTTTTTTTCTTTTCTAAATGATTAACATTCACGACATTTTAAATTGATAGATGAATTTGAGTCTAGATCAAACTCTTGTAGAGCCGACTCGACTCACTGTGCACCACTACATATCATTTCAATTAATTTGACCAAATACTCGTTCTCCACTTGATAACAAAAATGTGTTTTTTTTCTTTTTTTGGTGAACATAACAAAAATGTTTTCCTTTACTTGTATGTAGGTTTATTTTATATCGTATTGACTAGTGATATTATCAATTACACAACTAGCGAACATGGGATTCGTTATGTATGAATTTGGTGGAGCAAGATTTGCTCAATAATTAGAGCCCGTCGAAAGATCCAATGAAAAGACTAAATAATAGAACGACTTAGGACAAATTTGTGGTGTCAATTTGTTAAAATCATATGATTGGACCCGTGCCGACACTCACTTGATTCATGTGTTTTACTATACAATATCTCCTTTTTAGACCCAAAATTTATATTATTTTGGTTGTTATGGCTTATATACTTATTATTTTATCTTATGCAACTTAAAAAGCATTTGATTTATGTATGACATTTAATCAAAACCAATTTATGTTCGTTCACTTAATCTCTGTGATCAATATAACAAGTAAATTGTAAATAAACTTTAATGTCGGTGGCTCAGAGGGTGTTTGCCAATGTTAATTTTAAGAAGCTTATAAACTTTTAGTGCTCATAAGATATTTTTAGAGCTTAAAAGTCGTCTATCTTATAAGCCGTTAAAAAATAAATTGGGATTTCTTACTTATTTTTTAATAGCTAATAAGCTTCTGACAACTTATTTTGAGAGTTTATAAGTTGTTTTACCAAAAAAGTTACCTCATTTAATCTTTGTGGTCAATATATCAAGTATATTGTAAATAAACTTTAATGTCGGTGGCTAAGAGGGTGTTTGGCTAAGCTAATTTTAAAAAACTTGTAAACTTTTAGAACTTATAAGATATTTTTAGAGCTTATATAAGTCATCTATCTTATAAGCCGTTAAAAAATAAATTCGGATTTCTTACTTATTTTTTAGGAGCTTATAACCTTATGGCAACTTATTTTGAGAGCTTATAAATTGTTTTACTAAAAAAGTTACCAAATACTTTGTAATAACTTATAAGATGATTTAAGGACTGGATGGTGAGAAAGTTAATACTCTAAAATGTTTACAAAATAATAAGGAGATTCATGTTTAGTGACCTCATGTTTTATTTACTCAATAAAAGAATTAGTAGAAACTTATTTGCTTAACAATTAATATGAGTTCAATAAAAGTTCAAACTAACTCGGTTGGTAGAAAGCCAAAATCTTAATATAGTCAAACACAAACCCATATCTATATCTATAGACCTTACATCTACATTGGTTTTATATATAATTTTGGGGAAAATTAAGTCGAAACCTCTTCATTGTCTCTCAAAATCTTAATTGCCATCATCGCTAGCAAAAGTGTTCCGGATCTAACACACGAGATCGATGATGCATTATATATTTATATTTTGATCTTTTGCTCTAGTTTATTCTAGTTTCTAATACGAGCTTGTTAAGTACTTTGTTGGAGTTATTATATTAGTCACCACATTCTAAGCTTAAATAATAAATTGAAATGAAATGAACAATTATTTCAAAACAGAAAAAAGAAAAAGAAACATTCATTTGAAATTTATTTGGATCTTAGCATGAAAACAACTAACAATTAAGCATGGGAAGGGCTTGGTTTCACAAATCATATGTTGCCCTTGTTAGTCTTTCCAAAATTTGATACAGATCGGGGTTTAAATAATAAAACCTGACCTTGAACCTCGAACCCCACTTAGTTAGGGGTGATCGCGGTTTGATTTTGTGCTTTCTTTTATTAATTTTAAATCGAATTGCCAAGTGCAATTTGGAGAAAATACAATTTAAAATTGCGGTTTTGTCAATCAGAACCGACTATGCGGTTCTGTGTGATTCAGTGCGGTTTGACGATTTTTCAAGTTATTTTACATTTTAAAACTAAATAAGCAAACAATGTTTGTCATCTTTTTTTATTAAACTAATTAATAAAAAGATAATGATAATTCATAATTAAGAAAATACTTGTGCGGGAAATATTTATCAAGATTAAACTCCATAAATCATTAAAAAGAACGCTAGCGTCATTACATATTGTTGTGCAAGAGTATCATATATTTTGAACATGTAAAAATACTAGTAATCACTTTAAATATTTATTTTACACTGAGTATAAATATAACATGTACATATTTTACTATATATATATATAAATATATCAAATATATACACACACTCATACATAAGAAATTTCTTAATCTAACTCGTATGAAAAGTAGGACGAATTTTTTTTATATAAACAAGTAGTACAAAAATGACATGTTGTAATTGTTTGTTTATTAAAATTTATGCACTAAAATCTGCAAAAAGATATTGTAAAAATTATTATATGGTTATAAAAATTAATAGATGATCTAACGCGACATTGTTATTAAAAATAATTGTGAGAGTTAAATAGAATAAATATAATTAATGTAATCTATAATACTTTTTTGTGTCAAAACTCTTCAAGTATTTATTATATAAAAAAATATAACACTAAAAAATTATAAAATATTATCACTTTAAAAGTCTCAAGTACAAATGTTGATTGAACATATTACTAACATGTAAAAGATATAACCATATCCGTTCAATAACAAATATTAAATTAAACTACAAATATGAATAGTAGTACGAGTAAAATCTATTAAAAGGTCAAATTGAAAAGAATAATAAGTAATATATATGTGTGTAGGCGGTGCGGTACGATTTTCATTTAAATTTTAAACCATGATTTGCTTAGAAAGTTGACAAAAACGGTGCGGTGCGATTGATTTGGGCTATTTTTCAAAACCAATCTCACCTCTACGCTTAGTTACTCTGCCCGGGGCGGGTGCCTATCTCATGAGGATATATAGGGTTTGTCGGGATAATCACTTAGAGGAAGGATTTCCAAAAACTCATAAGCAAAATGGGCAAGTTTTAATAAAACCCGTTACTTGTTCCATACTTGATCATACCCAATATAATAAAACTTGACCCTTTTAACTATTTTCCTAACCCAATCCGTCCCCATTTCCTGGATTCATTGTAAATTTAATTTCTAAGCTGAAAAAATTTATAAACAATTGTGGCTGCTGGGATTCGAGCCCAGGTCTCCACGGCCACAACGTGGAATTCTCACCACTAAACTACAGCCACTTTTGATGATGTTTCATTGGTTACTCTTTACGTCTACAGTTCTTCCCACGTGGACCGTACATGTGAGTGATTAAATTACTAAAACAAGTATGAAGGGATCAAATTCCAACAAGCATAGATTATTGTGCTTAATCATATTTAAAAGGCTTAAGATCAACCTTGAGCACAAAGGGGCTGTCTTTTTTTCAGAGTTTGATTACAACTTTTCACTTTTTGGAAATTGAGGTAATTTTGTAATGATGAGTACCCAAAAACAAAGATTAATTCTTGGTAATTGCTATTTCCATGGTAATTAATGTTGCTTCATAGTTAAAAAGTACCCCCATAGAGTCTAAATAAAATAAAGGGATAAATACAAAATGCCTTCTTGAACTATTTTTACTGTCGTATATACCCTTTAAACTTTAAAAGGTATTAAAATAGTCCCTCGTGAAATTTTTTAAGCAATTCCAAATACTTCAACCCAAACACAACCTTACGATATTTAAGCACCAAATAAACTTGGTTAATTCCTTTTTCATTGAACTTATACGATTTGTAAGAAAATGCAAATAGATTTAAATAAGATTTGTTAGTTGATACAATTAAATAACTTATAACTGAATATGATACAATTAGAAAACACAAATATTCGTAGTTTAAATCTACAATTTGTTAATTGATAATTAGTTAATTTTATTAATTTAAATTAAATATTTTGTTAATTTATAAATTATAGATTGCAAGATTTAAATGATTTGTTAATTGATAAGATTTAATTAAAGAATATTTAAATAATTATAATAATTCTTCATAATTCTTGAATTAACAAATTACAAGATTCAAATGATTTGTTAATTTTGAAGACTTAAATTGATAAATTTATTTTAAAAAAATGAAGGAATCATCGGTTAAGTTAATATAGTGCTTAGTATTACAAGGTTGTGTTTGGATGAGAGCATTTGGATAACTCATGAATTTTCATGAGGGACCATTTTGGTACCTTTTAAAGTTTAAGGGGGTATATGTGACATTAGGGATAGTTCAGGGGACATTTTGTATTTAGCCCTAAAATAAATACTTGGGTCATGGGCTGCATATTGTAATATTTTTAAGATACATTAACATGTAACTTCCTTTAACTAGAATCAAATTATTTTTTTTGATTAATTTCAAACATCTTTTCTAAATATGACCCTTACATGTATTAAACAGCAATAATCCTTAAATAGCTATGGAAAAATCCTTACGTGTATTAAATAGCAAGTGGACTGGTCGTGTGTAGTAATAAAGTGGACAATAAAGTCTGGGTTGTCGAACCTCAAGGACTTGTATTTTAGTTTATGATTTTAAAGCAATTGAAGAACTTAAACTAAAACAAGAATTAACTAAAATATTATGGAAGTAAGATATAAGAAACAAGATGTCGAAATCAAGATAGCTATGGAAGAGAGCAACTAAGACACATGTGTTTGCATAAATTAATCAATTTTCATTATAAACATGTTCTCATATTATTAGGCTAATGTTGCTTTGGTGGAAAAAACCTTAAATAATTACTACCCGATGTCTTGGCTGTAATAATCCTATGATTAATTGATGGTTCTCTAGATATGTCTATCCGAGAATCTAAACAACAATCATGCATTCAAGTTCTAGAATTTCCCCGGATTAATCCGGCTAACTGCACCCGGGAATCTCTACCTATCTCTAGAGGCAATTTCCTATTTTTTACGGATTATGTGATGATCCTCTTTGCACCTTAAATTACCTTCTCTCGAACGAATAATTTAAGCAATAAATCATGCATATGGTAGCTAAGCATATGATGCATTCAAACAAGATCAAAACACAAAACAACAATAGAATTAATATGAAAAATACAATTTATAACTCAATTATCATAATTTAGCCTCAACATGACCTTAGTTCGAAGAATCTATTTCATCATAAAAGATAAAAGATAGGAACTTAAATTAAGATTCATATTCATAGACAAAAACAAATCTAAATCTAAGAAACTCCCTCGTATTTTTGATGGTTGAACTTCGATCTTCATCTCTTCCATGCTTCTTGATTTCTTCACCTTCAAAAGTTCTTGATAATCTTCATAACTAATCTAAGGATGATGAAGATGATGATAGGATGTGTTTAGGCTTCCCCAATGGGGAATGTGTTTTCAAGTGTGTTTGTAGGATGACCTCCAATCATCCTTTTATAGCCAAAAGAATTCACCAACCAAGAACATGTATTTCCATTCTCTTTTATTTCCACCTACCATTCTCTTGCTTTCCATCTACCAAGAATGTGAACTACCATTCTCTTGTTTTCCACCTACCATTCTCTTACTTTCCTCCTACCAAGAATGTGAACTAACATTCTCTTGTTTTCCACCTACTAAGAATGGGAGCTGCCACTTTCGTGTTTTCCAGCGCAGGGATAGTGTTTTAACTTCTCCACAGACCTCCGAATTGGATGATTCAAGTCCCCATGTAAAGATAAGACAGCTCTAAAACATTGTAGAAGGACACTTCATCAAATTAGGTCTCTAAATTTATCCAAATAGTGTTCCAACGTGGAGATTGTTTCTGATTTGGCGCCCAGGTGTGCGGAAATGGTACTAAAACATGATCTTGGCTAACTCCAACTTATTTCTTGCTTGTTTGGTCGTGGAGGTGTGAAGCATCTTGGCCTAAACTTGTTTTATACGTCGTTTTTCAGTCCGTTCTTCGATTGTATCCATTTAAGGTCTGAAATCACTTAATGCACGAATTAAATGCACATGTGGAAAGAATCAAGCGATAAATGAACCTAAAACATAAACGGAAAGGGGCTTAAAAACACGTAAAAACGACTCCTATCACATGTAACTTCCTTTAACTAGAATCAAATTATTTTATTTGATTAATTTCAAACATCTTTTCTCCATTCGAACACATATGGAAAATCGAGTTGAGCAAATTAGTACATTCTATTTTCATATATAACCGAACTCAAGGGAAGAGTAAATTTTATAAATTTCCGAATATTGTACATGAAATGATTTCTTTAAAGATAGAGACTAAGAAAAATTAATTACGACACGAGTACGAATTTGAGAAATTCTCTAACTAAAGTGTTTCATTAGTCTAGTCCGTCAGTATTTCCCAAATATTCAATATATATATATATATATATATATATGATTCTGATTATTTTGTTGAATGCCTCTTCGTATGCAAATAACTATTCACTATTATTGCATTTCTATTTCATCTACATCTACTTCTAGTATCAGGACTATAGTGAACAAATTCATAGGAGTCCCATTATTAATCTGAGTACCTTGAGAGTCCGTTTGATCAATGAAGGACTGTAATGGGCTTGAATGGGCCGAGGCCCAAAATTATTAAAGAAACCCCATTAATCCATAGAGTTAACCTGATGAAAATAACTTTAACCTTACCTAAGTCCAGCCCAAAAATCAAATAAGCCCACTTTCATTTTGTCCACTTCTCCACCCAACCCCAACCTCTATCACATGGTGAACTAATAAAATATGAGGTGATCAAGTACTTGTACCGAGAGAAGCTAATCAAGTAGCCGACTATTTGGCCAAGGGAGGCCTTAATCGAAGACGGAAGAATTTTGATGCACCGGTCGAAGGAGTTCGCAACCAATATGAGCAAGATAGAATTGGCACTACATGGCCAAGAACAACGATTATTAGTCCGGGTTTATCGGACTAAAGCCTAGGGTAGTACCCTTCATTCGAGAAAAAAAAATATGAGGTGAGATTGTAATATGTTTTTAGTGATCAAATGTGAAATATGGGGTTGATAAAAACATTACTCTAGGGAAAATCGTGTTTTCCAAACAAAATTTCTTCCTCGTTTTGGGTAGAATTCCCTCTTTTAGTTTTTTTTTTCTTTGAAAAAAAACGAATGCAATTTTGGTTAACTGAAACTCTTCTCGGGCCAGTCACCTTCATTCAATGCGTATAGTTTTTGCTAGAGTGGGCAACGATCTCCTTCTCTCAAAGTGCGGTGGAGAGATGAGTCGAACCAAATTTAATTCAAATTTTAACCAGATTGGACTCAATTTTAATCGAATACACACTGTTATAATAAAGTATGAAACATATATTAAATCTCTTTTGGGTATGTTTCAAATTGTATGTTATAAAAGAAAAGAAATGTATATAAACATATCTTATGGTGCTGAATGCAAACTACGCTATAATAATTAAGGATCCAATTCCAACACTAATAAAATTGCAAGGGAAAAACAATTCATACCCAACTGGGAAGTCATTATTGAAAATACATTAAATAGTAAACTATGACACACTCACAATCTCACATGGTGTCTACATTAATAATTCATGATGATAAAAAAAATAAAAAAAATTACATTAATAATTCAGACACACCGACATAGTTTCTATATTAATCCCACCATCTGAATTATATAATAATTATTTCATAATCCAAATCCCGAAATCTCCACAACTAGCGCACCAAATCCTTTACTACAAATAATATTTGCTTGCATCTCTTACTTCTTTTTATATTTATGCACACAATTGTGTAAATTTTTTGAATTTTAAACCATTGACATACTTGGAAGTAAAATGAAATAGGAGATGAAACAACATTTGCAATACAGGATTCGGCTGCTAAATTAGACGTTGGATTAGGATCAATGGAAGCAAGAACCCTGAGTTCTTCAATATCATCAAATGCTTTCATATATTGTTCTTCAAGTGTCCCATGCTTCTACTCCATCACCATTCTTTGTATCTATTAACCAAACTGAATTCATATATGGAGATTCTGAATCATTACCTATCAAACCACAATTATTCAACCAAATTGGCTTTCCCCAACCAAAATCAACCCTATAAAGCCCAAAATTACACCAACTAGTCACAGAAAATATCTCTGCAACTTCCTTGTCATAATATACCAACGCTTCTTTAACATTCTTGCAATACCTCGACAGCCCATCATCCCCATGCATTCTCATGATCAAATCATCGTCAATCTTGCTTATGGAGCCCCGTAATTTTCTCACCAGGTTTTCCAACTTATCATTTTCGTCTTGATCTTCGTGGTTGCTTGTTGCTGTTGCCATCCAGACCATATTTCCAAAACAATTTTCTGGAAATGGCGGATTAACTCTTCTTCTGAGGTTCACCATTTGAGTTATCAATGATAATTTTCCAGAGGATTTACTTGCCTCCATGAAACATTTCCATAGAAACGCTGACACAACTTCGACCCTCGAAGGGCGAAGAGTAATATTATCGCCTGATTTGGATCTGAGTGTTGATATCGCCCTGGAATCAAACACATAGCGCCTCATTATAGTTTTTCCAAATTTCATATTTCTCATCATGGAAGAGGTGAATTCATACTCCCCTGGCAATGCTTCATTCTGAGGTAAGAAATTGTGAAGGATGTAATTGGGGCACACAGCTTCTGTACACCCACCACAAACATATAAAGACCATGATTTAATGAAATTACACATTGTCACCCCATCTGCCACTTTGTGTGAGAAAACAAATCCAATTGCAATTCCACCACAATCGAAATAATTAACTTGCGCCATTGCTACATGAGATCCTGGACCTGCCTCCCCCCACTCAAGTTTACATGGAATCAGACGACGATTTTCTTTCTGGTCGGGTTATTTCAGAAAACCCGACAGGCTTGATTTGATTTTCGCCACGACGAAAAGAAACCCTTCGTCGTTACAGTCGAGGGAGAGATGATCTTTGATTCTGCCAGCAAAGGGATAAAAGCGAGTTAGAAGTTTAGAAAGTGATTGTTTTAGGATTTTTGTTGATTCAGAAATGAATTGATCTTGTGTATTTATGTTGTTATCTGGATGAGGAGTAGGAAAGTATAGAACAATAGGGATTCGGATTGGCGGAGTGGCCTGATCTAGTAAGGAAATTTTGTAGTTTCTTAGATTCTGAGGTGTCGGTGAAGATGGCTTTATGTTTTCTCTTGAAATTATTTCAATCTCCATTTTTAAGAAAAATGGCAACTTTTGAGGAAAGGGATGGTAAAGGTGGGAAGAATATATTTAGAAAACTTCAACTCTTTCTTTGGATGGCTACTGCCAAATGCCTACAAACACTACGGTTATGTTTGGTTATGCTTTGGGATGGTATTTTGGTGAGAATTATTGGTGAAAATTTTATGGGGACACGTGCAATTTTGATGGGATAATGTTTGTTTATGTTTTGGGAGTTGGTTTTTGAGTGATTTTTTGGTGAGATAGTGTTTGGTTTTGTTTTCAGAGGGAACATAAATTACTGTAGCTGTCAAATCATGTAAGTTTTTGTCTGTCAATAATTAAAAATTATAATATAATATTGAGATTGAAATAATTATTATATAGATAAATATATATGTATATATGTAAGTAATAGTAGTGTGTGTACATATATATATATATATATATATATTAGTGTACATATATATATATGTGTAATAGTAGTAATAGTAGTTTATATAAAATTAAAAGAAAAGTATATATATATATACACACACACATATATATATAAGTAATAGTGTTAATAATAGTTGATATATAATTAAAAGAAAAGTATATATATTCATATATATATATATGTATCAGCGTGTGTGAAAGTGCGTGTAACAGTGTACGTGTGTGACTGTGTGTGTGTTTCTAAGTGTGTAATTGTGTGTGTTTGTGTGCGCTCAAACTCTGTGTGTGTGTGTGTGCGCGTGGGAAAGGGGTGTGAGGGGGGTTGGGGGAGATTGGGGAAGACGATGAACAGTCTCCCCCCTCCTCTTTTTTCTTTTTTTTCCTTTTTTTTTATTTAATTTATAAAAAAAATATTAATAAGTAATTTATTTTAAAAATTATTAAAATACAATCTTATTCTTAGATAATTAGGTCACTTCTACTACAAGTCAATTACCAAATCCAAACCAAAACCACGAAATAAGAAACCCTTGCTTCAAGTCACTATTCACGCGGTCAAATCCGCGTTGACCACACGGTTGACTCGGTCAAACCCGAGTTGACCGTGGTCAAATTACCTTTGACTGTCCCAAGACCTTTTTTTTTTCCACATAATATACATTAAGAAAACATAAACATATAAATATGGGTAACACACATGCATTTCTCGATCCACACACACAATCAAATCACAAATTTAGTGATGAGATAAATTATACACTGCCTCACACATAAAAAGTAAGTAAAACTTTAAAATAATATGTACAAATAACATATATATGTATATAAATATAGATATATATATATATATATATAAATCCAAATACTTTCACTATAACTAATTTGAAAGTTTTACTTTAGAAAACTCCACAAATTTTAATCTATGTTTTATCAATACTATTTCTCATGATAGAATTACAAACAAATAAACTTTTTTCTATTTTAAAGTTTAATGGTACACGGTCAAAGATATGACAAAACATTACAAAAAAACATTACAAAAAAAAAGAAGACACGAAAGAGAAAAAGTGAATGATATGATATTTTTTAAAAAATAGAGGAAAAAATGGAGATAGAAAAAAGGAAAAATAATGATTATGTTTTTTTGGATGAAAAAAGTTGTGTATTTTTGATGAAATATTGTGTGAAACAAACATTGTTTGGCGGAAATTTTGGACCAAATATGACTTGAAAACATAACCAAACATAGCCTACATATTTATAGAATTATTGAAATGAGTGTATGCCAATTAATAATTGTAATAATAACTTGTTTTTTATTATCATGCATTTAACTATAAAAACTAATGCATCTCTTGCATGAACTAGTCAGGATTTGGGGTTCGGGGGACAAATAAAAAAAAATGAGATAAACTTAAAACAAACAGTATCAACCCATGCCAAAATGGCATGAAAATTGGCGCTCCATGGGAGATACCCTGCACTCAAGGATAAAATGGACTTTCACCATTTTTTTATTGAGCCTTCGTAATTTCACGAACCTCAAGTAAGTTATAAGTAAATATGTCAATAATTAGATCAAACCCGAAGCATGTGGATACAATTCACCCTCATGTTAGATGGCAAGTCAATTTTGGACAATGCAATGGCAGTGGTCCAGACCAGTCCCACTGATTTGATGGTATAATGCCAAAAATTACTTTGTAACTTCTAAATAAGGAAATTCTCATTCATGACCAAATAGATAAGAAAAATGATATATTGATTGTCTGGAAATGTCCTCGATCCTCAAGTAAAACATAGAAAACAAGGATAATGTTTTCTAGTGCACGGAGTAACCAAGATAAAATCTCAAAGAGTGAAAGTGATCCTAGCAACCAAAACCAAAAATGGTTCGATTTGTTCTATGATAATATTACTTGTGTCCATTTCACTGATCTCCAGCCAGCGATTTGATGATATCCGAGTCACCTGGGTCAACGATGCTGAGGCATGACACCCGGAAATACTTCCCACAAGCTGTTCCGAGATCGACATTGTTTCCATTGTAATGATGGACTCCAACTTTGGAAAGCATGGCATAGTACTCAATCTCAGACTTCCTCAGTGGGGGGCAGTTGTTAGATATCAATATCAACTTACCTTTGGAGCTCCTGAGGGTCTTGAGGACAGTCTTGTAACCAAGAGTGTATTTTCCACTCTTCATCACAAGAGCAAGCCTGTTGTTAATGCTCTCATGTGTCTTCTTCGTCTTCTTGCCGGCGGCCACCATTGTGGGATAACAGAACACAAGCGGCAGCGAACCCTGAGGATTCTTTTCTGTGTGGGAGTAAGATGCAATAGGATAAGAAAATAAATAAGAAGACATAAATACTTTGTTACATGCATGAGTAAAACGAGGCTTTAAGTATGTGGCTAGTCAACTTAATTCCAAGTGATGAGGTCTAACCTACTTCTTACAATCAATGAGTGGGTCGGGCGGGTTTGGGTTGGGTCCAATTGGGTCGGTCCATAATGGGTCCAAGTTTATGGGTCCAATATGGGTTGGGTCCAACTAAATTTTATATAAGGACCCAGAGTGGACCCAACTTGGACCCAATCAGGACCCAGAGTGGACCCAACTTAGACTCAAAGTAGACCCAAAATGGAATCAAGTCAAATAGAGTTTAACACACATACATACTTTCTACACACATAATACATTTTTTACACACACAACACATTTTCATAAACACTACACATATTTTCACACACACACCACACATTTTCACACACACACCACACATTTTTCACACACTATGCACATTTTCACACATATTACACATATTTTCACACACTACACACATTTTCACACACTACACATTTTCACACACACATCACATATTTTACACATATTACACATATTTTCACACACACATCACACATTTTACACACACTATACATATTTTCACATACACTACACATATTTCCACACACGCACCACACATTTTTCATACACTACATACATTTTCACACAGTACACATATTTTCACACACACTATGCACATTTTCACACACTATACACATTTTCACACACACTACACATTTTCACACACATTTTACACACACTACACATTTTTTCACACACACTACACATATTTTCACACACCCATCACACATTTTTCACACACTACACACATTTTCACACACACCACACATATTTTCACACACACACCACACATTTTTCACACACTACACATTTTCACACACTACACATTTTCACACACCCATCACACATTTTTCACACACTACACACATTTTCACACACACTACACATATTTTCACACACACCACACATTTTTCACACACTACACACATTTACACACACACTACACATATTTTCACACACCCATCACACATTTTCACACACTACACATATTTTCACACACTACACATATTTTCACACACACTACACATATTTTCACACACCCATCACATATTTTCACACACACTACACATATTTTCACACACACACCACACATTTTTCACACACTACACACATTTTCACACACACTACACATATTTTCACACACACCACACATTTTCATGCACTACACACATTTTCACACACACTACACATATTTTCACACGCTACACATATTTTCGCACACATCATATATTTTCACACACTACACATATTTTCACATACTACACATATTTTCACACATACATCACACATTTTACACACACTACACATATTTTCACACACTACACATAATTTCACACACTACATATATTTTCACACATACATCACACATTTTACACATACCACACATATTTTCACACACACTACACATATTTTCACACACCCATCACACATTTTTCACACACTACACACATTGTCATGCATTACACATATTTTCACACATATTATACACATTTTCACACACTACATCACACATTTTACACACACTACACACATTTTCATGCAGTACATATATTTTTACACACACTACTCATATATTCACACACTACACATATTTTCACACACATATCACACATTTCACACACACTACACACATTTTCACACACCACATATTTTCACATACACATCACACATTTTACACACACTACACATATTTTCACACATACTATAAATATTTTCACACACTACACACATTTTCCACACACCACACATTTGTATGCACTTCACACATTTTCACACACACTACACATATTTTCACACACACTACACATATTTTCACACACCCATCACACATTTTCACACACACTACACATATTTTCACACAGTACACATATTTTCACACACACACCACACATTTTTCACACACAACACACATTTTCACACGCACTACATATATTTTCACACGCACTACACACATTTTCATGCACTACACACATTTTCACACACACTACACATATTTTCACACACTACATATATTTTCACACACATCATATATTTTCACACATACATCACACATTTTACACACACCACACATATTTTCACATAAAATTTGTATAGTGTGTGAAAATGTGAGTAGTGTGTGTAAAATATGTGATCTGTGTGTGAAAATATGTGTAGTGTGTGTAAAATATGTGTAGTGTGTGTAAAATATATGATATGTGTGTGAAAATATGTATAGTGTGTGTAAAGTATGTGTAAAATGTGTGATGGTGTGAAAATATGTGTAGTGTGTGTAAAATGTATGTAGTGTGTGTGAAAATGTGTGAAAATATATGTAGAGTGTGAAAATATGTATAATGTATGTGAAAATATGTGGCGTGTGTGAAAATATGTGTAGTGAGTGTAAAATATGTGTAATGTGTGAAAATATGTGTAGTGTGTGTCAAAATGTGTAGTGTGTGAAAATGTGTGTAGTGTGTGTAAAGTATGTGAAAATGTGTGTAGTGTGTGTAAAATATGTGATCTATGTGTGAAAATATGTGGTGTGTAAAATGTGTGAAAATATGTGGTGTGTGAAAATGTGTGTAAAATATGTGTAATGTGTGAAAATATGTGTAGTGTGTGTAAAAATATGTGGTGTGTGAAAATGTGTGTAAAATATGTGTAATGTGTGAAAATATGTGTAGTGTGTGTAAAAATATGTGTAGTGTATGTAAAATATGTGAAAATATGTGTAGTGTGTGAAAATGTGTGCAGTGTGTGTAAAATATGTGTAGTGTGTGTGAAAATGCGTGTAGTGTGTG
The DNA here is from genome assembly GCA_019426215.1 of Buddleja alternifolia. NCBI lineage: Eukaryota > Viridiplantae > Streptophyta > Magnoliopsida > Lamiales > Scrophulariaceae > Buddleja > Buddleja alternifolia. Next base: position 1,996,990 of record CM033390.1, read on the forward strand.
TAAAATATATGAAAATATATGTAATGTGTGAAGAAGTGTGTAGTGTGTGTGAAAATATGTGTATTGTGTGAAAATGTGTGAGGTATGTGTAAATATGTATATTATTGATATTAGAATTAAAAAATAATTTTTACATGTTGAACTCAATTTGGACCCATTTAGGACCCAAGTTGGACCTATAGTGGACCCAAGTCTACCCAACAAAAATTTCCTTGGACCCAACCCAACTCAAAATCTATTGGGTTGGGTTGGACCCATGGGTCCAAAACCATTTTGTCACCCCTACCTTATATATCTAACTCGACAAATTCAAGTTAATAGTTATAATCCTGAGTCATAAAGACTCTATCTAACTCCATAAAGAAAGGAAAAACCACAACTTGTGATAGTCTGGATTCGAACTCAGGACTTCTCACATATAGTAGGAGGTGAATACCACTCTCGGGTAATGTCCACCAAACTTTATAGAAAATACTTTTTCAACTTTATTTATTTCTATCAATACTTCCATTGAGTACGTGGCATAATTGTATTTTTTTGGTCCCACAAAATAAATTCATTTTACTCTTAGTAATGTGCTTTATGCGATTATAAAAAAAAAGAAAATGGTGAAAAAAAAAGATGGAAAAATAATGGTGAAGGGTATACATAACAATTCACAAGTTATGAAATGAGGTTTGTGTATATTTGTATAGTCCGGAGTGTGGGTGGGGTGGGGGGGAATGAATCAAAATTTTACTTAAGGGGTGTTTTATACAATCTGTATAGTTCAAAGGGACTAAAACACAATTTTAAAAATAAAGTTTAATGGAGCTCTATTAGTCTTGAATAGAATAGAAAGCATATGGCTTACTTTGCTTAACGGAAAGGACTCTGTTTGCATCTTTTTTCGAAACACTTTGATGAAAAACAAAATCTTGTAAAGTATAGTACTAAAAATATACTAAAAAATGGGTAAATAGAAAATAAATATAATTATAATAAAAAAACTTAAAATTAAATAATAAATAGTGTAAATGCATTTTGATAGTAAGAGTATTTTAGTCTTTATACTAATAATAGATCAAGAGTATTTAGTGGCAGTGTGCTTCATTTTATTTTTTGTTCATATGGAGATAAATTTCCCATTTTTAAAAAAAAAAAAAATTAGCGGTGTCTTTTTTGCTCTTGACAAATTTCTTAGGGGGGTTATTGCATATTGCCCCAAAAACAATGCATTGAAAAGGAATATTTTTTTAGGAAAAAATTTATCCATCCGCAGCCTATAGTAATTCATTTATTGGAAGCACGTCCATGAGTACACTTCAAATAAAATAGTTTAACAAAAAGTGTTTTTGAGGCAAAAAAGGTTTTATCCACCCTAAAATTCATTTATTGGGAGCACGTCAGTGACACTTCAAATAAAATAGTTAATGTGGGAAGTCACGCTTAAAATACAGAAATGCCCATACCAATTAGCTTATGATTTTCTACATGAAGTTTAAAAAATTAAAATATAAGAAATAAACAAGTGAATGGACCAATTACATTAATTAATGTTCAACTACATGAAAGTCTCAGAGTGATGAATTGGAATAGACAAACACACTTCGGGATAATTATTCTAATGTAATGTTTCTTTTTATTTGACTTAAATTTATTTTTTAAATTCTAGATTAAGAGGATACCCTGATTTAACAAAATTGAGACGATAGTTTTTAACCTAACACAGGACCTCCCACATGAAAACGCAATTGCACTACAATTTATTTCAAATTGAGTAAGGGAAGACTTTTAAGGGAATATGAAGCGTTTGATCACTATATAATAAACGTTTTATTACAAAAAAAAGAAAAGAAATCAAATTGCTTTAGTTTGTGGTTAACCATAAAAGCTTTGTTGAGTTTACTTAAATTTTATAAACATACTATATTTTATAAGATAGTTTTTGAGTTGATAAGTTGGTGGACTTTAATAGAAAAAAATATGCTCTGTCAGGTATTTGTATAAGATAACCGTATAACTTAAACAAATTTAGTAATTATATATTTCTTTTCAAATGAAATTGTCAACTGAAAATATAAAGGGTTTGTTAAGTATTTGTATAAGATAACCGTATAACGTAAACAAATTTCGTAATTATATATTTCTTTTCAAATGAAATTGTCAACTTAAAATATAAAAGGGTTTGTTAATATGATAAAAAGACACGACTATATTTACTTGCTCATCTTAAGTACTATATGTATTGCTGAAGATATTGGGCCAGCCTTATTGACATTTGGTGTTCAGTATTGGACCAAGATGTTGGCCCATTCGTCCAACCCAATTTGACAGTCTATCTACTAGTTTGGGCCCGGTTTTAGTCTAGCCCATTGTTAAAGGGGTCAACTTGCAGTTACCACCACTTCAGGGACCAAGTTTCAAATCTTGTTATAAGAAAGGAAATCCCTACCTAAGGCTTGTTAGCCTAATGTATAGCTTCCACTTTCACGTAAAAGATTTTGGGTTCAATTACAGGTTGTAATTTTTTTCTCTTTATTTAGAGTTTTATAAAATCTGTTCGGCCCAGATTAAAAACTATTAACCCGATTTTATCGGATCAAGATATTCAATTTCGTCTAGAATTTAAAAAAAAGAAGGGAAAGCCCTGTTGCAGTTTATACTTGATTAAAATAATATTATAATAATTTTACATTCAGATAATCAAAATTATTTTACGGAATAAACAATAATTATTTGCTGGAAAATCTCATAATCACCAATCATTTCAGCATTATTTGATGTCTTGATAAAGTTTTCTTGAAAGGAGTCAAAGATGAACTGGACTTTGGCTTCAAGCTTTAGCAACTTTATATATATAAATAATATATATTAGGATTTTTATCTTAAGACTTTTGAAGACTAATTAATTCGTCGCTCATATGAAAAGTTGTCCGTGCTAATACATGTCGTAGGAATAGATTCTCTAATCGGGCCTACCTCGCTCGCACAAGATGAAAAATACTTATTTATGTTGTGTTTATATTAATCGATTACGATCTCAAGATAAATTAAATTAATAACACGATGCCAAAACACCTATTGAATAAGAAATTATTTTCTGCTTCGACTTCTTCTACATCATCCCAAATATTCCCCGTCTCAAACATTACTAAAGCTTTAAACCTACCAAATGAACAGTAAAACATAAGACTAAAAGAATCAAGGAATGTCAAGATTTTCTCTTTGTTTTCATCATTAATTAACGAAGCTATAAAAACAAATTCGTGATTATTGACTTATGGAACCTTTAGCATATAAAAAATTAAGAGTTCCTAATAGAGAATTTTCGAAAGGTTTTAATTAACTAAAACCCCAGCTAGTGGAGGCTCCACTAAATTGATCAACACTAAACTTTTTAACAAAAGAATTCATTTTTAATTAGGTGATAAATATTGGTATCTTAGCACTAATCAGATTGATGGATTGGTAACGAGTAGACTTGTCAATTGTCATTTAGTAGTTAAATAATTACGACTTAAGCATACATAGCCACGTACATAAGTAATAGTTACAATGATTGCTCATTCTATACTTTTTCGTTTTTACTTAATCACTTGCAATTAATTGACGTTATTTCCAAGCTATATATTTAATATTTTATTTTATTAATATCAAAATGAAATAAAAAAATAAACATAATATTGAAAATCAAAAATCCAAAGTCCCCAAATGAAAATTATAATCCATTTTCGCTGAAATCAATCATAAGACGAATAAATTATATTTAATTTATAATTAATAACTCATGTGTAAATTACATTGCACTCGACAACATCAAAATCGAGCTAGGATTTCTTCAATTTAACTTAAATTTTCTCTACTTAAGAAAATCCCTTTTAATATATATATATATTGAATCATATGTTAAATTTGGTGGAGACGTACAAATTGCAAAAAATATTCGTAATCTATATAAGATCGAGTAACTAGCTTACGTCTCCACCAAATTTAACAGATGATTCAATATATATATATATATATATATAAAAATTAAGATTTTATTATCATCAACACAACTATATATAACTTCGCGTGTGAGAGAAGTCCGGTGAGTTAACTCAACCGAGTCACCATGGGCTGCTGCTTCTCCAAGGGTCCTCCGCCGCTTACGGCGGAGAAGCAGCATCAGCAGCACGGCTACCGTCGCTCATCCTCCGTCAACGGCGCCTCCTCCACCGGCGCCGCCGCCGGATTCACCGAGTTCTCTCTGTCGGAGCTTAAATCAGCCACCAACAACTTCAGCTCCGACAACATCGTCTCCGAAAGCGGCGAAAAAGCGCCTAATGTCGTCTACAAAGGCCGCCTGGAGAATCGCCGGTGGATCGCCGTCAAAAAGTTCACGAAAATGGCTTGGCCTGATCCTAAACAGTTTGCTGTATGTATCGCCACACATATTTTTTGTTTAATGTTTGTTTAGCTTATTTATTAGTGGTAAAACGGATTTAGGTTATGTGATTGTTGATTAGGTTTAATTATTGTGTAGGAGGAAGCGAAGGAAGTTGGAAAGCTGAGGCATAAGAGAGTAGCGAATCTGATAGGGTATTGTTGTGATGGGGATGAGAGGCTGCTCGTTGCCGAATTTATGCCTAATGAGACGCTAGCTAAGCATTTATTTCACTGTATGTTAATGAATTATCTTTTAATTTGTGATTCATTTATTGCATTTTGTTTGGCATTACTGGTTTCATGAATTGTGCACGTGAATTTTTTCATATTTCTTGCGAAGATGGTCTAGTTTATAGCTTGTTTGATTATATTGAGTTAGTTAATTTTCTACTTTAACAGTGGGAAGATAGGTGTGCATTAAGTGTAAGGGTTGTGTGTGCTCTTTCTTGAAATTTTGTTATTCTTTTATGGATGAGCTATTATGATTTGAGTAGGAGTTCCTGCTTAAGAGTTTCGAGAGAGATGCATTTTATGGTTTGTCATCCATGCCAATCCTTTGGCTATCGTATTTTCGATCCTTAGAGTTGTGTCTCAGTCGGTGGCAGAAGACTCTGAATTCAAGTCCCTTTATCTGTATTCTTTCCTTTCTTCATACTTCGTTGGAAAGGGAAACAAGTATGTGGGGTGGTAAAAGTAGACTAATGCCTTTTGTCAATACTAGTTCCTAAAAGAATGCATGTTCACAGTAATATGTGTATATTTATGCATATAGGTTAATTTATTAAACTCATGATAAACTTCTGTCATCTTTAATGTTATTTTTGAAATATTCTTTACTTTCTGCAGGGGAGAACCAAACACTTCAATGGGCTATGCGTTTAAGAGTTGCTTTATATATAGCTGAAGCATTGGATTATTGCACTACCGAAGGTCGCCCACTCTACCATGACTTGAATGCCTATAGGGTTCTCTTTGATGAGGTTACTTAATCTTTTTTCTTGAAGATAAGCTTTTGTTTTATAGGGTTACAAGGATGGTTTGATTTTGTCATGTGCTTTCTTTTTAACCCGATGCCAGTGGGTGTAGTATTTTATTGGAGACAAGTGTTAATGTGGTTGGTTTTGGCAGAATGGAGATCCGCGCCTTTCATGTTTTGGATTGATGAAGAATAGTAGGGATGGTAAAAGTTATAGCACGAATCTTGCGTATACACCTCCAGAGTATCTAAGAAATGGTAAATTACCTATTCTTTCCCTTCTCTAACATGCCTTATCCTAATTAATATGGACTCTGTGTTCAGACCTATGTATTCTTCATATACTATGTTATTGTCACCAGATAATTAACCTTAACATACTAGAAAGAGTTTGCTACAATAAAAGAGGCATGACTTGATATGCTACTATTATGGAGTTGCTGTTCTTTTTCCATCACCAATGTAGGTTACCATAAAATTGGTTTCTACTTTTCAGATGGAACGGCTATATTCACGCCCATGTATTCTTCACGTGCTACATCAATGTGGTCAAACTATTTATTTAATGAACTAGACAGAATTTACTAAGATGTGAAAACCCTAAGGTATTATGTTACCGTAATGGACTTTGTAATATATGACTTGGAAAGCAGTGAAATTACAAGATTTATACCAGACTAATATCCGATCTATAACTCGATGGTTTTCAACGGAAATATTATTAGGATCCAATATTACCCAGAATAGAATGCAACGTAAATTCCTAGCATGTTGTTTGTTTGGAGAGATAAGAAGCAAGAAACAGGATAGCCTCGAGTATTTGGAGAATTTAGGTTGGAGGATAAAAGAGCAGTTCTGAATTGTTGGTTTGCCTAGTGTAATTGCTCTATTCAGCTCCTCTAATCTCAAATCCGATTACACATCGACAAGTCTCCCCATTCGATATTCAAGAGTATCCTTTCAATAGAAAACAATGTGGGTGAGAGAAAGAGAGTGTTTGGAAACCCATTCCAAATGTGGAAACCCATTCCAAATGGACTTTTAGAGATGGAAGCCCATTTGTAAAAGTTTATTTGTTTTGTAGTTGATTTTGAATGGACTTTTGAAATAAGTGACTTTGTCAAAATTCCAGTTTGAAGGTGCAAATTAGTGACTCGTGGACATTCTTTTCTGCACTTCCAAGTCCTTAACATGCATTTTAACCAAACGTTTGACATTCCTAGGACTTATTGAACTGCCCATATTTAAAAGTTCATTCCATAAATGGACTTATCGCTTGAGAAGTGGATCCAAATGTTGCCACAATAATGAAATTTCTAATTATAGGCAAGTCGATCACGTTTGTGACATAAGTATTTATTTTTAACTCATGAAACCCATTCTTTTGTTACCAGGTATAAAGTTTGAGTAATTAAATATAAGTTTTAATCAATTTGGAAATATTACATCTCTTACAGATGTTTCTTTAGATTTAATAAGATTGATTTCTAGTGTACCATTTCTATTTCCTTTTAAAACCCTTCCTTAAATTCCGTGTTCCATTGATTTTTTTTGGGAAAAAGGGATGAATTCTTCGGATGATAACATTAGGTCGGCTGATTAGAGGCTTACCTAGGAGCTACTAGTTTCTCGGATGTTGTTAACGAGAACGATGGGCTAACTAGAAATCAAATACGACTCGAGGGTGATTAATGGAGCCTTACGTTTCAAGTTCATCCCAAGAATCAAATAACTTCTTGATTTTAATACCTTGAAAATGTTCTTAAATCTCACATGTTCTCGTTTTACTACATCGAATCCTCTAATCCTTATTTCTTTTGTCTAAATTTTCAATTGTGTGTTCTATATTTCACAAACATCGAGTGTGTTCTTATGGCCTGTTGTCGCTAGTGAGGACTGTGGAATTGCATCAATCAATGTCCATCTTTTGTGCATAAATATTTTTCAGTGTTTCTTTTTTACTGTATCAAGTGTATCCTTTTTAGGATTAACATTTATTGGGACTCTCTTGTAGGGCGGGTCACCCAGGAAAGCGTTGTTTTCAGTTTTGGAACCGTCCTTTTGGATCTTCTTAGTGGAAAGCATATCCCTCCAAGCCATGTAAGTACTTACATGTCAGCTTTAATTTTCATGTCACTATAGTTACCATTTATCTACTGTAGTAACTCATCAACATTGGTAGGGTGTTAATTGCAATTAGCAAGTTTTCCTGAGGATAGAAGTGGAGTTTGAAAACCATCAGACTTGTGGTTGTGATTGATGTGGTAACTCTTTAAACAACTTAATTAGCTGATTGCATAAGGTATATCAATCGGTTTGATGGCATAGTTGGAAACTTATACTAGTAAAGCTAAATAGGCTTAGAAAATAAGTCACATTCCTTGATGCTTTTGGGAATTGGTTTTTTCTCACCCTTGATTTTTCTTTATGTCAGTCCTCGCAGGAAAAAACTAAAAAGAAAAAACTACACTGTTATTTCATTAAACTCAACAGGTCATTTGATTGCACCTTAACCACTAATTACCTCATCGTAGGCCCTGTATTTTCTTTCCTATCGTATTCATGCTCAATACTAGAAAAGGAAAAGGCCGGGTGGTAATTGAATCACGACGCTATGTTCTTTGGTTGTATATGTAGTTTTCCTTGAACTATAAGATTGGTCACTTCGCAGTATAATTACATATAGCTCAAACATGACGACTTAATGATGGCATTTCTGTTTGATCTTTCCTGTTTGAGAAACTTATTCTTGTATTTGCTATATTTCATAATTACCAAGCACTCCCATGTTCCTCCCATTTTTGAGACTTCATACGTGATATTCATTTTCTGCATGTCAGGCGCTGGATATGATACGGGGCAAAAATATTCTTCTCTTAATGGAATCCCATTTGGAGGGGAATTTTTCAACTGAAGAGGCCAATGTAGTTTTCGATCTTGCTTCACAATGTTTGCAATATGAACCAAGGGAGCGTCCAAAGACCAAAGATCTTGTTTCCACACTCGCCCCATTGCAAAATAATCCTGAGGCAAGTTCTAATGTTTAATTCTTTGCCATTGAAGGATCTTAACTCTATTTTGGTTGAGCTAATGATCTATTATACAATATCTAGTCTGTATTATGCCAAGGTTTGTCAATTCAAATTGTGGCTAAAGCAGAGTCTTCGTACAATTGCTTATCTATACATTTCTCACAGATTGTGCCAGTTACAAGAATGTGACTATCAGATTGCACTTAAGTCTCGCCAGACTATTTCAAAAAAAAATCCTCAAAAAATTGATTCTAAAAACCATTAGATTGCATTCTTCTGTCTGCGAAACTTGGCCTAGATTGCTTGATTGCCAACAGTGTAATGTTGTTTTGGTTTCTTTGCATACTGTTTCTTCTTTCCATTCCCCTTGCTTTTGTTCTATCTTAGTTTTCTCATGCACGGGTGAGGGTGAGGAGCTCTTTGACTTCTTATGATGATGAATTTCAATTTCCATGATACATCTAAGTTGCACTGTTTGATTTTTGATGATCTCCTGAAAATGAAAATACTTCTTTGTATAACTTCTATGCAGTCCAAGAATGCAAAACTGCACTATCCATTCCAGGCTCCATACGGGGCTCTATCGTATCACTGATTTTATCATGTACTTGAATACGTGTTGGTGAAACATTGATCTCATGACACCCCATATACTGAATATTATGAATGTTGCTGAAGATAACAAACGGTTGCTGATAACAGGTCCCTTCTTACGTGATGTTGGGAGTTCCAAAGCCTGAAGAAGCACCATCGACCCCGCCACACCCTCTCTCTCCAATGGGCGATGCCTGTTCACGTATGGATCTCACTGCTATCCATCAATTTTTGGTGATGCAACATTACAAAGATGATGAGGGAACCAATGAGGTAAGCCAACTAAACCTAAAATTGCTGCAGTTAATTTTCTTCCATATATATGTATTTAATATGTCAATTCTAAAGTAATAACATGGATATCGAATAGTTATCTTTCCAAGAATGGACTCAACAAATGAGAGATATGTTGGATGCAAGGAAAAGAGGGGACTTGGCATTCCGTGACAAAGAATTCAAAACCGCTATTGATTGTTATTCTCAGGTATTTTCTTTTTATATAAACACTAACTATGTTTTCTATTACTTTCTTTTAATCCTGTACAAGTTGATGGCAGTGAGTCGGTTTGTCAGCGTCTCCCTTATGTACACACACACATACATTGTTAAGATCCCTTTGCTACTTCCTCAATTCGTACGTCCTTTTAATGCATTTGAAATTCATTTCCTTGATTAAGTTTATCGTATTGCCCTACTGTTACTCTGCTGACATTTTCTGCAGACATTCCTCTGTAGTTTTTCTTTTTCACTTTTCACTTTTCACTTGTATTTGTAAATACTACCCACTTCTAATTTATTTTTCAATTCTAATCATTTCCCATTTAAAATTACTTCTCTATAAATTTGCGTACACTCCTTAAACGTTAGTCAACCTGATGACTGGTCGCCTCTCAGTTTAACTCTACATTTCTCTATAGAGAACAATAACTGGGAGCCTGGAGTTAGGATTAGGAAACAAATCGTGCCATTTGTTATTAAAACTGATTCCAACTATATTTGCAGTTCATAGATGTGGGCACCATGATTTCACCAACTGTCCATGCACGTCGAAGCCTTTGTTATCTCATGTGCGATCAGCCAGATGCTGCCCTCCGGGATGCCATGCAAGCACAATGTATCTACCCCGACTGGTCCACAGCGTTTTACATGCAAGCAGTTGCCCTTGCCAAGCTTGACATGCACAAGGATGCAGCTGATATGTTGAATGAGGCCGCCATGCTAGAAGAAAAAAAGCAGCGTGGAAAAGTTTAGTGACCTGATAACCCAAATGAAGATTGTTTTTATATAAGGTCCCGGGATTCCAAATTTCGGAGTAATCAGAACCGTCCATGTGTTGGAATCTATGAGGAGTGCACTTTTGATTGCAATGCAATCTGAACTTTCGAGACTTCCTATGAATCAGTTCTGCACATTTTGTGGCTCTTTCGTTTGGTAGTGTGATTGTTGTCCAGAAATGTACAATGTAGAGGGGAAATACATACATTAACATGAGGAAATTGTCGTGTTGATTCAAATATGTTGAATAATAATCAGTATCTTTTCAACGTGTACTATTGGTATGTAGACCTAAAATATACAAGAAATTTTTTGAACTTTTTTTAGAATGGAATCAAGCAACATATAATTCAGCTTTTCCATCAATGAAAAGGCTCATGAACTCTTCTCCATCAACGGTTTCTTTCTCTATGAGTAATTGAGCAAGCTTGTGTAGAATGTCGATGTGAGTGTTGATTATATCCGTGGCCCTAGCGTATGCTTTCTCGACCAGCTCTCTCACTTCTGAATCCACAATATCAGCAGTTGCCATCGAGTAGTCTTTCTGGCTTGACATCTGTAATCATATAATGTCAGATGTCAGTCATCACTAATCTAAAGACGTGTTAGTACTTTCATTTAGGGGAAAGTGATGTCTGTGTAGTTATTAGAAAGTCACAGATTTCAAGTCTCAATATAATCACAACTATCTGTATATATATGGTGATTCAGGTGACTCTATGGTAAACCGGGACCAGGGGAGCTGTGTATATGTGGTACATGGCCTCAAGAAGTGTTCGGCTATTTATAGGCTTTTTTGGGGGAGAGAGCGAGAGAAGAAAGAGTTTTTATCAACATAAGTACTACAATTTTAATTATAAAAATACTTTTATAGGATAAAGTGAGAAATATTGGATGTGACCATAAAAGTTATTGGATATGAAATTTTACTTTAAAATGTGAATCTAGTCCTCCATATTGGGTATCATAAGTGAAGTTTATAATCATAACTATCTATATATGGTGAATCGGGTAACTCTATGGTGAACCGGGACCAGTGGAGCCAGTGTATGCGGTCCAGCATACATTGTTGGATTAGAGTGGTTGATATGATTTTTCCATCATACCCCTGCAATAAAAAATGTACGGACCGGCTCTAGTGGTCCCGGACCACCGTAGAATCACTCATGGTGAACCTAATGTGGATTTCAGTCTCTGAACCCTAGCAGCATTTAAGAATGACCCGTGATGTCTGGGTTGTTTTTAGTGAACCTCTGCTGAGCCAAATTCAATCTTCCGGTGCTTTCACAAGAAAAATCCGTGTGACCTAACCCCTACCGGATTTCAGCCGTGGTGGCCGAAGAACTTACATAAGAAAATATTGTACGAGTTGCAAGAATAGTATGTACCTGCTGACCAAGGAAGGGATTTCCACCGGGGCCGCCAACGGCAACTTGTCCAATCTTTTTGCTGAACCCGAATCTCTCAACCATCTGCCTCGCGACCCTTGAAACTTGCATGAAGTCATTTGATGCTCCTGTCGTTACATTCTCTTGTCCAAAAATAACCTCTTCAGCTACCCTGCATGAGAATACCAGAGACATGAGATTAAGTTCTTGTACAGTGGGTCCCATATAGCATACAATCATCCGTGAACCCTTGTGTGTTCATATAAACATACAATCATCCATGTATGTGAACCCTTGTGGGTCCCATATGACGGGTTGCGATTGTTTCGGGCCTTAAATTTAAATTGAACCATCACTCTTTTCCATCAAGAACTTAAACTTAATTTTGCAATTATTCCTAACCAAGCGCAGAACATACTTTACTAAAGAGCAAAACGCTTTACACATTATCTCCAAGAACACATTTCAAACAAGCAGCCAAACATTTGAAATACTTTATCCCTTGAATTTATAATGGCCTTAAAAGTTCCAAAATAGTAGTATATGAGCTTTTAAGACTAATTAGGATTTTTTTTTTTAATTGAATCATGCATATCTTCATGGATGGACTCATAAAATGCAAAAACCGACCTTCCACCAAGAGCAACTGCCATCTGATTCTCTAGGTAGCTTCGGCTGTACAACCCCGACTCGAGCCTCTCTTCACTTGGAGCAAAGAATGTAAGTCCTCCTGCTTGGCCACGAGGAATAATCGAGATCTTCGCCACTGGATCATACTCCGGCATAAGGGCACCAACTAAAGCATGTCCGGCCTCTACAACACAAATATAATATATATACATATATTGCAGGTAAAAAACCAATATAAGTAACATCAAAAGAAAAGGGCTTATTTTTTAAACAATTTTCCATTTGTTTAGTACCGTGATAAGCAACCAGCTTCTTCTTTTCATCAGAGACGACAGCATTTTTCTTCTCGGGTCCAGCAATAATTCTCTCAAGTGCATCAGATATCTCGTCTTTGCTTATTTCCTTAAGGTCACGTCGTGCAGCAAGGATGGCTGCTTCATTCATCAGGTTTTGCAAATCTGCCCCGGTGAAACCTGGTGTTCGCCTTGCTATCTTATCGAAATCAACATCCTTCGCAAGAGCCTTTCCTCTAGAATGCACCTGTTATGTGTCATAACAAAGATAATTGGTAGGCCAGTTATTGAATACGAATATGCGAAAAAAAACATTGCTTTCTTCTTGCTTTCTATGAGACTATGACAAGCCAAAATTGAATACAAGTCTTATTTACAATTTTACACATAGCATTTTAATCTGCAAAATACCATGTATAGGTTCATATCAGAATACAACTTATGGCAGATTAACTCGACCTAAACATCTTAGGTCACTGCTGGATTAAAGGATTTGAGCTAAGGACTTGAAATCCATAGTACAACTAACAACTGAGCTTGCAATGTGTTTCTAGTTCATTAGTACTGGTCTATTTTTTCAATCATTACGATGGACTTCCAACTCAGCTAAATATGATTCAGTTTTAGTCATTCTTCCAAATCTTTTCTTCAAATCTAAATTATTTCATCCAAACCCAACCTTAGAATTCTAGGGAGCATGTATAAAGCCTCCAAAACTCAGGCATAAAATTCTTAATTTCAGGGTCGATAAATGATGTAAGGTCACATTTGGATAGAAAGATTTGACCTTGATGAAATCATTTACAGCTATGGATTTCCAAAAACTCAAATATTTAGTGAATTCAAAGCCCTCGTAACGATCCAAGAATAACTTAACATGGTTACCAGAGGATTTGGAATCAATCATTACAGAAACTAATCCAAACAAGAGTGAAAGATTCGTTATAATGAATTTGAAACAGTTAGCTACCAAATCCTCCAATTCAAACGAAACCTAAGACAATTTCTCAAACTTGTATCAGGAGTCAGGACTACTTATGTCATGCATTTTCTACATTTTTTCAAACCTAAACCATTATATATCAACACATAAATTGCAAGAGGGAAATCTACATTAAAGCCACAAGAGAGAGCTCATTCACCTGAAGAATCTTAACTCTCCCAGCAACATCGGGCCTGTCCACCGTCACCTGTCGATCAAACCTCCCGGGCCTCAACAAAGCCGAATCAAGCACATCTGGCCTGTTCGTTGCAGCCAATACTATAACACCCGAATTACCTGAAAATCCATCCATTTCAGTCAAAAGCTGATTGATAGTTTGCTCTCTCTCATCGTTCCCGCCCCCCATACCGGCCCCTCTCTGCCTCCCAACCGCATCAATCTCATCAATGAACACAATGCAAGGCGCTTTAGCCTTAGCCTTCTCAAACAAATCCCTAACTCTCGAAGCTCCCACACCAACAAAAAGCTCCACAAACTCCGAAGCAGCACACGAGAAAAACGGCGTTCCCGCCTCACCCGCCACAGCCCGGGCCAAAAGGGTCTTCCCGGTACCCGGCGGTCCCACCAACAAACACCCTTTCGGGATTTTCGCACCCAACGCAGTATACTTATCAGGGTTCTTCAAGAAATCAACAACCTCCTGCAACTCCAACTTCGCTTGATCAGCCCCCGCCACATCAGCAAACGTCACACCAGTCTCGGGCACCTCCTGGAACTTCGACTTCGACCGCCCAAAATCCATCGGCCCGCCTAGCCCACCCGGCCCTCCGGGCCCACCCTGCGCCCTCCTAAACAAAAAGAAAAGCCCAGCAAAAGCAATAACAGGAAAAATCAAATTCCCAATAAAACTAAACAACCCATTTCCAGTATCACCCTCAGAAACCGAAATATCCACACCGTTCATCGCCAAAATGTCGATCAAATCCGGGTCATTCGGCACAATCACATTCGCCCTCCGCCCATCAACAGCCGTCAGCTGAAGGACACTTCCGTCTTTACTAAACCTAACCCTCTCAACCTTCCCCTTCTTCACCGCGTTCAGGAATTCACTGTACCGCCACTGTGACCCGTCGGGTAGGTCCGAATTGGCCTGGGTTTGAGGCTTCGGAGCATTCAGGGTCAGGGTTTGGGCGAAGGGAGAATTCGGGCCGGGCTTTTGGGCGTCGATTTCGATAACTTGCGGAGCAGGGGCGGGCGGGGGAGTAATACTATCCAATGCTAATGCTTGAGGAGTGATTGAAGAGAAAAGCAGAGCAGCCAAAGCTGCTTGGTTTGAGATGTTTGAATTTTTGTGGAGGATTGAACGAGGGATTGTGAATTTTCTAGGGATTGTTTTTGGGGTGGGGGCGGAAATGGAGATTTGGGAGCCGAAGAAGGTGGAGGAAAGTAAAGGGTTTGTTACTGATGAAGCCATGATGGGATTGAGTTTTAATTTGAGTTTGTTTGTGTTTGGTTTGGTGATTTATGGAGGTTTGTTTATAGAGCGGTGAGGTGAGGAAGTGAAATGGAAGATGAATTATTATGAATGTGAGTGAATGGAAGCCATAGATTTTGAATGCTTGGGTTAGTTCTACGTGTGTTGAATATCATCCAGTCGTGGGTGCTTGGATTTTTATGCTTTGAGAGTGGGACGAAAGATGCAAAATTAGAATTTTTTATTTGTGTATGAGACTATAATTTCTTAAACTATAATCTTGTGCAGAAATTGAATGGAATATTAATGGACCGAAAATCGAACCAAACTACTTGTTCGAGATTGGTTCATTTAACACAACAAATCAAGCTTGAACATGTTTATTTGATAAATTTGAAACTCGATTAGAATAAATATATGATAAAAAGAAAAAAATTAAAATCAAGTCACTCAAACTTTACCTGTGTTAGCTACTTTTTTCTATGAATAAAAAATAAAATCTAATTGGTAGAGGAAGCATCGTAAATATCAATTTGCGAGGTTCGGGGCCGATATAATAACAACAACTGCGTATTTATTTCATGATATGGCAGATATAATTATCTCATGATGTAAGATAAAAATTAGGCATCTTTTTTTAAATGTGTACTCGGGAAGAAAATAATCTTTACATGGAAACGAAAGAATTTGGAATGATTAATCAAGAAAATATTGCAGAAGCAAAAGTGGCTTTAGTTTATGGCAAGATGAATGAACCGCCGGAAGTGAGTTGGATCGCTTAGCCACACTTCATAATTAGAAAAACGAGCACCGTGGAAATACGTGCCGCTCAGCCAAAGAAAGATGATGGAGAGTTAACCGAAATTGGCACTGAATACCTTCAACAGATCTCCTAAAACTAATTGAAATTAAAACTAATATAAAGAAACCTAAATGAAATATCTAAACCAACGACTAAATTATTAATTATTCTAATTCTTTTAAATATATATACCGTGATGTTTCTTAGCAGTGGCTGCTCTTTTGTTTTCACACCGAAGGGCCTTTCACAATATTTAAGAACGGTGCATTTCGAGGTGTGAAATGAGAAAGCAGGGATGTCATAATTGGGATTTTGAATAAGACGACCTTTATGAAGATCCCTCGAAACAAATCCAAGCTTATCGACAAATGTCTCTTCTATTACGAAGACCATTCGGTCGTGAAGCGGCTCGATTAAAGTTCGTCCGAACTTTGTCCTGTTAATAATCAAACAAACTCCAACACAAGTTTAAAGCTCGACAATGATTCTTACTCGGTCGAACAATACCTTATTGGGTTCGATTCTAGTTGTTCTCTTTTTAAATTTCATTTGGACCAATATTTTTTTCATTTCGAGCCTATCTTATGTGCTTTAAGCCCATATCCGCAGTATGGTTATCTTATTTTTATCTGGCCCATGATGCCGGGTCATTTTCAGGGATGGTCATTCTTGAAGCTTCTAGCATTTTAAAAATCCTAGGTTCGAAACAAATACAAATACTTACGCGATGAGATTCCAAATAAACCATAAACCATCATACACGTTATGATTATACTTCAATTTGAAGTCCCAAAACAAAACCATCATTCATGAAGGATTATGATTACACTTAAATTTGGAGTCCCAAAACAAAACCATTATCCATGTAAGATTATGATTATACTTGAATTTAAAGTCCAAAAACACCTTCACATTCACACTGTACAAGGACTTGGTGTCCAAAAGAATTTTTTTAGGTCAAGCTCAGTTTGATCGAATCAAAAAAGTGAATGAACTACGATTGTTACGTCATTAGTTACAAGTGAATTATCATTCATGCCTAAGCACCTAGAGAAAAGGACGCTAGCGACGAGTTTGGTCAAATCAAGTTCAAGTTAGAATTTTCCGTGCATAAGAACACCGTTTGCTATTTATGTCTTCGTGGTTAGCGACATCATATGCTTGAAAAAAAAATAATGAGAAGTGCTCAACTGGCAAAGTTGAGGCATTAAAACTATGAAAGATTACTCCATCAACACCAAATTATGGATCTTTTCAACTTTTATATAGTTGTCAACATTTTCAATATGAAACATGTCTTAGAAGCATAATGATTAAATATTTACGTGGATACTTCTTGTCGAAAAGGCTGGAGGAGGGGAGATTATGGTGGAAATATATGGAAGTTGAGTTGGAACATATGTTCAGAAGGTTGCAAAGAACTAAGGCTTCATTTCTCCACATTTTCAACACATACTCCATGGTTTGATCGATTCAACAAGTAATTCTTAAGAGTTCCCAAGACTCTGAATTTGAATTAATCGCAGTAATTTACGCAATGAAATCCCGAGATTTCTTAAGAATTCTAAATCTACGTATAATCAATAATCAATTGTGTATTGTGCATCTCATGAAGATTTCCATATTAAAATGGTTTTATTTTCAAGAAACGTATTAAAAGTATAAAGATAAGACAATACGAAGAAAAAAAATCAACAGTCAAACAAATTGTCACTTCTCAAGTTTGAGTACATTAAACAACTTCACAATCATTTTATTGAACAGAACAACAAGAGAATTCCCAAAATAAACGTCCATAACAAGAAAAGATGAGCACCGTTGTTTCATGCTCCATTTTAGCATTGTACCACAATCCTGGAAAAATACAGCACAGCCTAATCATAAAATGATGACAAAAATAAATTATGAAGACAGATTAACATATAATTAAGCTAACTTTTCGTTTATTTTCTTTTTCTCAAACTCTGGATCCGAAATTTCCTTTTATGATCCGATGGACTAAACAAAATCAGCAGAAGATACTATGAGAAAACAACATGGATTTTTAACTTCAGGGGTGTAAATTGTAAGTCATGTATGGTTACTGTGCTATGTTGTTGTTAACATGTAATACACATTCATCATACATATGCAGATACAACTCATTGCCACAATTTTCAAGCAATAAATCACTACTATAGCAGAGATGATTAAAGAAAAAAGAGGGCAACCATTCTTTGCAAATTACATTTTCTCGCCAAGTGATTTTCAAAAAAAGGGTCCAAGTTCCACACCACATGGGTCTCCTAGTAACACATTGCCTCTCAGTAACGTTCACTATATTCAACCAAGAACCTTAATGATAGGCCATAATTGTCACCCATTCTATCATTATTTATTAGTAGGATTGTTCATCATCAGTCATCACTACTTTTAGCATTCATACTAACAGAATAAAAGCATCATATACTCTTCTTAAATTTTACTTTGGCTGCTTTTGGATAATTACCTAAGATCGTGGCCGTATCTTACGATCCAATGGTTTTGTTAAATAAATTTACTTAATTATTCTTCTTTTACAAAATATTTCCGATAACCATACATGTAACAGTAATTTAATCGAAATCAACTGTTAAATGGACTTAAAAGATTACCTAATGGTGATCATCATGGCCTTCCCAAGGATGCCTCCACCCCTAAGAGCATGAAATTACTTCAGAAAATCTTGAAGAATACAACTTTAAGGTACATTATATAAATATGAAAGATAAGAAATACCCAACAGCTTAATTATAATATAGAAGACTCTAAAACATCATAACTCACCAACACCACTGGACCATCTTGCTTTGCCCTATAGAGAACCCAAAACCTGAAAATATAACATGTTAACTGCTGACTCAAAAAGTTTACCAACCTATTTGGACATGCAAAACTTTCAATGACAAAAACACTTCTTTTAAATAGGTGTTCATAAAAATATGCCAGTGAACAATGGCATAGACTATCACAAGTATTGATTAGTAATAATCTTGCAAGCAATTCTAGGTCTTTCTATTTTGTCGCATTTTGAGGGGAGAAGATTACAGCAACATTTTGCTCATAGTTGCCACCTATACTACTTCATATTATATAAAATTGCAACAAGACATAACACATATTCATATATTGGACAGTTTTCAATGCAGGATACTCTCTTTGAATCCATTATTAGCCATAGTGGATGCAGAATGTCATTGCATTGGAACCTTTCAAGGTGGAATATCATTTTAAAGTATAAATACTAATAATCATAACAGAAGAAAAAGGTTTTGGCTCATAAGAGCTTTGGTTTCTGCAACCCCCAACCAATAATAGTAAAATATATCGTGCTAAAGAAAATAAGGGAAAGCGAAAAGAACAAGATGAGGGTTCACAGCAAGACATAATTATGCACTAATAACATCAGAGTGATGTGTAAATAGGCTTAATTCAGTCAAAACATCTAACTTTTAAGCTTCGTCCACAACTATTAACAAATCAACATCCAGCATAAACTCACACCTTGCAAGGCCTCAAAAGTCCATTCCTATAATTAGCATATATACAAGACTTCTGCATAATTTGAACTTCTTTTATGCATTCATAATCGAATCGGATTCGTACAATAGAATGATAGATTATAACATAAATTCAGCTAATACATATCAAAATAATCAATTATAACTCAACGAGATTAATACATATTAATAGACTTTCAACAAGCTAGATTCAATTAGCAAAACAATCACCAAAGCAATCATTCAGAAAAACGAGAAACAAAAAGAAATCCACAAAATCCGACACTAGAATCAGTTTCAGTTCATGATATATACACACAGTCCTAACACGTTCAGATCAATGAATTAAAAGCTCGATTAACCTAACCATTCCCGAAATGTGTAAAATTAAAGTTGTATGTATATATACAATACATATAAGCATATGTTTACCACATGACGGCACATAAGCCCTTTCCAGTGACAGTGTGCCAGCGCTTAGGCTGATGCAAAGTTACGCCTTTGTAGGTTACGCCATGGCCATGACCTCCTCCCATTTTAATTCGACCTGTAAATCAACTGAAAGTGAAGAAAAGGAATACGGCGATTTGGGGGAAAAGGGCAATATAAGTCAAAATGGGAATTTATTACTTACCCCTCGAAGTTGTGGAATATCTCAAACTATGCCCTTCAAATACCAATTTTTCATTTATAACCTTTTATGTTGCCATATATAATTGCGTGACAATTCCTATCTTCTTTTTTGTTACATTGTGCCTGGGGAAGGGGGTCACCCTAGTGTCTTAAATCCAGATTAATATTTATCTCCCGAGTCATTTAGTGCCTGATAATTCTTTTTGAATTATACACGAATGAAAATATCCTGACCCGATAAAGTCGGGTCAATAGTTATTAATAATGCCCACACAGACCCTACAAGACTCCAAATTAGAAAAAAAAGTCACAACTCGTGACAACTTAAAATTGAACCAAGGACATTCTATATAAAGTGGAAGTCGATACCATTAGATTAAATAAGTCTTTGTAGTGCCTGATAATTCTTGGTACGCAAATAATTAATTACATGATCGTATAATGGGTTATTCCAAAAAAGTGTATAATGGGCCGGGTCACACAGCTACGGGCCTACGTCTAGTTTGTCCAAGTTAACTTAAGTAGGGCCTATAATTTTAGAAGTACAATGCTATAAGCTAGACGCTTTCACGCCTCTATGCGTACATTAAGCTTTATAATCATAATTGAAGGTTAATTATGAATCTATGTTTGTTAAATAAATAAATCAAAAACGAGAATGATGTGTATGCTGATATAAATGAAATTGTAATCTTACATATTCAGATAAATGAGATTGTAACTTTATTTACTAAATTGAGATTGTATTTGTAAATTTGTACAGGTTCCAAGGTTGCCATGATGATGTGAACTTGTAGGAAAAGAATTCTATTTTAATATCCGGGTTTGACATAGTCGATCAATTACATAACATATACAATAACATTTATTTCATGATGTGTCTCTTTTTTAAAACTGTATTACATCAATCACCTAACAAGTATAATTCATACCATAATTTCCGTAAAGTGTAACATAATCATATCGACTTTCTACTATAAAAGTTTCAGATTGTAACTTAGTGTTGACAGAAACAAGTACACCACTCAACATTCTTTGACCAGCTAGCATTAAGTACAATTCCAAATACCACAAGATCAAAAAAAAAAAGCTGACCAAAAGAAGGTCAAGAATTCTCACAATTTACATGTAAAAGTTGATCCTCTGGTTAAAAGCTTCCACAACCTTGATGTCTACATAGATAACGGAAGAAGCATCCTTCGCTTCTTCTTCCGAGCAAGTCTTACTTTCTTAGTAACTTTCATGCATAAAAGCAATAATAATGTAGTACAAAACAAAATAAAAGTGAGCCTCAAGTGACCAAAATATAATGAAACAGCAGAGAATACAAGTAATGCTAAAATGACGAGTTCCCATATAACAAAGATTGCAATGTCGACCCTGCAAAAGGAGAAAATACGGGTGTCAAGACTTATGAAGGTAATATAAAGCAATTAAATTGATTAAATTATTACATTAAAAGTCAGTGACGGGAGAAGTGAAAAAGAAAAACCCATAAAATTTGGCAAAGGATCAAAGGTCAGGAAAATAACGAGCTAAAGGTAGCCACAACATATTGCAACTACGAATACAAACATTTCCCAAGAAATGAATATTGCGATGAGTTAGTAGGTCAAATCAGATTTTCTGATTCATACGATCTTTAGCAACAATGGAATCAGCATAAATGGAAAGTAGTTCCATGTAGCAAATGGAACTCACCTCACATGAGCTACGATTGTATACGTAGGTATGCATATGAGGTGTCCGATATTATGAGTCTTTGAGAACACAAAATTGAAGAATAGACCAATCACAACAAGTGGATCCAATTTGTAGTGCAGCATCTTGGCACAAACTTTTTGCAAATACATCTTAATTTAAACTATCGTTAGGCATTCAATAGCTTACTAATTCATGAATCTGAAGCAACTTATCTGATATTCCTTTCAAGAAGTACTTTACTATCGAAATGATAAATCAAATCCATGAACATAACAAGCTACAATTTCTATAATAGCTATGCAGATTCGCTTGTTTTCTCATACATAATAAACACTTGAACCGATATATAGTCTCAATTTCACCTATCGATCATATTTTACTTTTCTACTCCAGGATAACTTCTCCTTGATTTAATCGAGGGTTAACATAATCGGGGCTTTGATGTTGAAAATCAACCATTCAACAGTCAACACTAGTTATGCTTTTTAATTCTATAGGAGGTTACTAGACAACATTTTCTTATAGACATAGGGACATATTTCCTGAATGGCCGGATTTGTGTGTCCTCCATTTTTCTTGCCTCTATACATAATTTAAAATCTTTTATTCGCCAAAGAAGGGAAAACGATGATGCGATTGACATGCAAAACTTACATCAATTTCTGTTATACATCAACGAATATATTAGGGGAAGAAAAGGCAAAGAAGTCTTGCAGATAATGTCTCTTTTTATTGCTCTGCAAGAAAAACGATACCACATTGATACAAATCATATATGAATCCATGAAATGAATCATTATCCAGCATCCTCAATTATCCAATATCCAGCCATAATAGTAAACAAATACCTCGAGAACTTATACAATTTAACATGCTAAATATTTCAGGAATCTCTTCGTCTTTTACATTTCAACTCATCTCGTATATAGTTAGACATATAAGAACAATACATTTGTATTTGAGTTAATGACATGACTTCCAAATTCTTAAACAACAAAGCTTTAATACTCCATATAAGCAAAACCTCAAGATTATTTAATTGTAGCAGCAACATAACATCCACAAAACGCACAATTTACGAATCACAAAAAGCATTTTAAAATATATATATATATATATATATATATAAATTAAATACAGAAATGAACAATAGAAGGAAAGAAAATACCTAGAAGAGGCGAAATTGGAGGTGGAGGAGAAAAACGAAACGGAAGCCCAATCATGTTTGGATCGAATTTGATACTCTCTCAGCTGCTCCGCCAAATTCGACCGCGTAATCATCCTGTTGTGTCCACCCACGCGCCGCCGCCGCGCGCGGTTTTCTTTTCCTCTATTGCCGCGCTCCTCTCTCTATCAGATAATCGATTAATTCGATTTTTATTCGGTGGAGGTGGTGGTGGACGGCGGCGGAGAAGCTGACTACGGCGGCGATTTTGAAGTGCCGATTGGGCAAAGGGGGGAAATGAAGGAGATATTACAGCAACCTTCATTTTGGTCGTTTTAATTCAATTATATTTATTATCTGTAATTTAAAATATGTTCCCAATTTACCCCCCTTGTTAATTAGACAACTAAAAAAAAGATATTAGAGGGAGATTAGTTCAAAGAAAAATGTTATGTACTACCGTTTATTCTTCATTGTTTTCTCATCGATTTGTGTTCAATTCTTATCAAAATTAAAAAAAAAAGTGAAAAGACGATGAACAATAATCGGTGGTGTAATTATTGTGTAAAATTGAATATATTTATGTTTTGTTTTATAAACTAAAATATATCTGATTTTGTGACTAAGAAATAGAGTTTTGCAAAGGAAGGCAATTCGTAAATCAAATAAGATTATATAACTTTAAAATGTTAACACTGATCAATACATGATTCTTAGTTATCAAATTAAAGAAATTCAATAAATCATAAAAATAAAATTGACTGTCACTTTTCACTTTAAGAAAATTACATTATTTTTTCTTGTGAACTCATAAGATAATCTTCTAACTTTTTTCTCAAAAAAAATGTGAGAATTGTCTTTTTTATATCTAACCATAATGAATAATAACAACACTTTACTTGTTTTTGGAGAATCAACAATTGGACAAAGGCAATAAAAAATTAAAAAGGGTGAAACCAAATGAGACGAATTTAAAGTGATTTACAAATATTACCAGACAAAAAAAAAAAAAAAAAAAGAAGTCGTCATATTGGGCTTGAAATCTGAAAGTCCAGAGCCCGATAATTCACTTTTATTACAATTGGGCCTGATTTTTTTTTAAAAGCAGCGTACTACCACTGCAAAGCCCACTGGAGGCTGGAGCAAATAAATTTAGCTCGACTCTTGCCATTCAATTAGTGCTAGTTTAGTTCATTAAGAGGAAGAAAAGTCCCGTAATTCCAACAACATTATGGAACATCTGTTAATAGAAGTTTCTGAATAATGTGTATGTCATTATCGTTTCATATTTTGGATATAAAGGAAGGATTTGACAGATTTCTAAATTTCAAATTACTTTTTTTCTTATAAGGCTTTTTTTCGAACTGAAACAGTGAGGATCCAAATAAAGCGGATAATTCGTCGAGCAAGGACGTCCAATATCCGAGAAAGCAAGTACACACACAAAGTCATCCTGCTTTCATCTGTGGGAACGAGGCCATGTGCATTACCCAAGTCCCTCTCGTTTGAAGGAACTTATGATGTGTACTTTACCATTGTCTCACGTTGGATGTGTATGAGCGACTTGAGAGACGTATATGTCCCAACTACCCTCTTCTCCCAGCCTTTTTATGACAAAATTGTGCGGCTCCATCTAAATCGAATGGTATCTTGTGCAAAAGCGTCCAATTTTCATGCAAATAAAAACATGTATCAAATAATATAAAATTCGAACACAAAACATCTTTGATTTACACCACAAAAAAAAAAAAAAAAACCTTTACACTTAGATCTAGGCCTCGCATTGGTTAGGTGCCCAGACTCAGACCCAAAACTTTGAGTCTAGGCCTAAACTCAGACCTGAATATGTAATTTGAGTCTAGACCCAGACCCAAAATAAATCTATATCCAAACCCAAATCCAGACCTACCCAAAACTTTAACAAAGCCCAAAATTTCAAATCCCAAACCCAAACTTATTACAATAATATAACTCTCTTTCTTATCAAACCCTAAGACCATCAAAAACCCATATTCACCCTCTTCCTTTCCATTCACCGCCGCCAATCGCCGGCCGCCTCTCCGCCACCAGTCGCCGGCAACCGCTCCGCCACCTTTCTACACCGCCACCGCCACTCCTTTCTCCTCCTTTCCCCACCGCCGCTGCCTCTTCCTTCTCCTCTCTCCAGCGCTGCTCCTCCCTTATCCCACCCCCTCTGTCTCTCCTCCCTCAATCTCCGACATCTCACTTTGTCGCCGCCACCTCTCCCTTCTTACTTTGTCTTGGTAATGAGGTTATCCGCCGCCGCCGTCAGACACAATTCCTCCTTTGCCGCCGCCGCCAAGTTCAGTTTCCTTTTGCCTCCGCCACCCCCTTCCCCTCCGGCTATCTCCGGCGCCGCCCTTCCCTCTCCCCTTTCTTTAGTTTCAGATCTTGTATATATATATATATACAACAAGAGAGAGAAAGCAAGAGAGAAAAGATAAATTGGGAGGAAAATGATTTACAGAAAATGGTCTGCTCACCGGACCAATTGACATTCTCGCCGGAATAATCGGAACCTTCCAATTATACAGAAGCATGAGTTGGCACCTTCGTCTTAAACGTGATCTAAAGCTTGTTCAAAATTTTCTGTCTGTGAGACATGTCCCCCCAAGATGTTTATAGATATTATTGCCAAAAAAAGATGTTTATAAATATATATATATATATATAAATAATCTGATATTTTAATATATATATATAATATAAAATATCAGATTTATATAATATAAAATATTAAAATCTGATATGTATATAGATATGTATTGAATCTGATATTTAATATAAATATGTATATATAATCTAATATTGTATATTATATATTATATATAATAATATTAATTTAAAAAATATATAAACAAAAACATAATTAATTACAAAAGAAA
Source organism: Buddleja alternifolia (assembly GCA_019426215.1). Taxonomy (NCBI): domain Eukaryota; kingdom Viridiplantae; phylum Streptophyta; class Magnoliopsida; order Lamiales; family Scrophulariaceae; genus Buddleja; species Buddleja alternifolia. The sequence continues at coordinate 2,022,733 of CM033390.1, forward strand.
GTAAGACAAAACAGATTCGGCCTAGTTTACACCCAGACCCACTGGCCCAAAGTTTTGGGTCTGGGCCTAAATCCAAAGTTTTTGGTCTGAATCTGGGCCAGACCCAACCAATGTCAGACCTACTTAGGTCAACCACAATTGATCTTCGAGTTATAATGAAAAAAACTCCTTATTTATATCCAGCTTGTCATCATACATGACTATACAAGGTAATTTTATTTCAGACCGAATCCAACAGTTCGAGTGTGAATTTTGTATCTCTCATATAAATATTTATGGGGACCACACATAATACAATTTACTGTGTAAAAAATATAAACATCAGAATCATTAAACTTGATTAAACATAAATTTTTCCGGACTATATGTGTTTAAGCAATACTCAAATACAACCAAAACAGCGAAAGGCAACCACTCACAACACAAGCTTCGACAATCAAAAGACGATCAGCAACGTAAAACCAACCACGTGTCCATGGTGGGGGCCGATCTTACGGTGACCGACATAGGTCCATGAATGATGTTCGACACGTACCGTACAGCTGCGCCTCACACGATCAGATCTCCACAAAACAATCCAATCATCGTCCCCCACAGTCAAAGTCATCCCCCTCAATTTTTTTTTTTTTTTTTTATGAAGGCCGACGCTTCGTGGGCCCACAAGTATACTTGTTGTCCACGTGGCAGACTGTGATTGGCTGGCTGTTGAGTCTCGCGAAAGACCTTCTATCGTCTACCTTTTGTCTGCTCCGCCTGATTCTGCATTACAATTTGTGACGAGTGCTTTTAACTTTGTAAAGTATATCACTATAGTATTATTTATTTATTTTTCTAATAATAATTGAAATGTTCGGTATGATGAATCACAGTACCTACTCATCAAAGAATTTAATTCTTTGAAAAGTTAAAATCGACGTTTAATCAGCTGCAAACACAATTGTAACGAGTGTATAATCTCCTTTTGTATACTTCCTGTTGAACTTTTCTTACGTTGTAAGTTTACTTTTTGACAATTAAGACTTTAATATAATCAAATTCTACGAGAATCAATTCTTCTGTAATTATTACTAAACAAACCATTAGCCACTAGAGATCGCGCAAGTGTTAATGTAGTAGTATTCTTATAATCACTGTGAGGAATTTTTGAAATCTAATGTAAATTTTCGACTTTTTTTATGATTTTCTCAAGTTCAATTAGATCACGCAAGTATGATTATCACTTACTTATCACTCATCATAAAAAAACAAAAACAAATAAATAGACTTTTTTATTAATGTTTCCGGAAAACAAGAAAAGAAAACACACTGCAAAAAATTATGACATTAATGACAAAATGCCAAGTGACAATATAAAAGTTGTCACTAATTATAAATATTTAGTGACAAGAATTTATGCTTTGTCACAATAATAGGTTTTATATGTTTAATAGTGACAAGATTTGTGTAGAAGTTATCACCTTGATACTTAGTGACAAGAAAATTGTTGTCACTATTGATAATTAGTGACACACCTTTTGTGACAACTTAGTGACAACAATTAAAGTAGTCACTCTATTTGTGTAGTCACTATACATGTGTCACTAATTGTCGATAGTGATAATTTCAAAAAAACTCTTGTCATTAAAAATATCTATTATGACAAACCAAAAATTATTGTAACTCATTATGTATATATAGTGACAATTTTAATATTGTCACTTGAATTTCGTCACTATATTACATTTTTTTTGTAGTGACATTGGCTCAACATGTACAAAAGTAATAAACAACATGAAATGTGGAATCGAAATTATTTGTTTTCGACTTTCAAAAATGAATTTCTTACACTTTTGATTAATCTATCCGCCTTAATCATGTGAAAAAGATTAAATAACAAATTCGTATATGATAATAATACATTACTCCATTGTCTGTAAATGTGGTTTCCGCGAGTGGTATTGCTGAAACCCATAGATTAATAAAACATACTTGGTTTTAAGTTCTACAAAATTGTGAGTATTAATTTAATTTTCTTGTAGTTTTCCTACATGTTATGTATATGATGTAGTTTTTACTATGTTAGATCGAGTTTAATAGTTCGAGTGTGAATTCTCGGTCTATCTCTACACATGTGTGGGAGGCCCAAACAATACAACTTAGAAAAATATAAACACTAGAAATATTGAACTCGATATAACATATATTTTTCGAATTACCCACTCTTTATGTAGGATGAAGGCGGCTATTCCAAGGCTTTTTCAAAAGTTTCCGGCAATCATCAATTATTCCAGCATGTGATTGGATTTGCTTTAGTGCTATTGATTAAAGTAGGTTTTCATTTATATACCTTTATACTTGCATGTTTACGTTTTTCATTTTGAGATAAAATAGATTATATGTTATTCTCAGCATTTAATAGCTAAGGAAAAAGACTAACAACTAAAAATTAGCAATTAAAACCTAATTTTTATGAAATTATTACACATCAATTCTACGTTTTGATCATATAATCTTAATTATTCGTATATAAGTATCATCAAGCGAATCTAATTAATTACATGAACAATTACAATTTACAATAGTAGGATCTAAGACTTCCTAAATTATACTAATTCACAATTAAAAATCATAAGCATGCTAAGTATCAATACAACCATACATCAATATATAATGATCATCTCGCATGAATTATTACGAGTGTCAAGAATATTCCTTAGAGGCGTCTAAAAAGTTTATGTTATTGTATACTCTATAATAAATTTCATGTGAATCATATAATGTGAATGATGCAAGACATCAATTCACTGCCAAGCTGTAGAGCAAAATGCTGGGCCCATTGGTGTTGATGCTTTTATTAGCCATGTGAGGTCGTTTAGGGCTTACAGTAACGGTTTCTGTATTTTACATGGTTATTTATTTTTTGTAACTTTTTTTCTTTTGGATTTTCTTGTTTTTCCTTCAAGTATTGTTATTTTAGTATTTACTAATTGATTCATGAAATATTTCTCTTTTGATAACAATGCCACTTAGGTTTTTTTATGAGAAAATTCTGGTGATAAGATTTTCGTCTTTGCTTTGTATATATATTTCGTTGTGTCAATGAGTAATTCTAATTATCAAGAATCCCAAAAGCCTATAAAAATATCTGAAATTAAATATTACATATATAACTCAATAAATAAATAAAATTCTGGCCGAACCTAGTTTGGTCGATCTCAAATATAATTTACTTGTATACTGACCAATCACATGTCGTGCACCATTCATTCACATTAGGTATTACACTTAAGCTCCGTGAGCTAGGTTGTCAATTGGAATCTTTCAATAACGAAAGACATCCGACACATCAGCGTCGGCTACAAATGGGAGCAGTTGAGTGGCTTTTCAACAGCCAATAAAAATCTATCTTAATAGCGTCTCTTCCGTGTCCCGGTTCCTATATAAACCCCACCACATCCAATTCTCTACATCATCAATTCATCATTTCTCAATCCCCGATCTTTCATTAAACAAATTGATATTTTCAACCAGTTTTTAAATTTTCCGTTTCTTAGTTTTCTCGAAAAAATGGCGGACGAAGTGAACTACCACCACAACACCAAGGTCGATGAGCCCTGCGCCCCGGCCCCCAAGGCTGGGGAGTACGCAGCGGTGGAGGCCAGCGACCGTGGGTTTTTCGGTTTCTCTGGGAAGAAGGAGACGGAGGAGAAGAAGTGCGAGGAGGCGGTGATCGCCCCCAAGTACGAAGAAAAGGTTGAGTTTTGTGAGGAGGAGAAGAAGGAAGAGAAGAAGCATGAGAGCCTTCTTCAGAAGCTTCAACGATCAGGCAGCTCTAGCGGCTCGGTAAGTTTCTGATCATCACCCCCATAACATATATACAAATATATATATTCATAATCTTGACAATTCAATTATTGCGAGCCTGTTATAAGTTCTCGTATAACTATAGTTGTCTGTATACAAAATTCTATAGTGTATATATTAATAATTATGATTGTTTCGTAATTCCAAATTTCGACTGCTATTGATAAGCGGTTCATCAAGTTTCTGATGATTATCCTGTGATATAAGGCTAATGATGTGAAAGTTTCGATATAATTATAATTATTTTTATATATACTAAAATTTATTGTATTAATAATTATAATTGTTCCTAACTTCAACTTTCGAAACTCCTAAAAATAATCCGGATATAATGATGATATAGATATTGATTAAGAATCAATGGATCATCACATTCATCCACTGAAAACCAATGTTCTAATTTTTTAACCATGTAGCAATCTTGAGAGCATGCATTTAGATTTCTGTTCCTTCTATCAATTAAATAGATTAATCTAAAACAATTAGATTACATGTTCACCATTTTTTTCTTTTGATCCTTTCCATTTCAAAAGCAACAAAATAATTAGCAACTTGTATAAAAGACTTTTCATCCTATATATTAATTAGTTCACGGTCTCTTTCGGTTCATGTAATTAATCAATGTGTTTTCAAAAGATGGTTTGGATAGGCTTATCATTTATTATACATACATATATCTATATATATTATTGCCATCATTAATTATTAAATTGTTGATTAAATGATTGCAGTCTAGCGACGAGGAAGAAGTAGACGAATACGGAGAGAAGAAGAAGAAAAAGAAGGGTTTGAAGGAAAAGATCAAGGGAAAAATATCCGGAGACAAGGAAGAAGAAAAGCCCGAAATTAAATACGAAGACACTTATAACAAACCAATTGAGAAGCGTGACGATACACCAAGTTATTATGAACCACCAGAAGAGAAGAAGCAGGGCTTTGTAGAAAAGATCAAGGAGAAGCTTCCGGGCGGCAAGAAGGAGGAGGAAGTCGAGTGCCCGCCGCCAAAGCCTGCGGCCGTCGAATGCGCCACCGCGCACCCGGAGGCTCATGAGGAAAAGGAGGAAAAGAAAGGGTTCTTGGAGAAGATAAAGGATAAGATCCCTGGGTTACACTCCAAGAGTGATGAAGAGGAGAAAGAGAAAGAGAAAGAAACGGAGGCAAAATATGGCCACTAAGGAATTAAAGCATTATATGTTTGATTGTGTTTTTAAGTATGTTTGTTTATGTTTTTAAGTGTGTTTTATTTATGGTGGTGTGAATTTGGGTGGGTTTTTAATTCGTGTTTTTCTATCATGTAATTTGGTTTACTTTATATGATTATGTTATTTAATGTGTTTATATATATATGAATATATGAGTTTATATTTATAAAAGGTTTGAAGTTTATTTAGTGTTTTGTTCAAAACACTATTGTGATTATATTGAGCCATTCTAAAGACTATTGTGTGGATATATTGAGCCATTCTAATTGTGATTATATATATATATATATATATATATAAGTAGCACAATGGAATTTTAATTTTCGTATAGTCATAATTATCTGTATGTAGTGTGTTCCACTAAATAAAAGAAATCTAATGATCTTACTTTGATGTGTTGATTAGTTTTTACTTTTGCGTTCTAAAGTAATGGTAATTATTTGGGGGTGTGGATGTCAAGATCAAGTTTTCGAATTTTAGTATAATGATAATATTTTATAATACTAAGTTGTACCTAAATTCCACTACATAATCTTGAGTGTGATGTGGGTTAGATTCTTAATTAAAATATCCACAAGATGATATTGTGGTTCGTCACTTTTGAAAATGACAAGTGGGCTTGGTATATAAGAAGAATACTTTAGGATAAAGCCATGATAAATCATGCTTTAGGATAATAGTAATAAATCATGTAATCTTGACCACATTATTTTGCATTTTTTTTTGTTTTACAACATTGGAAACTACCTAATTCTTTGGTTTCTAGTACGTTGGATGTCATGAATTTATATGGTAGCAGTTGAGAATGTGATGGTTCGAGACTTTGAGTTTTTTTTTTTTTTTTTTTCCGATAGGAAGACTTTAAGTTGCTATGGGCCATTTTAATCACTTATCGAATTATCGTTTGGAGAAATAATATTGTAAGTAATTAAAGATACATTTCATATAGTACTTAATTAATTGGTGTATGATACCTAAGTGCATCATAGAATATATTTGTTTTATGATTCAAATTGGCTGACCCTATGAAAAAATCTAAATAATACTCATTTAATATAATGAAATTTTGTAATTGTATTCATTTTCTTGAAATATAGTATAGTGAAATGAATAAATTCTCTTGAGGGCTAAAGTGGCACCAAAGAAAATATTTTGAAAGGCAAATTTCTTCTTCTCATGTATTCTAACCATTGTTATAAGATTTTAACATTGGGTAGTAACTCCACTTTGGAACTGCATAATTGAATTTATTTTTGTTACAATAAAAAGGTTTATAAATCGACTAATTATAAAATAAAAAAAAAAGTTAAATCGACTTAATTGTATAATTATGCTAACATAAAGAATTTAAATTTACGAATATTGTTTGTGTAAGACTTAAATCTGTATTAGTAATCGTATCATAACATAGGGAACTTAACCATTACAGATATTGATTTTTGCTTGTTTTTGGGTAATTGGCAATATGCACCCTCGAATTGCCAACTTTTGGCACTTTGCACCCTTCAATTCAATTTTTGGCACTTTGCACCATCAAATAGCATATATCTTGGCATTTTGTAGCTTAAAGTGAATTTACTCCATCTGACTAACAAAAAAAATGAGTTTACTCAATTTTTGGGGGAAAATTATAAATACAAGAAAGGTAAAATTGTACCAAAAAGATGTAAAAATCTGAAGAAGTTCAAAGGCAAAATTGTACCAAAAAAATATTAAATTTTGTATAAGTCTTCTCAATTTTAGGCTAGCCAATAAAGTAAAATCCTTAAAATCCTCTCTTCAACCCCTGTTGAATCTCCACCATCAACCTCAAGTCTCGATATCCAACCATTGTTGCCTTTGCATATAAGGGGTTCACCAAATATTGAAGAGAGGATTTTAGAGATCTTAGTTTATTGTTTAACCATGGAATTGGGAAGGAGGACTTCCATAGATTTTTACATTTTTATGATACGACTTTGCCTTCAAACTTTACAGATTTTCACATTTTTTCATTGGTACAATTTTATCTTTTTGTATTTATAATTTTACCTTTTTAAACTGAGTGAATTGTTTTTTTATAATTTAGATGGTATAAATTTGTTTCAAGTGCAAAATGCCAAAATCAAATTTAAGGATGTAAAATGTCAAAAGGTGACAAATCTGCAATCTGCCAATTACCCTTTACTTCTTAATGTTTTATGTAGTTCTCTTTTAAGTTCAATTTTTTGTTTAAATTACAGATGAAGGGGATACCCTGAAGCGACAAACCCTGGTCGATAGTTTTTAATCATAGGCCACACAGACGCTATAAAATTCGAATAATGAGAGAAAAGTCACAACTTGTGACAGCCTTGAATTGAACTCAGAGCCTCTCACACACGAAATTGTAAGTTGATACCACTAAGGTAACAAACCTTGGGTTAAACTCAATATGTTTGCCACTTGGTTGTTAGCATGTTGGAGTACTTGTGGTCCAAGGTTATAGTTTAGACTCGGTCCATTCCTAGGCCCTTTGTGGAGTCATTACTGATCCAAAAAAAATTATGTTGTTGAGTTTATTTATTTTTATTGAAAAATATTGTCTTGTTGAGTTCACTACAAGAAAACATTGATATAGCATCGAGGAGATTACCTAGCTAAATGTCGTTTTTTGATGCTAATTTGTGTTAGCAACGCAGCCAGCATCGAAATGGTCGGCGTAGCTATATCGCTCGCCCCTAATTTGGACTCGTTGCTGATTTACGTTGCTGTGTCAGCATCGAAATGCACCAACGCGCGATTACGTTGCTGATCAGCTACGAAATTATTTCCATGATGATATCAGCTAGGACGTTTTTCGATGCTAATATAATATCGAATTTCACCTGTGAAACTATTATGTTGCAAAATTCGATGCTAAAATATTACGAAATATTTAAATAATATTATTTAGTTAGGAATATTTTCGCTGCTAAATTTGATTATTTTTTATTCGTAGCTAAATTTTATATTACTAATTTCGTTGCTACACTACAAGAAAACAGGGCTTTAGCCACGAAAAAATTTGATTATTTTTTATTCGTAGCTAAACTTCTGTCTTTGAATCCGTCTCTAAATCCCTCAATATTTTTCATATTTCATTTATTAATTTTATTAATCTTGATTCATTACAAATAATTACAATACAATCAAATTAACATCAAATTCTAAATTAATTCCAATCAATGCACTTAATATGATCATCACCGAATATCAAAAATCAAACATCTATTTAAAAATCTATGAAACCAATTAATTTAAATCAACAAAAACATTCATTTTCGAAACAAATACCTTACAATTTATGTACCTTTATTATTTAAAATACTATGTCCAAATTGAAGATTCAACTATAGTTCCATTTACAACTATTTCAAGAATATGATCATCCCTTCAAGATCTTCCAACTTCATCAGTAACCTGAAATGGAAAAAAGAGTAAATCTCAACTGTATATACTACAAAAAAATGCAAACCCATACGTAAGAACGTCCAATTGTTAACACCAAATCTGCAACATGCTCCAAGACTTTCAGAAATAAAACTTAGATGGGATCCCTAGATTTGAACTAAGCTTAAAATTGCCATTAAACAAAAGATGTTAACGCACTAGAGTCATGAACAAGAGTTAGCATACCTCAAAATTTGCAGCACTAAAGACTTGTGAGAAACCAGGGACGTGCTCCACTGAGTTATGATTATCGGAAGGAGCTACATTGTCCTGAAATTCAATAATAACATTCAAATGAATTATAATTTCAAAGGAAAATCATTATATACACACACACACGCACGAATAGATAATAACATTTAGGATTTTCTTGAACTTGCTGCAAGGGAAGATAAAGATAGGAGAGCTAGCAGTATCATCAAGACACAAGTTGTGTTGCTTATGAACCCTTATCTCGTCTTTTTCTCTTTCTGCTTAACTTTTTATCTTCTGAAACTGAATATGCACACATCTTCTTTAGTTTCTTCATATACATCTCAATATGTATATGAAAAAATGATCTAAGTCCTACAAGCGATGACTTTATATAGATATAGAAACATTTCATAATTCCCAATAGTAAACCAAGCTCTATAGGCAAAATAGCATCGAATTCTATTAGTTTCTTCTTCATTTAAGCAATGGCAAGTGGAGCTTCACCTATTATATATACAGAAAAGTATATAACCAAAAGAATTTTCAATATAATTCATATTAATAACTATAACAAATGAATCAAGATTTTTATACCTGCTAGGAAGTTCTTAGCACAAACATTGGGCCAGCGATTGGAATAAGAGATATGACATGGAAAATCAAAGAAGAGTGGCTAAAAGAGAAAGTTAAGCCAAGCATAGCAGTTGATGTTGTGAAAGTAGATTATGGGCTTCTCAGCTTACTCCCTAATCTTTCTAGCTCCTGCAAATAGTTTACCAATGTTTCAGTAAAAGATAAATTCTTTAACTTTGACTAATTTATCATATGATTATTTCACCATGTTGATGCTGAAAAACAACTCGCTTATTAAAATCAATAAGCATGTGATCAAAACGCAAAAAAACACAATAGCATATAAGTTTACCTTCATGTAACTTGTCCGGTCAAATGAGACTCTAATGGAGAACACTAGTTCTTGTCATGTTTCCCACTTTAATCATAAATGACTATGCCTGGCTACTTATTTTGACAAAATCAAACAATTCAAACTAAATAAAAATAACTAACTCTAGATTTCCAAATCAAATGTATACATTACAAAATGCATTAGATAATTTCTAATTCTTGGACCATTTTACTTTTATGCCATGTTCAAACACTACTACATGAGTATCATCAGCAGAACACCATATTTTTCAGCAAGACTAACAACATTTGCAAACAACAAAGTCAACTATAGCATTACTTACAATTTCCAATTCTTCATGATAAATATTAAATATATGATTACTTATACATATATAGTATTATATATATTTGACTTCGGGTTCCTCCTCGTTGAATGGATTAGGATCATTTCTCCGAGCCATTGCCAACTATTTTCTTCTCGCTATAAAATTGGAAGGAAGGAATAATCTGCAAAGTCACATATTTTCGGAGATTTTCGTACTTGACCGTCCAACCTCCAGTATTTTGGGCATAACTGCTTCATTAGAAATCGAATTGAGTTGATTCTTTAGGCAAATTAAATCTAACAGAAAGGGCTACAATTCTTATGTTGAGATCTGGAGCAAAAGACGTAATCTACAAGACATAAATTGGGTAACAACAGTAACACACTTTCTGAACGAAAAATTAGGTTTTTGAAGTTTTATAAATACAGTGAAAATGGGGTTTGCAAATATGATCTCTTTTTCTGCTTGAATGAGATGATGATGATGATGATGAACTGATGATTGAGAAGAGAAGGGTTGGCCTTTGTTGGGTGGATGATGAGATGATGATGATGAACTGACGACGTACGGTTGGACGGAGCTTGAGCAGCAGAGGCGGATCTGGTGAGCTTTGAGCAGCAGAGGCGGCGGATCTGGTGAGCAGCAGGTTGCAGATTTTTTTGTGAAATTTGCTAAGTCCCAAATAATATATCCCTATTTTGTCTTGACTCTTGGATAAAGATATAAAAGTATTTTGGGCTTTTGTAAGTTACAACAGGTGTTTTAGTGTGGTGGTAAGGAGCTTAGAGTTTAAGTGGGTGGTCTCTGGTTCGATTCTTTTAAGTAGCATTTTAGTTTTGTTTTAAATTTTAGTCATTGTTAATTCAATCTAATTAAAATAAATATGAATTATATTTTTTAACTTGAATTACTTCTAGTCTTCAATTTCTATTCAAAATTAAGATAATAGAAAATTTATATTCCATCTTTGATTGAAGATGAAAATTAAATACATACATGAAAAAACAAACATACATGAAAAATACAAACGAATATATATAGTATAAATAATATTTCAACACATTTGACAACAGAGTTGACTCGGTGCAATTTTCATTCTCCTCTTATTCTAGGGTAAGCCCCTTTTATGAAACGAATTTGCACATTGTTTGACGCAGTAGCTTCATACACTCTAATTGATGCTCTCTTATACACATCAATTGGATCATCAAAAAATTGATTAACACAGTAGATATTTAGTGTATCCAACTCAGTTGCTTGAGACAACACGTACAGAATGTAGCTTAGCTCGCAATCAGAACCCGAGAAGTTGAAGATCGTGACCTCATTCAATGCCTCCAATCCCATTGCTTGCAACTTCCAGTCCTTACGTAGTTGGATACACTAATGCCCGCGTTTTTCCATGGTGCACCCTACACATGTTAAGTCAATTACAATTTTATTTTAGAAACTCAAACATAGAACGTGTTTAATAAACAATGTAATAACTAATCTCTTGACAAACCATAAAACTTAAAATATTACCACCAAATCGACTTTAAGCTCATTCAAGCTTGTACATCTACTGATGAGCACCAATGTGACAGCAAGATTGTCAAGCAACTTCGAACACCTGATCTCTAGGCGGTGCATATTAACAAAAAAGTACTTTGCCATAATGCAATGTAGAGACTCCGCATGCGCCAACCTCTAAACAAACAATTAAAAAAAAAAAGTCAAAAAAACTTCTTAAAAGCATTTGCACTTATTCAAACAATGATAGATAGATATACCCTAACAAAATCAACTGGGACACATGCTCGTTCGCTGGACAGCAATTCTTTCGTCATTTTTACAACCTCTCGAAGTAGTCGGTATGTCGAGCAATTTGATCCGATGTAGTGTCAATGACGGTGTACTATCCAGTGTAAAGAACGAGCTAACGGCCCCAATACTTGTAAATGACCCGGAGCCTGTTCATCTTGTTTCAATAAAATAACAAGGATATCTACATTGGGGAAGTGTACTTTTATATTCACATTTCCTTGGGCCCGATTGAATGTCATCTTGAATATTTTTACAGAAGACAAATATGCCTCAATTTCTGTTAGTCCTCTAAAATCACAGTTGAATAACTGCAAATCATTCAATTCGGGACACCATTTTCCAAGGCGGGAAGAAAATGTGTTATCATACAGCACGATGTGCTTCAATATGAGTCTTTTTAAATTTCGTAAATTATATCCATCTTCCCACCTAACAATGTAGTTCGGTAGATATAATTTTAACTGAACAAGAGTATGTGACAAAAACAGGCCGTTAGGGAGTGAAGTGGACAACCGGCCGACTAATTTCAATATACGCACAGAATGATCTATTCCAAACGCCACCCACTCTTGCCTTATCCAATGCAATGCCTCGGCCCCCATTGGTAACTCAAAGCTCAAGGTTTCAACCACACTTTCATTATGTTCAAGTATAGTGCGATTAACAAAATGAATAAAATCTAAACCACTACTACAAAAATGGTCTATTACAGCGCACCTATTACAGCGATTTTTTGAAAACCGCTGAACGGAGGAACCTTTTACAGCGGTTCTTATGTGAACCGCTGTAATAGTAAAAAAAATTTTTAAATTTTTTTTTTTTTTTGAAAATATACCTATTACAGCGGTTCTTTTCAAAACCGCTGTAATAGGTCGGATGCTATTACAGCGGTTCTTTTCAGAACCGCGGTAATAGCATCCGACCTATTACAGCGGTTCTGAAAAGAACCGCTGTAATAGGTATATTTTAAAAAAAAAAAAAAAAATTTAAAAAAAATTCCCCCCAAATTTTCCCGCCCAAAATTTTTCGGAGTAAAAAAAAAACTTTTTAGCCCAGTTATAGTGGTTCGGTTCCGAACCGCTATAAAAAGTTTTTTTTTTTACTCCGAAAAATTTTGGGCGGGAATATTGGGGGGGAATTTTGTTTTAAATTTTTTGACCTGTTACAGCGGTTCGGTAGCGAACCGCTGTAACAGGGAACCCGTTACAGCGGTTCAATAGCGAACGGCTGTAACCGGTTCCCTGTTACAGCGGTTCTCTACCGAACCGCTGTAACAGGTCAAAAAATTTTAAAAAAAATTCCCCCCCAATTTTTCCGCCCAAAATTTTTCGGACCTAAAAAAATAAAATCAAAGACCTATTACAGCGGTTCTTTGAAGAACCGCTGTAATAGGTCAAAATATTTAAAAAAAATTCCCCCCCATTTTTCCCGCCCAAAACTTTCCGGACCTATTACAGCGGTTATTCAAAGGACCGCTATAATAGGCTTTGACCGAAAATAAAAATCCTCTTTATATCTCTCACTCCTCTTTCTCTTCTTCATTTAAAATTTAAAATTTCATCTTCTTCATTTCCTCTTTATCTCTCACTCCTCTCTCTCTCTCTCTCTCCTCTCTCCCTCCTCTCTCTTTCTCTCTCACTAACGCCGTCGACACTACCACCTCCATCAACGCCGCCGACACCACCTATATATATGGGTGTATGTATATTTGTGTATGTGTGAGTATATTTATTTTGTGTATATGTGGGTGTATATGTATATTTGTGTATTTACGAAAATATTTTTCGTTTATAATTTGACCGTGTCGGAATGACACGAAATTCGCACGGTCATAGCGAAACGGCATTCCGAACGAAACGCAAAATTTTTGCGCTCTCGTGATTTTAGCCATCCGAGATCGTTTAAGGCCTCAAATACGCGTGTTATTACAAAAATACGTATTTTTATAATAAAATGCGTATTTGAGGCCTTAAACGATCTCGGATGGCTAAAATCAAGAGATCGCAAGACTTTTTCTTGCGTTTTGTTCGGAATGCCGTTTCGCTATGACCGTTCGAATTTCGTGTCATTCCGACACGGTCAAAAATTTTTTTTTTTTTAATTTCAGGGCACTATTACAGCGGTTTAGGAAAAAACCGCTGTAATACAGCGGTTTTTTCCTAAACCGCTGTAATAGGCCCCTTAAATTTTTTTTTTTTTTATAGCGGTTATTTGTATAACCGCTGTAATAGGGTATACCTATTACAGCAGTTATAAAAATAACCGCTGTAATAGGTATCTATTACAGCGGTTTTTAACCGCTGTAATTGGCCTGAACCAATTACAGCTGTACCTATTACAGCGGTTAAAAACCGCTGTAATTGGCCAAAAAAACCGCTGTAACAGGCCTTTTCTGTACTAGTGAACCATGATAACCCCTTTGTTCGAAACGGTTAATATCGAATAAAAGAGTAGGGATGGAATACCAACAATGTTGAAAATATTTTGATAAAAGACCCAACCGGGCTGCCTCCACAATGCATGCATCCCTTGATAACCTTCCCATAACATGAAAAATTATATCCTCACAAAGGAAACTAAGTCCATTATTAGAAATTGTACCTCGTTCCATGGCGGAGCTTGAGCAGCAGAGGCGGATCTGGTCGGAGCTTGGCAGAGTTGGTTTGTAGATTTTTTGTGAAATTTGTCAAGTCCCAAATAATATATCCCTCTTTTATCTTGACTCTTTGATAAAAGATATAAATATATTTAGAGCTTTTGTAGTTAAAGGTAAAGGTTAACTTTAATTAACCTTTACCTTTAACTTTAATTAACCTTAACTTATTAGTTAAAAAAATAATGAAAAAAGAGAAAAACAATGCAATGAAACGATGAACCCAATTGACAACTTTAATTAACCTTTATCGAGGATATTGAATTTCAAGATCTGCCCAAGATCTTTCATCGAGATAAGAAAACAACTTTAGGGTACAAAGAATTATTATTAAACATAAGCACATTAAAGGACACGGCGACTGAGTAAAAAATGTCTCTTGACATTAAAGCGAGCACAATCACATGTCTTTTGATCCTCACTAACTTTAATTAACCTTAACTATACTCTGATCCTCACTATCTTTAATTATTAGACATTATTTAATGATAGATATATCTTTTTAAAGTTAAAAAAACACAGGACTTTTGACATTAAAGGACACGACGTCTCTTGACATTAAAGGAGACGAAGTCTCTTGACATTAAAGTGAGCACAGTCACACGACTCTTGACATTAAAGGACACGGCGGCTGAGTAAAAAATGTCTGCTGAGTAAAACCAGAAATGTCTTCTCTTCCATATATATATAGATATATAGAGCCCGATTGGATGGACGTCTATTTCCAATTTCTCATTTTTCATAGATAAAGTAAGAGAAATTATTTTTGAGGAAATAGAGATGTGAAAGAGGAAGTGTGTTTGGATGAGTTTTTTTTATAAAAAAAAGTGTAATGATTAAGTGTGATGTGATATGTTTTTTTTTGTAAGAAAAAATCTTTTTTTGTGGGAAATTGGTATGGATGAGTTTTGTTTTTGTAAGAATATTTAACATATTTAAGTGAAACTCATCGATTAAGGCATCAAAAAATATGCAAAGTGAATCTTATTTCGTAGCTTATATCATTTCAAATAAATATATATGATTATTTTGATGATTATATCAAGATATTGGCGGATAAAGTACTTTTAATTATTAGGTGAACTGTCTAATCATGAATAGTAAAATTCTGATTTCCTGAGAAAAATTTGAGAGAAATGTCAAGTAAATCCATTTCTCAAAAAAATTTGAGATTTTTTTTTTGAGAAATTGTGTGTAGTATTTCTTTGGGATATTTTTGGAAGATGTCAAACATATGCATTTTTGATGAAAAAAATCTCTGAGAAATCGAGAAATGGGAAACAACATCCCATCCAATCAGGGCCATATAATCCCATTTTTTGCCTCCACTGACCACCCCTATCGGAAAACCAAAAATTATTTTCATTTTCATCATCAAACTACGATGGAAACTGGGCAAAACAGTGGATTATTATTTGATATGGAATTTATTGATTGGAATTTCCAACCCGAATTTTCCATTTGTGAAACTTTATTTGATGCTATTCCTTTGACGGAGATGATAGTAGATGACCCTTTTTATTCATCTTTCAGTCCGCCACATAACCCTGCTTTTAACATTCCAGGTAATTAAATCTGAACTTTTTTAAAAATAATATTATTTTCAATATATACAATATATAGTTCCATTTCCATTTTCTTTTTTTGTTTAATTTCAGAACTATTGTGGGGCAACTCTGGGAATGAAGTGAGAACAGGATTTGAAGATCAACTAAACCAGCAGTAGTTGCTATTTGATAACTCTACCAATAACGCGATAGTGGTGACATTTGATAAGAATTTACATGTGGATGAAGGGAAGAAAATAGATAAAAATTCAAGGGAAGTAATGAAAACATTGTCGAGGAAAACGATTTCACAGTATTTTTACATGCCAATAAAACAAGCAGCAAAAGAATTAAATGTAGGGGAACCCTTTTGAAGGAAAGGTGCAGGGAATTAGGAATTAGGAGATGGCCTCATAGAAAACTCATGAGCCTTCAAACCCTAATCAAGAATGTCCAGGAAATGGGAAAAGAGGAAGGAGATGGGAAGTTGAGAGAGTTGCAGAAATTGGAGCAAGAGATGAAATTAATGGAAGAGAATCCAGATATGCAATTGCAGGAAAAAACAAAGAGGCTAAGGATGAAATTTTTGCACCTTAATTGCAAGAAAAGAAAGCTTGGGAAGAAAACTAGTTCACTTTAACACAAAATCCCCTCTTTCAAGACTTAGGCGGAAATGTACCTCAAAAAATCTTAACCAAACGCGACGGCGGCAAAGGCGGCGACGGTATCTGGAGGAGATGGTGGTGGTTCAAAGTGGTCAGAGGTGGTGCGAGAGGAAGAGCTTAAGAGGTTGGAGGTTAGGGCTTAGGAATTCTGATTGAATCTGAAATGTCCCAAGTCCCGCCTTGATATTAGATAGTTATATTTTCAAAAAAAAAAATTAAATAATTTTTAAATTGTTATAAACTATTAGCATCGAAATTCTTTGATGCTATGACTTTTTGATTTTCGATTTGCATTCTGCAAGGAAAGTTTCGTTGCTAATAATAAAAATATATATATATTTTTAATGAAATAATTAGCTAGGAACGCTGCAACGAATTTTTTGGCGGGAAAATTCCCTCCAAAACTAAAATTTTTGATCAAAGTCAGCTACGAATATTTGCAAGGAAAATATCGTTCATGAAGTCAGCAACGAAAAAATTCACTGCTAGGTTTAGTTTTCGAAAATGGATGCCACGAAACCCATTTACCTTGCTAAAATCGTTGAGAATCACCAACGTATTAAGCATCCTTGCTGATTTACGTTGCTATTTCAATGTTTTCTAGTAGTGGTTCACATATATTAATCGTGACATGTAAATACATATCATTCTGTTTTTCTTTGTTATGTTTTTATCAATACAAAGTTGTTTTTTGAAAATTTTGAGTATTTTCGATCTTTTCTTGAAACTTGAACAAGAGCTTGTTAAATCCTTCAAATTTATCATCTTTAGCCGCATTATTTCTACTCAAAATTTAACACATATCTTTTAATTAGTTTCCTCTTCTTCTTTTTTCACGCACAAAGAGTGTGGGGAAATTGCAATTTTCGTCCCGTAAGTTGTCCACATTGATTTTGGTCCCATTGGATTGGGATGTGCCACATTTAGTTTCATAAGTCAAATAAAATCTCAATGTTGGTCCCATGAGCAAGTTATCGTCTAAAATTAAACAGAACAACGCATGTGCATGCACACTTTCGTTGACTAGAGAAAAAAATACACGTCTTGGACTGAAATGAGCGGAAAAATTGGTTTATAAAAGAGGGGAAATCAGATTTGGGGCTTTAAATAGTGATTATTTTTGCGAAGTATTCATATTTTATTCATAGATCCAAATTTCTAGGGTTTGTCTGTCGTTTTTTGAGAAAAATCAGATTTCTGAGATGATTTTATGGGGCTTTTACATATATTGTTGTTTTTAAGGTATGTTATGCTTTAGACAGTTACTTTTTTGTAAAATGATAATATGTTATTCAAAGCTGATTTTTCCTCTTTTGTAAACCAATTTTTCTG
Source organism: Buddleja alternifolia (assembly GCA_019426215.1). Lineage (NCBI taxonomy): Eukaryota > Viridiplantae > Streptophyta > Magnoliopsida > Lamiales > Scrophulariaceae > Buddleja > Buddleja alternifolia. The sequence continues at coordinate 2,040,661 of CM033390.1, forward strand.
CTCATTTCAGTCCAAGACGTGTATTTTTCCCTCCAGTTACTGTTCTTAACGGCACTTGCGTTGTTCCGTTTAATTTTAGACGGCAACTTGCCAATGGGACCAACATTGAGATTTTATTTGACTTAAGGGACTAAATGTGGCACATCCCTATCCAATGGGACCAAAATCGAAATGTGGACAACTTATGGGACGAAAGCTGCAATTTTCCCCAAAGAGTGTATATTATATTAGGATAAAATGCATTTTCGATCCCAACCTATGTCGGTCGGAGCACTTTGGTACCTATGCTATTAAATTTTACACTCGAGTACCAAAGTTTGTAATTTGTTACAAGTAAACCCACCGGAGGAATAATTTGGAATATTCCCTCCGAAAAATATGTCATGTGCCTTAGGCATGACTTAAATTGTGTACCAAAATGCACATATCATGCAATATATAGGTAGTCGGGTGGATAAAATATCATAAGATACGGTGCAAAGTGCACATATCATGCAATGTATAAGTAGTCGAGTGCACAATCTAAGTCAAATTATTCCTCCAATGGACTTGCTTGTAACAAATTACAAAGACTGAATACTCGAGTATAAAATTTAATAGCATAGGTACCAAAGCGCTACGACCTATATTATTATCCTCAGAAGTAGTGATTGACACAAATAGCGAAATTATTATGTGAAATGGTACTTCTAGCTAGTAAAACAAATATTCCAAGATATAAGAGTGGTTATGAAAATGGGATGGAGTAATAATGTTGTTACATGGCTGTAAATTGTTATCATGGTCAAAATTCAGTCATAATTAAATAAACACCAAAAGGTTCTTAAAATTGAAGATAATAGCACAAGAATAAAAATAGTTAAGGATTTGCGCTTATTTAATAATTCGGGTCGGGTTGACCCTACAACCCGAATGATCAAGAGCGTCATTATTATTGGACACGTGGTACAATCTTAAACACCCAATTATCACATCATGGATAGTACATGGTATCCGTTATAAATATCTTCAATGACATTTACCGCGACACATATTCATTGCAGATTAATTATCTTGATTCACTTTGTTTTTATTTCTAAATATTCACCTCGTAATAATACTATGCCAGAAACTATTATTAAGATAGAAACACATAATTATATTGAACTACAATTAGACTTAATCCTATTGACTGTGGTGCGCAGATAGCTTGACTTAGCTCAAGTGTAGTTTATAATCCCAATTAATTTGTGTCTGAGTTCGACTCCATAGATCGTTACTTAGTCCGAATTACCCAACGAAATTCGAACTAAATCACAAGTCGCGCGAATCATCAATTCTTATATTTGTAGTTTAGCTTAAATTGAGTTGATTGAATTCAAATATAATTTATAAGATAGATAAATTGTAGTTGTTATGTTGTTAATCATAAAAAAAAAAATGAATTATACTTATTCCACCAAACGATTTCTGAAATAGAATTTTATTCCTCAGCTGATTTGTTAAATTTACAATTTGATCAATTCTGAACGTCAAAACACATGGCAATGTCTCCTATCTTGTGTGCAACAATCTTTTGAGCAAAGGATTTCCGGAATTTTCATATGCTCAGTAACACTGCATTTTACACTGTATATAATCGGTGTTTCATTTTGTTGCGAAATTTAAAAATTTATAATTATTTCACCTTTTTGTTAATTATCATTTTCCTTTTTTAATTTATAGAGCCAATGTTGTGTTTTATAATATCCATTCATCATTTTGTTTGATTTGATTACATATATCCATACTATACCACGCAATTTGTTATATGATACTTGACATTCGACTATATATATTTCACCTATCAACAAAAATAATTATTTGAATATTAATTAATTTGTTAATTATTTAATTTGAACTTGATAGACCCAATAATAGAATATAAAAATTTAAATTGACAAATGATATGGAGACGATATTAACATGAATACTGCCTATATCAATTCCCAATGAATGAGAAAAAATAATTTATTAAATGTTAGCATATGTTTTAAAATGCATATATTTATTGGTACATATAAATACCCTATATCAATTCCCAATGATTATTTAATCTTAGCATATATTCTAAATGTTTCCTTGTCCACCCAAAACACAACCTATCTTGCCAACACATTGCAATCTCCAATTCGGATCCAAATATAAGGGGAACCATTCTTGCATCTCACCAAACCCTAGCTACTCCTGAAAATTTGTTCTAGCTAGGCCAGATCTATACAGCTAACACCATGGTTTGTTCATTAAAATGGATCATTATAAAAGTCACTAGTGGTCAAATTTGATATATTTTCTTTGAAGTTTGAGGAGTAACTAAAAAGGTATTGAGACGAAGGTTAATTGTTTCCCGATTCTTTGGTCCAAGCATGCGATAATATATATAATCGATTAGCAGTCCATAAAGAAATTCTAGCCCAAACTTGATTTCCCTGAATTAAGTGGTATAATTTTAGAGATGACAACGAGGTGGGTGTGGATTGGGTTTAACCAAACCCAGTACAAGTCCCGCCCAGCCTCGAACTCGGGACCGACTGAGTGGACCCGATAAATCCACTTTGCAATTCTAAAAAATTAGGAAAAGAGTTTTTTTTTTTTTTTGGTACATAGAGGTTAGATTCTAATCCCTCTGACCGGGCCGTGCAAAGAGAAGTCCTCCCCAAAATGGTGCCTCCAGTAGAATTCGAACCTTTGTTGCCTTTGAGTTCACAAACCGCTAGCTTACCCCTTGGACCAACCACTAATTATTAGAAAATAATATTATCAAAAAAGAAAGAAAATGTGTTTAACTTTTCTATTTTAAAAGTATAATTTGTTATTGTTATTTTCAATTTTTAAGTGATTTATATAGAAGATTTATCATGTAATTGGTAATATTGTGCATATAAAGATATGTTATATATAAAGCTTTCCTTTTGGACATTTGAACGTCCTCAAACTTCATCCCAAAAGTTCACTTATTTATTTAGTAAAACAAAACCTTTTAATATTGAGAAAGCTAGTAAATGCCTTTGAAATTGGTTAAATGAACCCCATTAATGATTGGGGAGGCAAAGAGACAACAAGAAATTCTTTCTTTACAATGCAATTAATTTGCATGACCCCTACGTAGTAGATGAACCTTAAACGTTGTCCTTCTCATAGCCATGAAGTTTAACTATAAAATTATACGAAGTCTTGCCGGTTTGATGGTGAAAAATGAAACAAAGACCAATTAAAAAAAATTGAGGGGTGGTCAAATTGCAATCACATGCAAAATCATCCACAAAAGGTAAAATAAAATAAGATATGATGTCGCACTATATATAGAGTAGCAAATTGTCATCATCTTCAAACTCATTTTAGCCTCACAAAACCCTAAAAAGAAGCCAAAAAATGGGAGTCTCAAGAATTCACTTTAGGTCCATTAGCTTACCATCAAGGTTGCATCCCATAAATCCCACAAAAAATAAACTAGAGCTACAAAATTTTCAATCATGGGAGTTTCCAAAAACATTTTTGATAACCTCTGAGTTCATTCAATCTGGTCTAGTAAAACTAGCAGGATTGTACAATTCCTTAGAGAAAGTTGTTACTCAATGTTCTCCAAATACTCAACAATCACAACGTATTGATCAACAACATCAACTTGAAAAATCTATGCAAGAATCAATACTCGAGGGCTCGATTGAGTTGTTGGATATTTGCAACATTATAAGAGAATCGATACAAATGATCAAGGAAAATGTTGAAGCCCTTCAATCAGCATTGCGCCGTAAGGGTCTAGATTCGAGCATCCAAAGTGATATAACCACATATTCATGCTTCCGAAAGAAAATCAACAAGATTGTAGCCAAGAGTTTAAAAAAACTCAAGATTTTGGAAAACAAGAATGGATCATATCTTTCAACAAATGAAGATCAAAGTTTCATTAGGGTTTTAAGGGAAGCGATTGGCTTTACCATATTTGTTTTCAAGTGTATTTTAGGGTTCTTGTCTCCACCAGTGGCTAACCCCGGGGGCCGGAATTTGGTTTCGAAGCTGATGCTAACAAAATCAGTAGTTTCTGGCGAGGATGATAGTGTTTTGAGTGAGGTAGGGAGTGTGAATTTTGCACTTAAAACCCTTCAAGGGAGAATTAGAAGTAATTGTGTCAAGACTCTTGACGTTCAAATGCTGCAAAGAAGCTTAAAGAATCTTGATGTTTGTATTGAAGAACTTGAGGGGGGATTGGGGAGATTGTTTAGACAATTGCTTCGGAGTAGGGTTAAGCTTCTTAACATTCTTACTGATCATTGAGATTGAAGTTAGTTGTGTTATTAATTAATATTGTACATGCTCGAGTTAGGGTTTAATTGAGAACTAAATTTTGTATTATATATGAGATATAATCCTATACTATACTTCACTCTCATTTTTAATTTTTCTTAACGTACTTTTGCCTTTTTGGTTCGAATAATTAGATGTTTTGAGACTCCTCGGAGCCCTGTGACAATCATATATATATATATATATATGTGTGTGTATATTTTGATTTGGGTCTAAAATGATGTGATACTCCTCAGTGAAGTTTGACTCGAATACGATCTCAGAGCTTCTAAACTGGAATTACCTGAAATCAAAGCACCCTCATTAATGTGAAGTTGGGGTTGATCCTAGCTTAAACCCTCCGACGATCAAATCAATAAATATTAAAGGATCGAGGTCGCAATAGTAATGTGGAGTAATAAATAACATACCTCAAGTAATAAATGAATTGGGATATTTATAGGAGAGACCACCCTGTACGGATGGGAATGAGATTGTGGCTAAGAATCTGGGTTTATCGGGTCGGACGTCAACCCAAACCCGAACATACATACATACATATATATATATATATATATGTTTTCATATATATGATGCAGCTAAATAGAGCTAATTATACACGAATGATTATAATTATATTTTAACGGTGGCTTCTATGAATTTCCTATGTACGTAAAACAAGCAATAACGTAACTGATCATAATATAACAACATTGCTCTATAAACCCGAAGATAAACAAGAGGACTTACAAAAACTACAAACGAGGAGCATATTTGTAGTTATTATGAAAAGAACTAGCAAATTGTAATCTTGTACCATAAGATCATACGGGTTGGGAAAAAATAATAATCAAATTACTTGAAAATCAATTTCAGATCGTTCGTTAGAGATTTGTTTTAGCTCGATTTATTAAACAAAATAAATTAAACTCGAACATATTATTTTACGTTCAATAAGTTTGAAGCTTAACTCAAATTCAAATCGATGCTACGTAGTAATACTGTACATTACCAATACAATGCATAAAATATCGGGTCATTTATTAATTTGATTGGTCAAAGAAACAATTTAGGTACAATTACGGATTTCAAAATCTGATTAAGGAAGAACATTGTCGTGTACGATCACATGTCAATGCCGATAAAAGATGCTTAACTATGCTTCCATCTCGGGAATATTAGGACTAGAATAAGCAAATATTCAAAATTAATTTAATCTTATTCAATTATTCTATTATCCACTCTCAGAAACTAGGGAAAATTACTAAAAACTCCCTAAAATAAATTTTTATATCCAAAAAATCCATAATAAAATTTTTCAATTCAAAAAACTCATTCCACCAACTTTTCATTCCATAAAGCCCAAAATTTAGGGTTAATAAATTAATGGACTTAATTGCCTTTAGCCTTCTAGACTAAAAATTTGATCAGTTGTAGTTTTGTATAGAGATTTATTTATTTAGAAATTTTATATTGATAATTAACTAAATATAATTCTATTTTTAATTTTTCAGATTTTTAATCTTAAAAAATTTTAAAATACATTTTTTAGATAATTACCATTGTAAAATAAAAAAAGTTATATAAAAATATTTAATACTAAAAATAAAAAATTGTATTATTTAATTTATCAATTTGAAAATTTTAAAACAAAAAAAAATTGATAAAAGAGATCAATTGATCAATTTTTAACTTAATGAATGAAGGGTAGTTTAGTAAAAAAGGTTCTTAATCTTAACTTTTGGGCTTTTTTGAATGAAAAGTTTATAGAGTGGGACTTTGAGATTGAAAAATATTTTCATGGATTTTTTGGATATAAAAATTTATTTTAGGGGGGTTTTATTAATTTTCCCCTGAAACTAATAGAAATTAACTGAAATCGATCTTTTTTCTATGTAACAGCTATGTCACCAGTGACCAGACTCACCACGGTTACAAATAGATATGCCCAACTACATTAATGGGCCAAAGTCCAAACCAAATGATCTCTGAAAAATGGTATGGGCTGGCCTAGGATTAGGTTGGCCCATGTGCCTTGTGAATTACACCTGGTTTAGCTAGGGAAGGTATTGAGATCTAGACTAGAATTTTTCGTATTATTTTCAATTTCTTTCTTGTTTCAATAGGTTAAAATAATTCCAAGCAAATACGTTACACCAACTATCTTTTTGATTCAACACGATATGATTTTTATTGACATTTTATTACATGAATGCATTTACTTCATAAAATAGTGTATTTCTAACGAGATATTCCTGAATCGATCACAAATATTTATGAATAAGTTTATGAATTTTAAGACCTAACAAATTATACTGGTATGTTAAATGCGTTCCCTTTTTTTTTTGGAAATGTGTTCCTATGTATCTAATACCTTCACTACTGTACTAGACAATTGCAACATTTTGTTCAGAAAAAAAAAAGGGAAAAAAGTTGCAAAATTTATTTAGCAAAAAAAAAAAGAATGAAAAAAAAAAGAGTTAATTTGCCAAATGTCCTATTTTCATAACCAAAGTCGCTTCTCCAGCAATAGCAACACAAGTTATATAATTCACTACCTTAACAACTCAAAAGCGGATTCTAAACACGTAAAAAGCGGGGTTTCCTAGATCTTCTGGAACAAAAAGCGATTCATATCATATCGCAGGCTTCCTTATTTTCCTGCTCAAAATTTAATCATTTGACTCCACCCTCTGCAAATCAGACCTATTTTCAGCTCGCGATTGTTCTCCAATTTTGTTCCGGTCTGCTCAAAGGTACGATTGTGCTATTTATTGTTTTTACAAACCCTAAGAATAGCTTTATTTGTGTTGTTGATTGTAATTGGTGAAATTTTGGACTCCGTTGAGATATATATAAACATATATATGTATGTATGTGTGTGTGTGGGGGTGTGTGTGTATTGCATTTGTTTTGTTATTTTTTGGTGTCGCCAATGAGAAAGTATTGTTTGGTGTAACATCGGAGTTATGTTTCTTGTCATCTGCTGAATTGAAATGCCTCTCGTTTCTTCTTTTCCTGTATGGATTATGTGATTTGATGTTCTAGCATCGGAATTTTGAATATGAAGTATTTGTTTCTGGTTTCATTTATCGGTTATTGATTCGCTTTTGAAGCATGCCTTGTTAATGATAATTTGAATACTAGGTCAGTTTTGGTCGCTTGGAACAGTGATTAGTGAAATTTATTGCTTTGCAAGAATATGGTGAATGATATATTGATATGAACTTGTTAACAAATTTACATTTTCTTTATTAAATGGTTTCCTGTAGTTTATGAGTTCCGCTACTTTCTTAGTCATGGTGTACTTTTTCACAATTTATTGCTGCTTGTAGTCTTCTTTATGTATCTTAGTTATTATTGTATGAGTTTAGTGGAGTACCGGTTAAGCACAAAAAAGGAAGAGTGAAGAAGAAGACTGGTTTAATTTACATGGTTTACGTACAGAAGTTACTCAGCATCCCAATTTTGCCGATCTAACATTGTATGTAGTGGATCTTGACTGATATTCTTTGAGCTAAGAAGAAGACCCTCCTAATCTCCCCCAGGCAGCATGGTAACTGTGGAATTTGATAAGCAATAATCTTCAAATCAAACCCTGGTATCCAAACAGCGTAAAATATCCGGCTAGCTTGATTCATACTTCATACATAGGGGCATTAGTCGATGTTGGGTGTTTGGTTTCCCCCTATTTTTGGAACTTTATTGTGTAGACTTTTAACGTTGTATTGTAGCGATTTTGTTTGGTGGACTCTCCCTTTGCGCATTTACATACACTTCTTGCTTTAGGTCTTGGGAGTTTTGGCAGGAAATATGCTCTTTTTTACCTTTTTTTTTTCCCTTTTGCATGGATAATATATATTTTTGTCTGATATTGGTTGCTTCCTGGGTGTCCTTTTTTCCCTTTTTTTGGTCAATTTTCTCTTAGACATTCTTAATTAATGTCCAGCCAAAAATTAAGTTCAAATGCCCAACTGTAGTTTCTCAAGTTACTCCTCATAACTTGTTGACTTGTAGGAGGATTCCTGGAACTTCATAAGTTGGCCCTTTTACTTTCCGTTTGCATTGATGAGACAGTCCTTTTAATTATGTCCTGATTGTATGTTGTTTATTTTGTCTAGACAAATTCTTGCTTTTGAAGTTACATGGCGAATCTGCAGCCTAATGAAAGTTCTAGTACGGCTGATGTCTCTGGCGGAAGTTCGGAGTCAACTTTTCAGCTCAATGTCAAGACCCTGGATTCCCGGATTTACAGTTTTCATGTGGATAAGAATGTAAATTTTATTTAATCTTGTCACAATCTTGTAGCCCGAATAAATTGAGGAATAATATTCGATGCAAACTAGGGATGTCGCCTGCAATCTGTGTCTTCCAAAATGTTGTGTTTCCTACACATTTTCCACAGTCATATGTCATTCACTCCTAGGAAATGGAGAAGAGAAACTAAACAACTAAAGAGAATTTGCCATTAGGTTGCTCCAGAATTTAATGATCTTTCCTTAGAAGTGTGTATTCTCTTACTTGATTCTTGCATATATAAGATTTATAAATTTGGATGGAAAAGACAAGGAGTTTTTATTAATAATCGATTCTTAGATTCTTTTTTCTTTTCATTTATTTAGAGCATGATTCATTATTTTAAAGGAAAACTTTCATTCATTTGAGTGGCCTGTAAAGTACTTGTATCTGGAATATTAACGATCATCACTGTCTGACATGTGATATATTTGCAAATTACAGATTACGGTTTCAGCATTTAAGGAGAAAATAGCTAGTCAAAGTGGTGTGCCTGTTGGACAGCAACGTCTCATTTTTAGGGGCAAGGTCTTGAAAGATGATCACCTTATTTCTGAATATAGTATCCTTCCAATTATTGCATCACTGATATCTTTTTACCTCTTATTAGAACTTAGATGAATATCAGTCATCTCCTATTATGTAAAATCATTAGAATCTAGTATTAAGATCGCATTTCCTTTTCCTTGTAAAGGTGGGGAGGTAGCTCTCTGTGCACTTTTACTTGTACAAAGATTTGATATCCATCTGTATGCATAGATCCTGTCACATTGCACGTGTATGTCTTAGAATAATGATAAAAGCTGGATTTCTGGCTTCTGGGAGATAGAGTAGACTCGTACTTTATTTCCTCTGCCCCATATCTATTGTTTTCAAAATAAGATTCCATCTCTCAAAATCGGTATGTTTTTTCCGGCAATAATCCCTCAATTAAAGTATGCTATTTAGATATATGAAACTTTCACTTGTTCACTCTCATTGAAAACTCTGTTTGGTTGCGGGTCAAATTGGGACCCGGTAAAAATTGGATGGAGGGATTATATTACATTGAGGAGGATTGGTGACTAATTCATGAGTCATTCAATTACTTTTCTGATAGTTGAGATAGACATTTTTATTCTTCAATCGTGTCAAATACTCTTGGCTATTGCCATTATCAAGAATGCGGTTAGGCTTGTTATTTCCTGCAAATGCATTCTTTTTACTCAATATCTCTATTGTGAAAAATATAATGAAGAAGTTTCTTTCAGATATCTTGGTATTGTTTTTTGCACGTGTGGTTACAGGCAAGTTTTCTAATTTATGCCACCTTTGTGATGTCTACCTTAAAAACATAATAGATGTGGAAAATGGGGATACATTACATCTGGTTGAGAGGCAACCACAGCCCTCTCCTGGACCCAACACTGGAGAGGCAACTTCAAGTAATGGTGGCATAGGTGGTACGATGTGTTGCATTTTTTGTTCGAGGTTTTTGCTTGAGATGTCAATGGTCTGTCTACTTTAGTTGTTTTCTCTAGTTTCATTTTCACCTCCTTTTGTGGGTTGCAGGGCAGGATTCTACTGGCGGTGCCTCACGTCCTCGTATTGGACAAATTGGTCATAGCATAGTACTTGGTACACTAAATGTTGGAGATCCAGGGGAGGCTGTAGTACCAGATTTAAGCGGGGTGTGTTTTTGTAGCTTGATTGAATTCACTATGTTCGTTTTGGTGATGGATCTATATGAACAAGTATCTGCGGCAGTAATTTATTAGATTTCACTTTTTAGGTGATTGGGGCAGTACTGAACTCTGTTGGCTTCGGAAACCTGGCAAGAGGCATGCAACCTGGTGGCATTGGAAACCTGGCAGGAGGCATGCAACCTGGTGTTCAGGTAGTGGCTTGTCTCTCTTTCTTCACTAGTTATTTTTCCTGCTTTTATCAAACTTTTATGTAAGGTTATATACATTTAGCTGTTGACAATATTGGTTTAGTTTGCTGTGTGCTACATTATTTACACATTGAATGTTGGATGTGTTCAAGACTTTTATCATTCTGCTATTCGGAAATTTTTAAGTATGCTTAGCTATGTGATCTGTAGTGCCTGTTCCATGGATTAATATGTTTGGTTATATCCTCTTCCATTTACCCTTATGGGTAGACCATTGTAGTCTAAATTTGCTGTTTTCTAACGGCAATTTTCTCTTGTTTGAAACATGCCAGTAGGTCTTAAACAGTTTCTTTCATCCCGTTGCTCTCCGACCAACTTGCTGGTCATTGTTGATAAGGCACGTGGTTGTGTATTCTTAAAAGCACTTCAACCATGTGATTTTGTGATGTGATTTTTTAATTCTACATTATATGCATTTTTTCTCGAGAATCCTGCTCTGAAGTACTTTAACTTGTTGCACACTTAAAACAACAAATAATGAAATATTAACAGCTCTTGTCATGTTTTCTGACTTTTTGTTTTTGAGCTTGAGTGAGAATGCGCATTTCTCTGGCGTGTAAGCCAAGCATTTCTGGCACTTTAACTTGCTATAGTTAATGTAGACCCAACTGGATTTGGAATCTTGCTCTCCCTTCTTGAATTGGTGAATGACATAAATGTCAAAGAAAGAAACGAGCAACCTATGCTAATATGTTTTCTTCGTCATATATGTTTTTAGGGTATAATTCATTTTAATGCCTGTGTTTTGACCTTAGTGTCAAACTAGTTCATGAGTTTCTAATTGTGTCGGTGTCCTCTTATCGCTTTCTGGGCAAAATTTCCTCTGCTCGAAGGGTAATTTTTTACTTTTATCCGTTATAATTAAATTATTATATTCAATGGAAGCCGTCTATTTTGAGGTGGGTAACATTCATTTTAGTGCCGAACTTTTCCCTCATTGTCAAATTAGTCCTCGAATTTCTAACTTGCATTTTGTTAGTTCCTCCATTTTCATTTTCTTATTTTCCCAGTCCCTATTACAAAACTAATTCTCTAATATAACTACATATTACTTCACTTTAATTATCATTTCACGTAAAATAATATTAAATCTAACGACATTCTTCAAGGGTATCTTTGTAAAATAACTAATAAATTAGTTTTGGCCGGAATTGACATTAGAGGGACACATTGGCACAAATTAGAATCCGAGGGACTAATTTGACATTAAGGTTAAAACACAAGGACTGAAATGGATGTTACCCTATGTTTTCCTTGATTCATAACTTAAATGCCCATGGGAATATAATGGCATCATTCTTATTAGCAGCTATCGATCCCAAACCATAAATTTTTTGCCTCTCTTTCTCATGTTTTGTGTCTTTTATTGTTTGAGATATTTGTTAAACTAATGAGCTTATGAGAGTCCTATTCTGGTGTTCAGACTTCTCATGGAAATGAAACAGAAGGGTCACAGGTTAATGCTGGTAGTCAAAGTCAAAGTCAAGGTGGAAATCAGTCTGTCCCTTGGCAAGCTTTTCATGGTCAATCCGCATCCCATACTATGCAAAACCCTCTCGGAGCACCAATTATTCCGTCCCTAAACACGGTACAAAATAATTTTTTAAGTTATTCTTTGAGCTTTACCTTTATCCTGGCCTGATCTGTCATTTTTCCCCTGATCAGCCAATTCCTGATTCACTGAACACACTTTCCGAATTTATGAACCGAATGGAGCTCGCATTCTCACAAAGTGGTAATAACATTAGCTTTCTAGAATTTGGTCTTGTCGTTATGGAATATCTCTAACTGGGTTGCTTTTGTTTTATGCAGGTACTCAACAAAACGAATCATCAACTGCGAGCGGTGATCTACCTGCCATTGAATTGCCTAGGGATTCCCGTGGTTTATCAACACCCGAGGCTCTAACCATTATCTTACGACATGCCCAACGTCTTCTCAGTGACCACGCTGTTCTAGCTTTATCTGTAAGCGTCTTTCTGAGGGATTCTCATCTTCTTGAAGTTTTCTGTGTAATCTCTTTCCTACACCTTGAAATTGAGTCTTCTTTTATTTTGAGGATGTTAGAGCACATCCGTCTTCTATTTGAAATCCTGTTCCACATGGTTATTGATGATATTAATTGTCAAAACTATTTATTGATGGCATAAACTGTCAAAACTAACTTTGTTTTCTGGTTCATTTACTTTAGTTTCTGATTCTTTTTATAATCTGCTGCAACTTTGTAGCACACTGCAAGTCGTTTAGACGAAGAAGGGGGTTCGAATGATCCTGTTGTAAGGGGGCAGGTTCAGACACAATCTGTGCAATTAGGTGTTGCCATGCAACACTTAGGTGCACTTTTTCTAGAATTGGGGAGGACAATATTGACTCTACGAATGGGACAATCTTCTGTACGTCCTTTTCCTTGACCTCGGAAACTGGCCATCATTTAGATGTGGCTCATTAACTGTCTTCTGGTGCTTATGTAGGGTGAATCTTTCGTCAATGCTGGGCCCGCTGTTTATATATCTCCATCAGGACCTAATCCGATTATGGTTCAGGTTTGTAAATTAAGTCCTGGTTATTCTTACTGTTGACTTGTAGGAATCTCTATTTGACAATTGACACATGTCTATTCCCATGGCACATATTTTGTGTATTTCGTATTGCTACTGTTCTCATTTCTGTATTTTCTTGAGTCGCAGCCGTTTCCTCTTCAGACCAGCTCTCTTTTTGGTGGTTCATCTAATGCCGCACCGAATCCTGTGGCTATGGGTCCACTTGCTGTTGGCAGTATCCCGAGGAATGTAAATATTCATATTCACACTGGTGCGTGGTATTTAAGAATGCATATCTTGTTTAGTTTTCTGCACATTGGCAGATGAATATCACTTTTTTATTATAATTCTACTTTAAACCAGGGGCATCATCACTAGCGCCTATCATTCCCACAGTGGCTGGCAGGGGGGCTAATGGAGAAGGGATGCAGGACGAAGGAGTTAACGTAACCGAATCTGGTGGGCCCGGTCAACCACGAGTTTTGTCGGGGTTAAATGTCAATGCGACTGCTGTTCCATCACGACCAACAATGATTTTAACTTCTGGTGGTGTACCAGCTGATAGTGGTGTTTCACAGGCTTCGGGTTCTGATTCTGTTTCTGCAATGGTAGCTGAAATCAATTCTCATCTCAGAAGAACTCTTTCTACCAACGCACAGAATCAAAGCCATGCACCATCAGGTATGCAGACCATGATTTTTTATTTTTATCGGGTATATTATGTATTTTTTATTGAATGGCTTGTTGTATTCATCCTGAGCAATCAGAGGGTTCAGCTGATCAAGAGCAACCTGGTCATTGCGGTGCTAGAGAAGATGATACGAGTGGTGAACAGAGTAATTTACCCAGTAGCAGGGTGGGTGAGACTGGTCAAACTTTACCATATAATGAACCCTCTACCAGTTCTAAGGGAGGAACTCATAACGGGTCAATCACATCTGAGCGTGCTGAAAACTTTGAGGGGCCCTCAAGATCCAGTCAGGGTAAAGATAATCCTGATGGTTCTTCAGGCGTCCCTCTTGGATTAGGACTAGGAGGTCTTCAGCCTAAGGTAAGATGTTGCTTGTATTTTTTCGATCATGAAATGGTCCTTTGTATTTATCTTGGCCACAGTCCAAAATATAGATGCTTTCGCTCATAATTAGTATGAAACCTTTAGATTTTATAAATAAAATGATTTCCTTTCATTTATTATGCACACTATTTATATCTACTTTAAAAATAAAAATAAAAAGTTAGTGTATATTTGGTGATTTGCTGGATGAATTACATGGAGTTGATTCTACATCTGTTCGTTATGGCTATTGTATAATAATTTCATTTACTTATGTAACACTTTGTTCTTTTCTAATGAGATTTTTTCAAGGCTTCTATACCATTCATATTTTACCATCTATAGTATTTGTCTATAAATTTGTATTAGAGGCGAGGTAAGCAGCCTAAAGCACAAACCAAGAACAGCGAAAGTGCAAATTCTAGTGGTCAGAACCAAACAACGAGAGCAGTCGGTCAAACTCTGCAAAATGCTGATGGCCATATTGATGCAGCAGATGCAATGTCGGAAATGCTGCAAAGTCCTTCTCTGGATGGTCTGTTGGCTGGAGTTTCACAGCAAACTGGGGTTGGTTCCCCAGATATGCTGAGAACTATGTTGCAACAATTTACTCAAAATCCCGCTATGAGGAACACGGTGAATCAGATGGCTCAGCAGATTGATCATCACGATCTTGGGAGCATGTTTTCAGGTATGGATAGAGGCCAAGGTGGCGGGATTGATTTGTCAAGAATGATGCAACAAATGATGCCCATCGTCTCTCAAGCTTTAGGTGGCATGTCATCTGTTTCTCAACTAAGTACTCCGTCCGGACCGGTACTTTCAGACAGTAGCTCGAGAAGAGATGTGACACAGTGTACTGATGATTCTCAGGTTTGTATTAAACATATTGTTCATTATGTTGGAATGATGATGTGCGGGTGATTATGGAAGACTTGGACCAATGGTCCTCGTCTATACTCCATTGGATGCACGGGTATATGGTAAAATAACGCCTCAATTACAGTGTACTGGCCCCTGTCCATCTTAGAATCATCTGATGATGTACGCATCATGCCCACTTGAAACCGGACAGTGTTTATATTTATACGGGTTTTTTACAAGATACTACACTTTGAGGTTTGGCCTAATTACAAAACTACCCCTCTTGTTTGAAAATTTCATTTACCCCTTGATGTTTGTGTCCGGATTACAAATCCCCACTGTGGTTACTCTCGGGGTCAGAAAATTATGGGAATTTTCTATTTTACCCCTGCGTACTAGTATAAATTATGTGCAGACAACTGCCCGTGGGGTAATTGTTAAACTTTTGCAACAATTTTTTTTTTTTTTTTTGTTGGGGGGTTTGGGGCGGGGGAGGAATGTAACTTATTCACGAAGACATGAACAACACAAGTTTATTATGTTTCTACAAATAGTTTTTAGTGTAAAACTTTAAATATTAAAATCGATATCACAACATATTCCAAATTTATTTTTCTTATAAAGTGTTTTCATGCTTGATTTCCTAATCCAGCAGATTGATATCCAAGAAGTGGTTCAGAGGCTTGAAAACCAAAGTCCACCGGAGGAAATCTTTCGGTCTATGGTCGATAGAGCAGTACACGTACTACACATTTCTAGTGGTGGCAGTGCAGCGGAAACCGTTGTAAATGAATTGTGCAGTCAGGGAAGTCTAGCACAGGTAAAAGTGTCTCGTCTTTCACTATTTTCTACTCATTACTAATTACCAGGAATTTATTCGGGTTTTTTCCCTTCTTGGTGATGTACAGGAGTTTGTAGAGATGCTTCGTCGGGATATATCCCGTAGACTTCAGGATGAAATGTGATCTTAGAAGGTTGTTCCTTTTTTTTTTGGCTTGACCTCCGAAAATGTTTTTATTTACTTTAAACGGTCCAGTTGTTAGTAATTATACTTGTGTGTGTTTGTGTTTCGCCCTTCTTGGCTTAATCTAATTTTTGGGGACAGATTTAATGTTTGAAGGTAGTGACAAGGTACATTTATACCTCAATACATGATATAGATAAAGTTGTCATACTAGACTTCGAAGGCCCCGTTTGGTCTTGTGGTTGAGAAATTAAAATCTGTGTTAAGAACAAAAGATGTGATTTGGAAGAGTGTATGACCACACGTCGCATTCATGATGTACGAAGGCGTGGGGTTCATATGTCCCGGAATCAATTACGAACAATCAAAGTTTGACATGCAAATAATTTTAGGTTGTCAATTAGGGGACGATATATTCATATTTTGGTATCAAAATAACTGCAGGATGCATCGGAGTTGAATTGGTGTTTTGTATATAAGCATCTCAAAATGGATTGAAAATTATATTTCGGTTCACAATATAGGTCTTTTTGCTTTTTTAGATAGTTCGCAAACTCCAAAGGAAGTGATTGAATTGGTGAGAATGGTAAAATTATATGTTTTCCTTCCTATAGAAAGAAATGTTAGTGAATAAAAGTGAAAAAAGGGATAGATTATATTTTCCTTCCTTTAGAAAGTGGATAGATTATATTTTTCTGAGTCATGGAGAATTTTTTTTCATGATTAAGGTGAAAAAAAGATGTGTTTGTGAATAAGAAATGTAACATTAAAAGTGTGCTTGGAAATGGACAGATTATAATTTTCTTTATCTCGGGAGAAAAAAATAATGACAAAAGTGAAAACAAGATGTTTTTGTGTATAAAAAATGTGGTGTTAAAAGTGTGCTTGGATGAGTTTTTTAATAGAGAAAAACATGTAATGATTATGGTTGATATGATATGCATGTTGTGAGAATTTTGTTTGGATTGGTGTTTAGATATTATATTTTGTAAACATATCTTAATAAAACTCGTTGATTTAGATAACAAAGAATAGGCAAAATGAATTTCATTTTGCATGTTGCGTTATTTTACATTAAAATATGTAATTAATTTGATTCTCAATATTCAGAAATGGTCGAATAAAACCTTTTTAATCGATGGGTGAATCGTCAAATCATGAACAACAAAAATCACTTCATTTTTTTTTTTGCAATAATTTTTTCAAAAATTAGCTGGAATTGCCAATTTTTCAAAATATAAATAGAAAATTTGAGATATTTCTTAAAAAAAAAATTAATAATGTGTCAATCAAATACGTTTTTCACATAAAAAATCTCAAAGGACAATTTTTTTATAATAGATGTGGTCATGAATTTAGTGCATAAGATTAAGATAAAACGACTCTTTAAAGTTAAAGTTACGAATGCGATTCTTCTTCCGAAATTTCTGAACCACTGCAAATCCATTGACTCGGAGAGAGGAATTTCCGATATGGCGACGGCGGCCGCAGACGCGGACACGACGGCGGCGAAGCCTAAGAGTGTTAGGTCGTGCACCATCTGTAAATCCAGACGCGCCGCCCTCAAGCGTCCCAAAACCCTAGAACAGGTATGTATACATGTTTCACTTTTGTGTTTTCTTCCATTTCTATTTTCACAAGCTTTTGCTTAAATAGAATGTTGATTTTTCTCTTTGGAAAAGATTTGCAAGGAGTGTTTTTACTCAGTTTTCGAAGATGAAATTCACAGAGTGATCGTAGATAATCATCTTTTCAAGCGAGGTGAACGCGTCGCCATTGGAGCTTCTGGAGGAAAAGGTAAGAAAAATTATTAGTTTCTGCGATTAGCTTTCGGTAGCTGAAATTTTGCTTAATTAATAGCGGACTTATCAACAATTTAGTAGAATGCGTGAATAATGTATGCATACACTTGGTGCATAGAAGTAACAAACTTTTAATTTGGAATGAACATGTTTGTTGCAGATTCTACTGTGCTTGCTTATGTGATGTCGGAATTGAATCGTAGGCACGATTACGGCCTTGATCTTTTCCTGCTTTCAGTTGATGAAGGCATCACTGGTTACAGGGATGACTCACTTGAAACTGTTAAACGAAACGAAATCCAGGTATGGTATTACCTCGTGCTCTACTCCTTTAGCTTTGATTTACTGAACCTAAGTTTATTTACATTGTGTTTGGATCAAGGAAGGTAGTGAGGAAAACATCGAGGAAACAATTTTCCTTGCACTTCAGATGACATAACTTTTTGCTTGATTTGTTAGTCGTTTTCCTTCTTCCACCATTTTCCTCACTAAGATCGTTAATCCAAACATATTATTAAGGTTTATAAGTGATTAGATTGAAATACCTTAAGTCTATTATTACACGTTCTATTCTTTCCCGTTAATGTACTTACGGATTCATATCTGCAACGTTTAATTGAATGTGTAGGGAACGCAGCAAATAGTATCTACAAGTGAACAATTATGCATTAGTATTAAATACTTGTTCTTTGCATATGCAGTCGCCATGGTTTATATAGCGTTTGTAGCATTGATAAAATCAAGGTTTACATGATATCAAACAATTTACAATATTTCATTTTTGGTGTTTAGAATTGTTGAAAAGGGTTTTGTTTCTTCGTTGCATTTTGTTCCTATGTATATGTTTTAAATGCATGTATATTCCTCTTTAAAGTCTTGAATGCACTATCCTTTTTCTGCATTAGCTTTTCTTCCAACCTCTGGTCACATCTAACGGGTCTTTTGCTTTGAATATCTGCAGTATGGAGTTCCCCTTAAAGTCGTTTCATATAAAGAATTATATGGGTGGACAATGGATGAGATTGTGAAGCTAATAGGATTGAAGAATAACTGCACATTTTGTGGTGTTTTCCGTCGCCAGGTAATAAGATTACGAGTTGCTTAGTTAGTTAATTCCAAAGAAAAAAGAAATAGCTCCATTTTTTTTTCTTGGTCTTGCAACAACCTAATAGTTTAATATATTTTTCAATGTTCTGCATTTATGTTTACGCTAACTTCGCTTGTTACCGAAAACCGTGTACGCTATTGCCTTAAAAACAACTTTTTCTCTTAATAACGCAAGTGATGAGATGTTAAGCGAAGTAGCACAAGTTTTCATTATCGTCATATTTTGATTTTGCGACTTGCTTAATTTTGGTAATTTATGCCCTGTTTAATTTTAATGGTATTTCATGAGTAATCTTTAGGACCTTTTCTGAATTTCAAATTTTCTGATGGAAACAAAAAAACGATAAAAGAAAAATACTTCCGATAAATCGAAAGTCCTACAAGAATAAATCTTGCCCACAAACCGAAGTTTGCCCCAAGCTTAAAGCCGATTCTTTATTCCTCAGAAATAACGTGAATCAATAAAAAACATAACTCCTAACAATATATATACTAAAGACTTCCAGCTACGAAAGGAAATAACTAAAGCCCTAAACAACTAGGAAACTTAGTCAACAAGGAATTAAATAAACAAAGAAACCTAATTAAACAAGGACTCGAATTAAGGAATAACAAAACATAAATATTAAATAATTAAATCTGTTTCGTAACATTTTCATACTGAGCTTAATAATACAAACTTAATAGTGGTAATGTTGCTTTGTGTTTAAGGCCCTTGATCGTGGTGCTGCACTTTTGAAAGTAGACAAGGTAGTTACCGGCCACAACGCAGACGACATTGCTGAAACGGTCCTTTTGAACATATTAAGAGGTGACATTGCCAGGTAATGTGTTCTTTTCCTATATTCTTTCTCTTTCATTTTCTTAATGAGTTTTCTTGATAAGTCGAAAACTCATATTGTTAACATACCAGGCTGAGTAGATGCACCTCGATTACTACTGGTGAAGATGGACCTATTCCAAGATGCAAGCCTTTTAAATACACTTATGAGAAAGAAATTGTGATATATCCTTGTTCAAGTACTAGATTTTATGTTTTATTTTCTTGATTCGATATACTTTATCAGCTGTTTTAGTATCAATCTATCAGTATTTTACTCTCTAATTAATGGCTCTAAAGTGAATACCTTGACCCACTCTTCACGTATGCATACTTCAAACGACTGGATTACTTCTCTACTGAGTGTAAGTTTTAACTTCAACATTCGTTGCTCTTCAACTTCTTTGTATTTTTGTAAACCTTTTCAGATTTTTGTTTCTGTTCGAACTTTTGCTTAGCCTCGTAATTTTTCCGTCTTCAACCTTGAATTTATCCATTGGAAGCCGTTTTACTTTGTGAGACACTCGTTGCTTGACACCTTAGTTACTAGAAATACCTGATGTTTGAGAAATTGCCATAGCTTCTATGGTCGTCTCTTGGTAATTTACAAAACCTTAGGGGCTCATTGTAATTAGCTAATAAGTGAGGGGCATGCATGTAATTATCCCTTACTTTTCTCATGCGTATTGTTCTGGCCTTATGTTGCTGAATGCAATGTTTTTGCTTCTTGTTGCTCCAGGCATTTACTCTCCTAATGCTTATCGTGGCTTTGCTCGGGAATTCATTAAAGATTTGGAAAGGATCAGGTTAAAAAGGATACGTTTTCATTAATAAAAATTGCCTTCTTATCATTTAAAATTTAAATTTAATACTTTATTTTGTTGTTTATCATTTTAGGCCAAGAGCTATACTCGACATAATCAAATCAGGCGAGGACTTTAGGATCTCTACTTCTACGAAAATGCCAGAGCAGGGAAATTGTGAAAGATGTGGTTACATTTCCAGCCAGGTTACGAAAAGCAAACTTATTTTTGGCCAATTCAATATATAGAACCAATAAATGTCTTATATATCTCTTGTACATTTATCTATGTATAATATATATATATACAGAAATGGTGTAAAGCATGCGTTTTGCTGGAGGGACTGAATCGGGGTTTGCCTAAGCTGGGCATTGGGCGGAGCCGGGGCTTAGATAATGACCGCAACAAGGATACGAAACAAACTAATGGAGAAAAGAATATACAGAGCAAGCAATGTGGAACACTCGACTTCTGAGCTAAGGTATGAATTGAGGAATGTTTGGATCAAGGTTTTTAGTGAAGAAATGAAAAGAAAAATGATACGGTATAAATGATAAAGTTACATCATTTGAAACAAAAATATATATATATATATATATATATTTTGCGTAATATAGTTTCTTTATAAAAATCCATGGTCCAAACATAGCCTTAGTTTAACTTAAGAAACATTTAGAAACCTACAATCCCAGATTTTCCTGTCCTTCGTTCAAGTGCAGATTATTGATATTAGTTATTTGTTAAAAATTATATTAACGTATTTATGGTATAATTAGTATTTACAATTTGATAGTGATTTGATTTTGCCCGACACTGACATTGTCGTTTTGCATAATGACAATTAGATACATAAATACGTAATTATTGTGTAGGTCCTGTTTTTAATCTTTTTTCTGAAATTACTCTAGTACTTACCAGAATCTGCTTTTTTTCCTTTTTCTTTTTTATTCCATACTTTTTAGATTAAAGCGGTTAATTAATTTAAATGATGTTTCCCAGTCTGAACATACGTGGACTGCCGCGTTGATGGCTCCACAATATGCTTATAAAATTGACTGGCATTATTTTAGTAACTATTGAATGAAAAGATTGTGTGATGGCAACTTCAATCAGGGCGGGCACATGCACCTGGAAAATGCAAAAATAATACGCCATTTGGAAAATAATGTCGGGTTTTGTGTTTTCTATTAATTGTAATAATTTTATATTTTTGAAACCCCCCACTTATTAACACAATCTTTCTTGCTCGTAACCCGTTCGTATATATATATGTACACAAATATATATATATATATATATAGTAGATGTGTTTCATTTCATCGTATGACATATTTTGTGATTGTTTCTTTCGACTGTATGTTTCTCTTAAATTAAATATTCAAAAATTTTCTTACTATAAATTATAGTAATATACTTATTGTGTAGTATTTATTTGAACAATACTAAGCTATTTATACTTAATAAGTTTTTGAATGTGCCGATCAATCGCCAAATAATAAAAACGGTCTATTGGATGTGAAGAACGCGGTATTAAGACATCCCCATACCCATACCCATACCCATGATGCGGATTCTTTACAATATAATAATTTGGAATATCAAACTAAACATGTTCTGACAGATTTAAAATATAATTAATTTGTTTTATAATTATAATTATATAAAACTATAAAAGTATTCATTCACTTTATGCATTATATATTTACGTGAAATCCAGTCTAAAGAATTCAGGGGATGCAGGATACGGAGACAATTGGCCCCTCGATTTGTAACTCATTGGCCTGCCACCGACAAGCTCACAATTTTTGTAAATCGAGTGACAAAAAAATGTCCAAACTGAATCAAATACAAAACGAAAACATATTTGTCTATTTTTACATCCGCATTAGAGATTTTATTGATTTAAGTTACGAGAAGCATGTGGTATGACTACAATTTTTAGTGCACGACTCGAACACTTCCGTATAATTTTGAACTCATGGTGATAGCCCTTTAAAGAATACTTCATCTAGATCAAACTCCACAATTTCATTGAGTTCATTGAAGGCGATATTGCAATACCGTCAACCATTTGAATCTAGGGATGATTAGAGGATCGAGATTGTTGCTACTCGTTTACTACAAAATTAGTCCTTTTATCATTGTGGTGGTAATTATCTTATGATTCGTTCTTCTCAAATTTATTGATTGATTTGAAATGGTACCTAGTTATTCATGAATTTGGAAAATCAGTTATGTTATTGATTCTTGCCTAATTATCCTTGAAAGTATGGATTGAGAATTGATCATGTTATCGGTTTAAAGATAATTTTGAAAGAAAGCGCAACTAAAAATAACATATATTGTGGTATGTTCAAAAAAGAAAAAAAAGGAATCACAAAATTGAGACATTATTTATCAATGAATTTTATTGGGTGATTCATTAGTTATTAATGAAAAAACCAAAAACAATGCACAATAGCACGAAAAGAAATTCACCAAAGTTCAACACCACAAAAAGGAGAAACATATCCAATAAATTGAGAATTTCATCACTACTCTTAAACATACACATTCTTTATCTTAAAATTGTAACTAACCGACTATAACCTAATATTTTTGCATGACAAATATATATTAACCGTGTAAATTTATATTAAAAAAAATATTTGATCAACTTAATGAACATAAATCAAGTGAAACACCATGCAAAACACATTTTATAATGGAAGTTTAAAGCCAAGTGGATGGCATAATCAATATGGAAAAAATTTATGCTAAGTCTAATGATTATAGCGTCAATATCTCTCATACAGAAATGTGTATTATGTGCATTCACACACGCTCGTATGAGAGAGATAAAGATAGAATTCACAGTCGTAGTACTAAACTCGGTCTGATGTAAAATTCCCAAATACGCAATGAAAAATTATATTAATAAATCTTTTTACTTATATCCATTAAATTCATTTTTCCCAAAAAAAAAAAAAAAATTGTTTAAATCGTTCCCTCCTTCTCCCTGTTATACAGCTATGCAGAGTCTGTCTCTCCAACACACACGCTCTTGACTTTTCTATTTTTTCTCCATTCTGTCTGTACCGCACTTTAAATACGCCATATCTCTTTCATTATCTTCCTCACTACCATTCTACCCACCCCCCAGGCCCCCACCCCCCAGCAAATCTCACGTCTATATCGCTATATTCCCATTCCCATTCCCTCACTGTAAAACAAAGAGAGTAAATAAAAAATGGCGCCGCTAAGATTAGCGGTTCTGATTGTGTGTTTCGCCATTGCAGCAGCAGAGGATCCCTACAGATTCTTCACTTGGAATGTTACTTACGGCACTATATATCCTCTCGGCGTCCCCCAACAGGTCTTTTTTTTCTTTCATCTTCTCTGTATCTATATCTATATATATATGTATGTATTCTGTATAACTCAAAGAGGTTTTGTTGATGTGTGTCTGATTTTGTGTTTTTATAGGGTATATTGATAAATGGACAATTTCCAGGGCCTGATATATACTCAGTTACGAATGACAATATCATCGTTAATGTGTTTAACAGCTTAGATGAGCCTTTCCTCATTCACTGGTAAGACCACCTATCAACACACACTTCACACTCCACTGTGTTTTTTTTTTTTTTTAATTTGTTTTTTAAGATTCCAATATGACTATGAAGTAGTCTACTATAGATCCTTTTTGAACGGCCGTGAGAAAGTCGACTCATTCTTAGGTAGTTTCGAGATTTTAATTTTATATTGAGTATTGAATTTTAGAATAATCATAGTATTTAATTATACTCGATTGCCCCATAAGATTTAGAGTCACGGAAACTTCTAAAAATTTGCTGAGAGTAATACATTCATGATTCAAACTACATTAGACTTCATATATTGAAAATTATTGATGCTTTGCTTTTGTGTTAAGCTTTGGACAGTATTAATTAAAGAAAAATAAATTAAGTTACTTGATATATTACCCGATCTTTGAAGACATTTGAGTTTAGTCAAACTTTTTTTGATTCGATAAATTTTGAAATCAAATTTAGACATAAATTTTTGAAACCTAATCTGTATATAATAAGAACTTTTGGATGTCTTAAATCTTACTCCAGAAATTATTTACCATTGATTATGCAGTAAATTTTACTTAATGCATACTTAGGAAAATAGTATGAAAATGCGTACTTATTAGGCTGAGCCGTCCTATACGCGTTTCATTGGGAGTGAAAACGTCCACGTGGGTAAAATAAATTTGGCGTGTCCTAATCACTTGTCATTATTTCATGGGGTTACCGACCTCTCACGAGGTATTGCGCTTTGGCAAAAATTTCTCCTTATATATTAAATTTTGGTATTCACTAATTTTATGTGTAAAAAAAATTATATACTATTTATTTTATCCTTAATTTTTATTTTTTCCTATTTTGTACTTTTCCTTTCGTTCCTTTCTTCTTATTGTTAAATCTAAACTGAAAGAAATAGAAATTATGCTTGTCAAATTTCTTATTTAAAAATAATTTTAATGAATAACATTTTTAATTAAAAAATAAATATAACAAATAATATAGTAAGCTTATGTTAAATAAAAGTTAAATATTTAGTTTTCAAGTTATATTTTTGTGATTCTCGAATTATATTTTTAATGTTTCAAACAAGTTTTTAATTCTTAAATAGTGCTTTATTTTATTTTACATTCTTATAAACAACAAAAAGTTTTTATCTTTATAGGTTTGTATTATTCACTATTGCAAATAAAAAATCAAAGTTGAAAGAATAGTTTCGCTTTAATCTCTTTGTTTACAGAGTCATCTAGATAGTGCCATTAGAAAATAAAGATGTTCTAAATAATATTACTTTGATAACTTATATATATCATTATTTGTGTCCATTGTCATATTAGATTTTTCATATCATAATATTATTCACGAGGGAATGTTTAATTTTTTGTTATATTTATTCTATTTCTTATTTATCTTATTCTACTTCGAACAAAAAATAAAAATAAAAAGAGGCAAATTGGCTAAATAGAACGGGAATTTGAAACTAAAAGGAAATTATTCTTTTAATTTTCAGATTTTTATTTATAAGTAATAAGGTAAATTTATAAAGATAACATTTTTATGTCGTTATAAAAAATACTATCAATAAATTTATTTAAACTTTTTCTAGAATATTAAAAATATAATTCAAAAACCACACAAAGGTAATTGAGAAACCAAATATTTTAGTTTATTAAAATAAGTATAATACGTCATTTGTTATACCTATTTCTTAATTAAAAATAGTAATCATTTGGATTATTTATAATTTAGAATTTTCATGAGTTTAATTTCTATTACTTTCTTTTCCGATCTATTTGGTAAGAAAAGAAAAAAAAAAAAAGGAAAATTATTAAATAGACAAAAAAAAAATAAGGGTAAAATAGGTATTATATAAAAAAAATTATACATAGGGGTGATGGATGCTAAAATTTAATACATGAGGGGAGGTCTTTGCCAAAGCACAATACCTCAAGGGAGGTGGATGCAAATAATCCGTATTTCATGGATCATTCTCTGATAACCTTATAAATGTCTAGATATATAGTTAATGCCATATCATTTTGTAATTAATACATCTAAAAATAAAATTATGTGACATTTGTTGTATATCTAATCATTAATTAGTACATATTCGTCGTGTCATGTGTGTAATATAGAATATACCTTTTATGGTGGATCGGGTCCATTGAAATTGATCCATCATACATGCTTAAGTTAACAGTGAGTGGAACGATTTTTCCTAACGCGGACAATTAACCGTGTTAAATGAACCAATTTGATTACCAAATAATAGCATTAATGAGAACAAAATAGGTCCTGAAATTAACAAAGATAACTGTACAAAGTCCAAAATTTCAAAGACCGAGAAGGATGATTTCTTTACTTTATTAATAATACATTCACACTGAACTTTAACCTATGAAGTTCATTTTAAAAAATTACACCATATTCCCAAGTGAGAACTTAGTATCACTCAATTATCATATCTCAAGCTTTTTTAAATGCTATTAATCTTGTTTGTATTAGAAGTTTCAAAGTCCATCTTAGGCATTCGATTTTGGGATAAATGCAGATATCCCCTCAGTTATGGGGTGATGTATATTTTGCCCCCTCACTTATTGAAATGTGCACTTCATCCCCTCGGGCAGTTCGGGCAGATTCGGACACTTCACCTATCATAAAAATTGGACTTTTGCCCCCTGACTTATGTGTTTTTGTAGCACTTTGCCCCTGCCCGAGCTACCCGAGGGAGTGAAGTCCACATTTTATGATAAGTGAGCGGGTAAAGCGCACATTTCAATAGGGGGGCAAAGTGCACATCACCCCATAACTAAGGAGGTGTATGTTATTTTCAATTAAATTTACAGTAGATAGCAATTATACACATCTATTTATCTCTGTATGGCGAATTTTATATAACTGTCGTTAAAAAAATATTTATAATAGTCCTCAAAATTATTGAAAACGACCTTGATTAGTTGTACCACTTAAAGTTGGAATAAATAGAAAGTCACTAAGGTCGAAATGGATTTCCAAGAAAATTTAAAGAAGTCACGTGGGTTGTTGCATCATAAATTTGTCAAGAAGCACCTCTTTTTTCTACCCATCTATCTATACACATCACTTGTCTTTGGACAAGATCTAGTGTTATTGTCTCCAAAAAAACAATAATTTAAATCAACTTGCCCAATAAATACAAAATACATTTACTTGCCCAAATAAGAATCGTTGAATCGAGTGTACTGATTATGATATATATAATTACAATTATATTATACAATTATTTATATAAGGAGGATTTCAGGGTTTTCAGGACACCAAGTCTGGATATAATAAAAACTATTTATATATGATGATCTTTGCGTTTTTTTTTCAATAGATAACTGTGATTGGTCCAAAACTCATAATTCACTAGATTTGAACTAGGTCATTGTAATACTTGAGAGCTCCTTGGAACGACTTCTTTTTACTTAACACTTTATAGTTCATGTCAATTATCGAGAAGGGTAAAATATAGCGTGTATATGAAAGAGCATATACATTGCTAACGTGACATGATTGTGATCGACGGTCTTATACATGCCATGGAGACCTACTTTTATTCTAATGTAACAATTTGAAAATTGTTTTATTCCAAAAATAACAAAAGAAAGAGTCAGGATTTTAGTTTTATTTTTAATTCATCCAATTGCATCTTTGACAGGAGGCATAAAGCTGAACCCCATGGTGTCTTGACACTGACTCCTGTCTTAATTTACTGAAATATTTCAGAATTATTGGTTGACAGCCCTCGTTATCCGCAAAGAATCATTTTTTAACCCACATATTTTTTATTATTAACAGGAAATAAATTAAATACAGTACAATGGTCAATATTCGGACTGTCTGTCAGCATTAGTAGCCATATTTTTTTTCTCCTTAATACTTATGACAAAATTTAATTTTAACATGTCAGAATATGTAACAGATTCCTAACTAATTAAGTCTTCAATAACATAAACTTATAACATGGGCTAAAAATATATATTTTATGAATTTATCAAGCTAATTTTGTGATTTGTAAAAAATAAATTACAGGAATGGGATCCAAAATAGGAGGAATTCATACGAAGATGGAGTTTTGGGAACAACATGTCCAATTCCACCAGGGAAGAACTTTACATATATTCTTCAAATGAAAGATCAAATTGGGAGTTTTTTTTACTTCCCATCTTTAGGGTTCCACAAAGCTGCTGGTGGCTTTGGAGGGATTAAGATCCTAAGTAGACCCTTAATCCCTGTCCCTTTTCCTCCTCCCGCCGATGATTATACCGTCTTGATCGGAGATTGGTACACAACTAATCACACGGTAAGTGTCATTTTTCACTTATTAATAGTTTTCCTTCTTTCGTTCCCGTGTTTTTTTTCTAGACTATTAACACATTATTTGAAATGTTCGAATCTTCTAATAAATATTTTACATCATGTACGTAGTATATAATTTTCAATAGGGACAAGTAAGTTATTATAGCAAAAAGCTTGAATTTGTAGCTCTACTAAACCGTAGTTTTGCAATGGGAAAAAGTCGAACCGGAGTCACTCAAAATAGGGGCAAACACTTGTCAAAATCACGTCTTCAGCCCAAAAGCACATTTTCACTTTTCAACGACTCTAATTCTATGTCCTGTTTGGTTGCATCCAACTAATCATGTGGAGAGTCGCGTTGCGCTTGCATTGTAATTGTTTACTCTTCTTGAAAGGTACATCAATTAAATGATAATTATTATTCACTTGTCTTATAAGTTATAACTTTGATTCGAACAAATCGCGCCAGTTTGAGCTAAAATTTGCAATGTTTGAATTTTAGATTTCAGTCAGAAAAAGGAAAAAGCAGGGAAAGTTATTGCATGCTATTTCTCTTTGTCTCTCAAATAAAATTTTGAATTTTATTTTCTTTTATTAATTATTATTATTATTTTTTAAGTAGATGTCCTGTGTGGTATGAGACAATCATGTGGTGGAAGCTGCAGGAAATTTAACATGGGCTTTACTATTTGCAGTGTCGGTAGCTTAGTGGGCCCATTAATTTAAAGAGTTACTAATAAGGACTGCTTTCTCCTTTTTGGGCCATCACAGCTGGATATGACATGTCTCATCCATCTTTCACGTTGGGCCCATCATACAAATTTGAACCGAAAATCTTTAGTTCAATAATTTTCTGAATATTTTTTATGTGTAAAATTGCATGATTTCCTAGTTTTGATACAACTCTATTCGCCAAATTCATTCCTTAGCTTGATTTTTTTTGTGTTGACTTTACACCATATGTTCATTACATTAATTTTTGTAATAATATGTTCATTATATAAATCTCAATAGGAATTCTCCATTCTAAAAATCCTATATAGATTACTAATTTGGTAATATTATGTTCATAATCATTTGATCTTCATGATCATTTATTCATTTATATAGGATTTGAAGGGGATTCTTGACAGAGGCAACAAATTACCTTTCCCGGATGGTATTCTCATCAACGGCCGTGGTCCTAATGCTACCTCTTTCACCATTCAACAGGGTAAATATTTCATCTCTAAATTTACATTTACATTCCAATTATCCTCCGAAAACACGAAAAACATATTAATAATTTGATCATTTATAACAGGAAAAACTTACCGGCTTAGAATATGCAACGTCGGATTGGAAAACTCGCTCAACTTCAGGATCCAAGGGCACAAGATGAAAGTAGTAGAAGTCGAAGGCACACACACCGTGCAAATTAGCTACTCGTCCCTCGACATTCATGTGGGCCAGTGCATGTCGGTTCTCATAACCGGTGATCAACAACCTCATGACTACTACATTGTCGTCTCGAGCCGTTTCACCACTCCTGTCCTCACAACCACCGGTTTTCTTCGTTATGCCAACTCTAACGGTCCCGCCTCTGGACCACTACCTGGTGGGCCGACCATTGAGGTCGATTGGTCCCTCAACCAAGCTCGTTCAATCAGGTACATTTTCATTTCTTCCGGGGACAGCCAAAAGACTTGGTTTTAGTTTTAGGGGGCGAGATATATATTTTGACTCTTTGGAGACTATTCACTAAGTTTTACAACCAAAAACATATAATATTAGTTATAAGTGTGAAAGTTGCCGCTACTTACAGTTTAATAATGACAAGAATTGTATATAAGTTTTCACTCCCAGCAATTATTGACAAAGAAGTCGTTACTACTGAGAATCTGTGACAATAAATATAGTTGTCACTATATTTATATTTGTCACTATTTAATAATTACAACTTAAATAGGACTATTATCACTAAAAATCATTATTGTCACTTATATTACTTTTTAATATTGTACTGTCTGAAGAGGGGCAAAATTTTGAAGTCTGTATAATTAACATATAAAACTCGAGCATTGAACGACAAATCAGCTTCAAGATTTCGAGTCCTCCTACAATCTATATAACCGATCAATCCAAACTTTTATGCGTTTCAGGACTAATCTTACGGCAAGTGGACCACGACCGAACCCACAAGGTTCATATCACTATGGAATGATAAACACCACTAGAACTATAAGGCTCGCAGGCTCAGCTGGTCAGGTTAGCAATAATCAAAGATATGCAATCAATAGTGTATCTTTCGTACCAGCTGACACGCCTTTAAAAGTTGCTGATTACTTCAAAATAGACGGCGTTTTTCGTGTTGGGAGTATATCCGATGCTCCAACCGGTGGAGGAATATACCTCGATACGTCTGTGATGGGCGCGGATTATAGGGCGTATATTGAAATTGTTTTTGAAAATACAGAAGATATTGTGCAGAGTTATCACCTCAGTGGCTACTCCTTCTTTGTAGTAGGGTGAGCACTTGCATGTATACTACATATACACTTTATATATTTACATGATATATTTTCATTATACTTGTATTAATTTCTATATATTGATGTGATATATAAATCAGAATGGATGGAGGGCAATGGACATCAGCCAGTAGGAGTTCATATAATCTTCGAGATGCTGTCTCTCGGTGCACAGTTCAGGTAAAAATAAACAGTTTAGATTGTAGAGGGTGTTCATAGTTTGGTTAACTGATCTAACGTAATCCAAAACCGATAACTTGTTCAGACCAAAATCGAACTGAAAAATTTGGTTCGATTTGTTTTAGAAAATCCAGGTTTTGGTTTGATTTCGGTTTTGAGCACCAGCCGGTTAACCGAACTAAATTGAATTGTATTTTATTCTTATAGTTATTATTTTAATTAATAAAAATATTAAAAAAAGGAAAGAACATGATTTCCACTTTGTTCTGGGAAGAATTTGCACTGTTTATTTATTTATTCTCAATTTTTGGATATTTCGGATAACTGAAATTGAACCGAAATTTATTGGTTTTTAATGAAACACGAATCAATTCAATTCGGGTATTGACTTGGATTTTTGAAGAACTGAAATTTTGGTTCGGTTTTAAGTTTTAACCGAATGATTAGCCTAAGTTTATATTGATGTACTTTGGTCCCTCGTCTTTGGCAGTAATTTATCTCATTATCTCTAGTTCAACCCTCATTAAATGTAGTCTCTCGTATTCTCTTCTTAATATTCTTATTAAATTAGTGGCAAGATGAAGAACTAATTATATGCAATAGAAAATTTAGCTGCCATGAGCTGTAGAATGTGAAGTGAAAGTTCTTAAATTTCAATCAAAAGGACCTACTAATTTCTCCTATTTTGTGGTGATTGCAGGTGTATCCTAAGTCATGGTCCGCGATTTATATTGCCCTCGACAACGTTGGAATGTGGAACTTGAGATCGGAGTTCTGGGCTCGACAATACCTCGGACAACAATTTTATCTAAGAGTTTACACTGCGTCAACATCTTTGAGAGACGAATACCCTATCCCAAAGAATGCACTTCTTTGTGGCCGGGCAAGTGGTAGACGAACACGTCCACTTTGAGCCATACCTAATCAATGCAACGGCTAGCTATCGATCGAGAAAATTTTTGGGGCCTCGAGGAATCACGAGTTTTTACTAAGGACTAGGCTTTTCTCTTATTGGATATATGATATCAATTCTTGGGTGCTACATCAGCACCTATGCAAATTTAGGAGCATGTAATATTTTTAGTACTTTTTTTTAAGTCAATGACCTTAGCTCAAGGTCACATTCTTTCACTTTCCACTTCTTGTTGTATCTCAATTATTTTTAAATTATTTATCAGTTTCCATACAATTATAATATGATAAATGAAGTCATTTCCATTTTCTATGGTTTTGTGTACATTCTGATGTTAAGTTACTTTGTATATAGATCTGTTAGGGAAATTTTCTAGATTGGATTATATTTGCGGATCGTATTATATTTGTCATGTGATCGGTGTATAATCTAAAAATTATGATCAATTACAAGGCAAGTGTTAACATTTATTGTTGAATATGACCAAACCGATTCAGACTAGAATTTTCTGTGTTTTTTATTTTGGAACAATGTTTCCTACACATGCATTACACATATCTTGAATATGAGTTTCAGATCAATGCTTTGATTAAATACTACTTTTTTTTTTTCTTCAAGCAACAATAATATTCAACTTCATTTCTACAGTTACAATAGGTCTCAATATCAATTCGATTCTCCTGCACTTCAAAAATAGTGTACGAAAATAAGTTTATGCAATTAAACTTGACATAAACAAGACATGCAATATCAAAGAATTTTTTCTGGAGCACGCTCTAGCTTCGGGCCTTGAGATTTTTTTATTTTTTTTTGGTTTCCTACGGGTTTCCCCACACCACATTGGGTATGAGAGGGGGGAAATAGAACACGCTTCCCACTCAGGAGCGTAGTGATGGACAAGCCACTGCGCCAACTCTAATAGAATTATACTATGTGTTCAACAAATAAAAAACACTCCAAGAAATGTCCAATTGGCGTTATATTAGCCGTAGACGTGCATATAGTAGGTGTCGGGGTGTTAGATAAAATAGTATGATAACGACGAGCCTAAACAAATGATGTTTCCGAATTCACTAAGATGGCTTTTAATTCGGCCTTGGTGGGTGTAACTCAAAGATCAATTTTTTGTAATACAACATAATTTTGTACTTAATAGATACATTATGTAGTCCACGTTATGAAAATAATGATGTATTTTGTAGGGGAAATTATAAAAAAAAATTAAAAAATCCAAAATAAATTTTTATATTCGAAAAACCCATGGTAAAAAATTTCAATTCAAAAACCCATGTCACCAACTTTTCATTCCAAAAATCCCAAGATTTAGGGTTAATAAATTAATGGACTTTATTGCCCTTAGTCTTCTAGACTAAAAATTTAATCACTTGTAGTTTTGTATATAGATTTATTTATTTAAAAAATTTACATTGAAAATTGACTAAATATAATTTTAAAAAAAATCAGATTTTTAATCTTCTTAAAAAAAATTAAAAATATATTTTTTTGATAGTATCATAGTAAAATAAAAAATTAATTATTTAAATATTTAATATTAAAAATAAAAATATGTATTATTCAACTTATCAATTTGAAAATTAAAAAAAAAATCAATAAAAAAGATCAATTAATCAATTTTTAACTTAATAAATGAAGGGTAGTTTAGTCATTAAAGTTCTTAATCTTAACTTTTTGGTTTTTTAGAATGAAAAATTTGTAAAGTGGGTTTTTAAGATTGAAAAATATGTTCTTGGGTTTTTTGGTTATAAAAATTTATCTTAGGTTTTTTTTTTAGTAATTTTCCCTATTTTGTACTAAAAAGGAATAGACCTCATACCTATGTTATCGAATAAAAGAGTGTGGTATTGGTCAATTATATTTTCTTCTTCTTCTTGATAAGATGGATGTCGCGATCTTAAAAGGATTTGGCCTTGCTAGTTGGTAAGTAAGATGACTATATTTTTCTTAGTAGGTAACAATTTGACTGTAATTGTTAAATGGGATTTAGGGCATAAAATTTTATATTTAAATGAGAAAATCTTGGACTGTCATAAGCATACAGGACTTGATTCATTGAATTTTTTATTTTTGGTCAAAATTATATTTAATTGATTGCATATTTGAAGCATCTAAGCTGAATAGGTAGAAGATATTAAGAAATTGCTAGAACCAATTGATTATCAAGATAAGATTTCCTTGAGTTTGAATATTCAAAGTAACAATTATTTCAGTTACCAAAAGAATGATGGTCTCATATATATATATATAGTATAATTGCACCTTTCTTAGGTAGAGAAGCATCCCGTCGAACACACAGTACTTGCGTTTATCGAGATACAATATCAAGATGGCAAAAATGATGATTAACTCATCAACAACAATCGTATGTTGCATAATATTTTTTTCTTTGGTTGCGAATGGAATGTGCCACGATGTAGATTGCTCCAAAATCCCTATAGAAAACTTGGAACCTTGCAGGTTTTTTCTACTCCGAACTTCAAATTTCAATCCTAGTGATGCATGTTGTGCAGGTGCCCGTTCTTGGCTTGCTGCTCCTTCAAATGTTGTATGCAAGTGCTATAAACAATCACCACATCGATTATCTTTCAAACCTAAAGTTGTCCCAACAGCAGCTCTTCAATTGCTTTGTAACCTCCCTGAAGATTTTGATAAATACTCTACTTGTTTGACGTAAGCCCCCCCGAGTCATATATTTAACATAATAAGCATTGTAGTATCCTCATTTCATTTTGATTTATTAGACTATCGACATGGTACAATCTACAATGGTCTCGTAATGAAATATAATGACAATCCTGATCGTTCTCAAATTGCTTTAGAAAATATATCCATTCTTATTTTTATAATTAAGGAAACATGTGCTTGAAATTGGACATGAAGATGTATCAATTATTACATATGTATAAAACTTGAAAAGCAATTCATTTGATATCACTATTTGTTAGTTCTTAATTGTTGATTAGACTTATTTATGATATCCTAACTTGTTTAATTGTTTGATAGGTCATACAACTCAGGTAACTATAAGCTGGAACATTTTAATAAAGCCAACTATGTTCAAGGTCGAAGCTAAAAGAGCCGGAAGCAAGGATTTTTTTTTTTATATTTAAATTTTGCATATGCTCAAATGTATTCAATAATAATGATTTTTCCTTACGTGGCAAGTCATACATTCAATTACTGCAAAGTTAACAACACCATAAGTTAAGTCAAATCAACTCTCAAAGAAGACATTATCATCCAAAACCAAATTTTTATTTTGTAAAATAAGTTCTTAAGGGCGAGTATATCCTTTATTTTTTCTTTATTTTTTTCAGAGAAAATCATGTGCATTTCATTTGATTAAACACGAGTCGATAATGTTTACAATGTAGATGACATTTTATTTCTAGTAAACTGGTTAGATACCATTGAAGCACAAACTCAAATATGGACTGAGACTTCTATAAACACTAGGTAATTAAATCAAATTGATAGATCATGAATCTAAAATAAGGAGGGACAAACTCTTATTCAGAAATATTATCTCTCATGCTATAGAAGAAACACGATATTTGACTAGAAACTGAAAAAACAAAAAGAAAACTGACGGTTCACCTGCCGCCCTGATGTGAATTATGTAATTGAAAAAAGTATGGTGGTTGTGGGTTGTGGCGGTGATCGAAGTGTCCGACTGCAGCACTTGAGGTTCTCAATGCAGCGGATTCCAAAATGAGTATTGTATTTGAAGGATGTGCAATGACATTATAAAATACTGTTAAAAGTGTGTTAATCTTGGTATCAGAAATTATCTCATGCTTATAATGTAGGTCACCTCTGCATATAATATAATACCTCGTAAATTTGGGCCTAGAATATTAGGACATACCACAATGGAACCAATGACCGGACTCACATTAATCTCGAAGAAGATTGTTTGGGGCTGACACAATATATTCACTTTAAAGGAAGATCTTTTGTGCTTGTCCAGTTGGCATGATTGTTTATAATATTAAAAATCTTTTGTCTTATTTTTTCATTTTGTTTGTACCAACCATATTATCCATATTTCTTGGGTTTATATAACATCGTGCCCTCCCTACAAAAAGGAAAAATCACAATGAAGCGAAGATGTCTAATCAAGTTAAACTGGAATATTTAACATTGAGGTTAACTAGTTGGTTGCCTTGATTTATTGCAAGTTGCAACCATGTATCGGGAAGAA
Organism: Buddleja alternifolia; assembly: GCA_019426215.1. NCBI lineage: Eukaryota > Viridiplantae > Streptophyta > Magnoliopsida > Lamiales > Scrophulariaceae > Buddleja > Buddleja alternifolia. Next base: position 2,076,845 of record CM033390.1, read on the forward strand.
CCATAACTCCGCGACATGTTGATTGAAGTGTAATCATGGTTAACCCCATTGTTTTATTCTTGATTTGCTAAGAACCTCCATAGTTTATTCTATTTGTGTGTTTCTTATGGAATATAGTTTATTACATTGAAATATCGTATTCCTATGTCTATTTACTTATTATTTTCTGAAATATAACATTAGTAATACTAGTTTGGACTTTTTTTTTTTTTTTCATTTCTAAGTCGATGGCAGTACTGAAATCCATGAAAAATGCATATTTATTGATGACGACGAGCCTAAACAAATGATGCATGTTGCCAAATTCACTAACATAGCTTTTAAATAAGCCTTGGTGGATGTCATTTAAAGGCCATTTTCTTGCAATACAATCTTATTCTACTCAACCAGATATAATACATAGTCAATGTTAAGATGTATTGATGTATTTTGTACTAAAAAGAACTAAATCATATTATGTTTATAAAAATCAAATAAGAATTGACGAAGAAAAGAGTATGGTAATCATATAAGAATTAATGAGAAAAGAATTTGATAAGACGTTGTGTAGTAACTGTTGTGGAACTCAGAGTCATATTCCACCAAATATAGAAATAGCGAGGGAAATATTGTACTAGAAAACCACACTAGATTTAATTCCCAGGAAAGATTGGAGGCGTCACAACGGTCGCGCTTAAAACCCAACCTCCTCGACAGAATTAACTAGACGAATTTAATAGCACAATATAACACTACAACTATAACTAACAATGGCTACTTGAAGAATAGCACAAAATAAAGAACATCAAATTTAACGAGGTTCGGCTAATTTAGCCTACGTCCTCGGACCCCACAAAAATATTTCACTAAAGGACTAAAGTGAAACTATTACAAACTATAGAGGAAGAAAGTAGAAATTGCTAAAAGACTTAGGCAATTTGGGATATTTCTAAATGTAAATAGGTGGTCTCTTTTTATAGTGTAAAGAGACCACTCTTTACAACCATTTTCCAATGTGGGATATTGCTCAACTTTGAAATGAGTCATTCTTCAACAAATCTCCACCTTGGCGAATTTCCAAAATCTTCAATCTCCTCGTCAAACGGGGTCACCAAAAATCAATCTTCAAACTTTGATAATGTTGATCAAGTCCAAACAAAATTTGAACTTGATTGCAGTCACAACTTTTGTCAACATATCAGCAGGATTCTCAGTAGTATGGATCTTCTCGATTCTGACTCCACCTTCTTCAAGTATCTCTCTTATGAAGTGATACCGAACATCAATGTGCTTCGTCCTTGCATGATAAACTTGGTTCTTTGCTAAATGGATAGCACTTTGACTATCACAATGTATTTTCACATACTTTTGTCCAATCCCCAGTTCACCAAGCAATCCTTGAAGCCAAATTGCTTCCTTTACAGCCTCTGAAATTGCCATATACTCTGCTTCCGTAGTAGACAGAGCAACCGTTGACTGTATGGTAGACTTCCAACTGACCGGTGCTTTAGCAAGAGTAAATACGTAGCCTGTAGTTGATCTACGCTTATCTAAATCACCAGCATAGTCTGAATCGCAATATCCGACTACATACTGACTATGTTCCCGCTCAAATATCAAACCAACATCAGCTGTGTCATGGATGTATCGCAAAATCCATTTCACAGCTTGCCAATGTTCCTTTCCAGGATCATGCATATACCTGCTCACAACCCCCACTGCTTGGGAAATATCAGGCCTCGTACACACCATAGCATACATCAAGCTACCAACAGCATTTGCATATGGTACTTTTGACATGTATTCCCGTTCTGCATCAGATTTCGGTGACAAAGCGGCGCTAAGCTTAAAATGAGGAGCAAGCGGAGTACTAACTGGTTTTGACTTTTCATCAATGCTAAAACTCCTCAACATCCTACTCAGATATTGTTTCTGAGTCAAACAAAGTCTCCTCAATTTTCTATCTCTGAAAATCTCCATGCCGAGAATCTTCTTCGCCTCACCTAGATCCTTCATCTCGAACTCCTTTTTCAAATGAGTCTTCAACTTCTCAATTTCTATTAGACTCGGGGAGGCAATCAACATATCATCAACATACAGAAGAAGATATATGAAGGATCCATCTTGTAGCTTGTGCAAATACACACAATGATCATATTTGCTTCTTGTGTACCAAATTCCCATCATAAACTTGTCAAATCGCTTGTACCACTGCCTCGGAGATTGCTTCAATCCGTACAACGATTTTTGAAGTTTACAAACCAAATTTTCATTTTCAGCAACTTTGAATCCCTCTGGCTGAGTCATATAGATTTCCTCTTCCAAGTCTCCATGTAAAAATGCAGTTTTTACATCCAACTGAACTAGTTCAAAATCCAATTGTGCTACCAAAGCCAACAAAATTCTAATGGAGGAGTGTTTTACAACTGGAGAAAACACCTCATTATAATCAATGCCCTCCTTCTGAGCGTAACCTTTGGCCACCAATCTGGCTTTGTAGCGAACATCACCTTGGCTAGGAAATCCATCTTTCTTTGCAAATACCCATTTGCATCCAATTGCCTTCTTTCCCTTCGGGAGACTGGCCAGTTCCCATGTTTGATTCTTATGAAGGGACTGCATTTCTTCACTCATGGCAATCCTCCACTTATCTTTCTCTGGTCCTTTGACTGCTTCAATATAAGTGGTAGGAACATCATCAGCGGCAGTTGCAGATGCACAAGCCATCATATCATCAAAGCGAGCAGGCTTTCTGATTGTTCTCTTTGGCTTGCTCATTGCAATTGATTCAAGTTGCTGTGGAAGTTCTTGGGGTTGAACTTCCTCTTCTTCAAAATCTCCTTCTACCGTAGGAGAATGATCAAGAGTTTCTTGATCTGCTGGGCCAACAAACTTTTCAAACTCCACCTGTTTGGGAGTACCATCCTGCTGTTCTGCATTCACCTTTTCCAACACGGTAGATTCATCAAAGGTGACATCCCTACTAAAGATTATTTTCTTTGTTTCTGGACACCAAAGGCGATAGCCTTTTATACCAGAGGTGATCCCCATGAACACTGCTTTCTTTGCTCTAGGATCCAACTTTGATTCCTTAACATGATAATATGCAGCGGAACCAAACACATGTAAGGAATCATAATCAGCAGCAGGCTTTCCAAACCATTTTTCAAATGGTGTTTTTCCATCAATAGCAGTAGATGGTAGACGATTAACGAGATGGCACACATATGTCACAGCCTCAGCCCAAAATTCTTTACCCAACCTAGCATTGGATAACAAACACCGAACTTTCTCCAGCAAAGTCCGATTCATGCGTTCTGCCACTCCGTTCTATTGTGGTGTATGTCTGACAGTGAAGTGTCTGACAATGCCTTCATCCTCACAAAATTTCTGAAATGGACCACTCCTAAATTCTCCACCATTGTCTGTACGGAGACGATTGACCTTTTTATCAGTCTGAGTTTCCACCATCTTTTTCCATTTGAGGAATACCTCAAACACTTCATCCTTTGTCTTCATCGTATACACCCAAACTCTCCAGGAAAAAACATCAACAAAGGTTACAAACTAGTGCTTCCCTCCCAAAGAACTCATTTTTTTAGGGACCCACACATCCGAATGAACATAATCCAAGATACTATCAGTATTATGGATTGCTGTTCCAAATTTAACCCTTGTCTGTTTCCCACGAACACAAAGTTCACAAAACTCCAATTTGGAGTATTTCACTCCTTTTGTTTTGTGAACGACCTCTGATGAACAAAACTTCTGCATCTCCGCCTGAACAAACTTGCTTGTCCTTCTCAGTTCATAACTGTATAGGGCAGCACAAACTTCGCTAAGAGATACAGCAGCAGCCTTCCCGTGAAGTAGAGTGGTTTCAAGAAACTCAAACTCCTCAGGAAGGGATCCCAGCAACATCAGAGCCAAATCCTTCTCATCCAAATTTCCGTTATTTTTCCTCTATATCATTTGGTTTCTTTTCTTCAATAGCTAAGTATAGACCTTGTCGAAAGAGTGCGTCTACAACTTCGCTTTGCCACATACCAAAATGGCCTGTGCCATCAAAAGACTCCACTGCCAATCGCGTATTCGCCACAGTGGTTCTCGCCCAAATGGACGACAACGATGCTTTTGAGCTGCCTTCCATTTTTGGTTACAAATTATTCTTCAATAGCCCTCCAAATGCGAAAGCCAAATAGCCCGGGAAAACTTTTCTGATGTGGAAGATCAGATTAAACTGCGACCACAGAGCATATTCAGAATACCCGAGCTCTGATACCACTTGTTGTGGAACTCAGAGTCATATTCCACCAAATATAGAAATAGCGAGGAAAATATTGTACTAGAAAACCACACTAGATTTAATTCCCAGGAAAGATTGGAGGCGTCACAACGGTCGCGCTTAAAACCCAACCTCTTCGACAGAATTAACTAGACGAATTTAATAGCACAATATAACACTACAACTATAACTAACAATGGCTACTTGAAGAATAGCACAAAATAAAGAACACCAAATTTAACGAGGTTCGGCTAATTTAGCCTACGTCCTCGGACCCCACAAAAATATTTCACTAAAGGACTAAAGTGAAACTATTACAAACTATAGAGGAAAAAAGTAGAAATTGCTAAAAGACTTAGGCAATTTGGGATATTTCTAAATGTAAATAGGTGGTCTCTTTTTATAGTGTAAAGAGACCACTCTTTACAACCATTTTCCAATGTGGGATATTGCTCAACTTTGAAATGAGTCATTCTTCAACAGTAACATGGTCAATTATATTTCCTTCTTCTTCTTGATAAGATGGAATCACAATCTTAAGAGGGTTTGGCATTGCTATTCTTGGTAAATAAGATGACTGTATTTTTCTATAGCTATTACATGGGATTTAGGCCATCAAATTTTATATTTAAATAGAAAAATCTTGAATTTTCATAAACATATATAACTAGGTTCATATAAACTTTTATTTTGGTCAAAGATTATTTTGGCTGATTACATATTTGAAGCTTCCAAGCTAAGAGGGTGTTTGGCTAAACTTATAAATTCCTCTAAACATCTTATAAGATGTTTTAGTCTTTTAGAGCTTATAAGCTCTATAAATTTGTTTGACAATTTTTTTTAAAAAATAACTTATAATACCAAAATATAAGATGTTTGGGTCTTATAAACTGTTTGTAAAAAAGCAACACACCCACCTTTTTTTAAACATGTTTTAAGATGTTACATCTTATAAGCTCCTAAAACATCTTATAAGATGTAGGAGCTTATAAGATGTTTTGGATAAGCTTAGCCAAATACCCTCTAAATAGGTTGCAAATATTAAGACATTCAATCGGTCTTATATATCATTCAATCGAAAGTTTACAAAACAATACAATTCATATCGACTCAAACGATGTAATAAAAACATCTGAAACACCAACTATCAAGTTTTTTGAAGATAACAAATTTTAAGAACTCACAAACGAACACAAGAAAATTCTTGTGCAACTCTTATTCAAGGAAAGAAAAAACTCTCATTCGAGAGAGAAAGCAAACTGTCATATGAGAGAGAAAATAAAATACTAAACAAAAAATCTAAAACGCTATATATATGTGTCACCCGTCTTCATCTCGTCAGATCTGCCTCTGTCTCGTTAGATCCATATACGTCTCGTCATAGTTGAAGATGTGATGTACAATTTGAAGAAGGGTGCTCCAACCCAATCAGCCGACGATGGTAGTGGTAACAGTGGTGACTTAGACAACTGTTTCACCAAGCCATTGCCGGAGGAGAAAAATAGAAAAAAAAAAGAAGGCTAAAATGACTCTCAAGATAAGATTTTCTTGATTTTGAATATTCAGAATAACAATCATTTCATTTACCAAAAAATGATGGTCTCATATAGTATAAATTGCACCTTTCTTAAGGTAGAGACGTTCCCTCAAAATACAAAATTCTAAAGTACTCATTTTTATCAAAATACAATATCAAGATGGCAAAAATGATGCTGAGATCATATACAACAATTGTATGTTGTATGATCTTTTTGTCTTTAATTGTGAATGGAATGTGCCACGATGTAGATTGCTCCAAATTAATTCCTATAGAAAACTTGGAACCTTGCAAGAATTATCTATCCTGAGCTTTAAATATCAAACCTAGTGCTGAATGTTGTGCAGGTGCCAAATCTTGGCTCGCTGCTCCCTCAAAGGTTGTATGCAAGTGCTACAAACAATCACCACATCGGCTCATTCAAGCCTTTATCTGTCCCAACAGCAGCCCTTTAGTTGCTTTGTTCCCTACCTCAGGATTTTGACAACTACGCCACTTGCCTTAAGCTGCTTTTATTTTATATTGAACATAATGAGCGCAATAGTGTCGATTCATTTCAGAATATTATAGTAGGAGACCCTAAAATAATCACAACTCTCGACGTAGTATGACCGCATGATATACTACACCTTATAGTTACGATTATCACAAATTGCTTAAGAAGATATATTGGTTCATGTTATTATATTTCAAAAAAACATATATTTGAAACCAGACATATATATCATTTATTATGTATGTTAATCTCTATAGTAGAAAAACTAATCATTTGGTATTATCATTATTTGATTTTAAATTGTCAATTATGATATTTCTAATACTTTCTATTATTTTATTGTTGATGCGGCTCTACCAATGAAGGTTGGTGAGCTTTATAAGCCACGTATCTTTAAGGTGGGAGATCAAGTAGCAGAAAACAGAAGGATATTTTTTTCCTCATATTTAGATTTTGACAATGCTCATATGTATTAGCCAATAATGGTTTTTGTTGGAAATTGGATATAAATAAAGTTCGTGTGACGTACTTTTGGTAATAAATTCGAACAACATGTGTGCATTTCGAATTTCTTTAATCTGAATTCGGACGAATGAGAAATTAAATACTGTAATTGTGGTTTGAAACCTGTAGGTTTACCGTGTATTTTTTCTGATCTAACGGTGTAAAACGAGGTGGAATTAAAGATACTACCCATTACGATCGATGGCCACGATCGTACGAGCTGTATTTTTAACACACATGTGATTGATCATTTTTATGACGGTAAAAACCGTTAGACCATTATATGTGAGTCATTAATGACTTCACATGAGAGTCATTAAAAATAATGTAATGACTCTTATGCCCCTCTTTATCCCTATTTAAAACCCCCTTGGGTATTCATTTTTCTTAAGAGTGAATCACCCTCTTCATCCATGTTCATTCTCTAGTTTTGTTATTTCGGGAATAATGAAATCGAGAGTTGAATCATGTTGTTATTGAGAGTTCTAAACACGATTTCGTTCGTGGGTCTCAATTTTGAAGTGGTTCAATCCCGAGAAGAATCGTTGTATCTTGGGACACAAATTGCAGGAACTCGTACCACCAATAGCACGGCTATATCGGGACAATATTGTGTTAAGAACAGAATTTATTCTCGCTTCAATTCTAAATTGCATATCCATTTTATCCGAGACAAATTTCACCTAACAGTTTTTGCTTTCAATCTACAAATAACATAATAAATTCATGTTGAGTAACTACAGTCGACATCTATGACTTTATGTATCTCCAGATTATATATGGTAAAGCAGTGTGAGCAGAAAAATCAAACAACTATTATATGTGCCTTATTCGCAATAAAGCACAAAAGTACTATATCTAATTTAAATAGCTCTTAAAGGAGAACTTAAAGAACTCTTGTAGGTTAATATATTATTTTTTTAAGTCAACTCGTACTTAGTAAATAATTACAATTTAAGACGAGTATCCAATTGTTACAAATTTAGTGGAAATCCTCGTCCAATACTGCTAGGTTAAAGTAAATATAAACAATCAAATAGAAATATCGGTATAGTTGAAAAATATTTATATTTTCTGTACGCATTTCAAACTTAACGAATAATTCTCGTATTTTTTAGTTGAAAATATTATATGTATCAAATGTATCCTCTTATACTTGACGGAATAATACTATATTTTGATAAATATTTTACAATTAATTCGAATGCGAAAACTATATTAAAATTAGGGATAATTACTACTCCCTAAATTATTTTTCAATCAATAATACTCATTCCATCAACTATTCATACCAAATAAACCAAAGAGTTAACAATGATAAATTTTTGGGCTCAATTGCCCCTAGCATTTTAATTAAGAATTAATCAATTGTGTTTATATATATATATATATAGAGAGATCTTCTTCTTTCAATTTTTTTCAAAATTAATCAATTGTATAATGCAACTAACTTTTTTATTGTTAATTTTTTAATATCGTGTGTATCTGTTTCTATTCCAACATGTTAGTTATCTCAAATTTTTTTCTAAGCTTTTTTATGATTCCAAAATATTGAAAATTTGTATTTAATATCATAATTCATACAAAAAGTCAAACAAAATATTCCTATAAGAAAATAGAATTGGTTAGTTCTTAATTTAAAAGCTACGGGTAATTGAAATTCAAATTTTATTAATCCTAACTGTTGAATTTTGTTAAACAGAAAGTTGGTGGAATGATATTTTGCTTATGTAAATTGATTTAGCGATTCTTCTTTTTCTTTTCTTAGAATCATTATAAGTATTCTGCGAATCAAATATGATAAATATTAAGTATTGCCTAATAATTGTCCTTATAATACTGTGTCATAATATAACTGAATATATACAGTGATTCACACAAAATATACTTTTCATAAATTTAACGCAATTACAAACATTCAACCTTACAAAAGAAAGTTAAAGATTGGTCGTTTTTATGCTTGTGTCATAATATAACTTAATATATATATATATATAATGATTCACATAAAATATCTTTTCCATAAATTCACAGCAATAACAAGCATGCAACCTTGCAAAACAAATTTAAAAAATGGTTCATCTTTTTACCCCTGGATCATTCATTCATATTTATATTTTACTCATATATAGATATATTTGTAGTTTACTTGTCTTTGTATACTTCGACTCATTTTTCCACCGCAACTTTTTACCCAAACTTCCATAAAACACATGTTTATACTAAACTCAAATTTTTTGTCCCATTTTTAACTAACTAACCTATACACGACTCGTTTGACTAAATAGTTGAAAAACCCAACATGGAGGATAGGTTACACGGACGATTGTGCCCTTTGGAAAGTGTATTTTGTTGCTGGAAAATGGGAAGGGTGGATTGTGCAAAGCAATTGCAATTTCAGGGTGCAAAGTGCTATTTGTTTATTTCATGGTAGAAAATGCTTAATTACCCACGTTTGGGGATGCAAAGTGCAAGTTATACCTTCTAGAACTACAAAACCTCAATTTCAGACTGAGTGTTCCTAGTAAACACATTTTAAGCCTTTACTCATTTTAGCCTCGAAGCAAATATCATATTCCTATGCTAATTATTTTCTTACTTTTTTCTATAATATGACATAAGTAGTAATACTTCAGATTACTATTTTTTTTTTCAACGCAAGTGTTTAAATCTATGAAAAATCCATAGTTTTATTGATAACGACGAGCCTAAACAAATGATGTTGCCAAATTCACTAACATAGATTTTAAATAAGCCTTGGTGAATGTCATTTAAAGACCATTTTATTGTAATACAACATCTTATTCGACGTAATTAGATATATTACATAGTCAACTTTATGATGTATAGATGTATTTTGTAATAAAAAGAACTAAACCATATTATGTTTATGAAAATCATATAAGAATTAACAAATATAAGGGATGGTAGTCATATAATAATTAATGAAGAAAAGAATATGGAAAGACGTTGTGTAATAACATGGTCAATTATTATATTTTCTCATTCTTCTGAATAAGATGGAAGCACAATCTTAAAAGGGTTTGGCCTTGGTATTCTTGATTTGACTATAATTATTACATGGGATCGGACATAAATTTTGATATTTAAATAGAAAAACCTTGAATTCTCATAAGCATATTGACTAGATTCGTATAATTTTTCATTTTGGTCAAAGATTACTTTTGGCTGACTACAATATTTGAAGCTTCCAAATTGAATAGGTAGTAAATATTAAGACATTGCTAGAATCCTTGAATGACATAAGATCTCCTTGATTTTGAATATTCAAAGTAACAATCATTTCATTTACCGAAAAATATGGTCTCATTTAGTAGAAATTGCACCTTTTTAAGGTAGACAAGCATCCCCCAAAACACAAACTTTTTCAAGTACGTAAGTTTATCAAAATACAACATCAAGATGGCAAAATTGATGATTAACTCATCAACAACAATGTTATGTTGTATGATCTTTTTGTCTTTAATTGCGAATGGAATGTGAGATCGTGCAGAATGCTCCAAAATCCCTATAGAAAACTTGGAACCTTGCAAGAGTTTTCTATCCAAATCTTCGAACTCCAAACCTTGTGTTGAATGTTGTGATGGTGCCCAAACTTGGCTGCAAGCTTCCTCAGATGATGTATGCTGGTGCTACAAATTTTTACCGCATCGGCTATCTTTCAAGCCTAAAATTGTCCCAACAGCAGTCCTTCAGTTGCTCTGTTCCCTACCTGAGGATTTTGACAAATATGCTACTTGCCTTATGTAAGTTGCTTCTATTTCATATTGAACATATTGAGTACTATAGTGTCAATTCATTTCAGAATATTATTTGGAGGCCCTAATATAATTAAAACCCTCGAAGTGGTACGACCCACATTAGCCTCACAATATAATACACTTACAATTGCAATTATCTCAAATTGCTTAAGATCTTTTTCATTCGTAATGTTGTAATATTTCAACAAACATATATTTGAAAACAGACATAAGGATATATTACTTATTTATGTACATAATAATCTCTGTAGTAGAAAAATCAATAGTTTGGTATTATCTAGTTTTAAATTGTTAATTTGACTTATTTACGATATTTCTGACACTTTCAATTACTTTATTGTTGATGCAGCTCTGTTAACCAAGATTCCTGGGCCTTATAACCCATGTATCTTTAAGGTGGAAGATCAAGTTGCAGAAGGCAGAAAAAAAAAATTGTTATCTCATTTTTAATTTTTTCCAATGCGCAAATGTATTAGTTAATAATAGTTTTTGCTTCCAACCTACAACTAACATAATAAATTCATGTTGAGGACTATCGTTTATGACTATATGTATCTCCAGATTATATATGATAAAGCAAGATGAGCAAAAAAATAGAAAAACTATTATATGTGCCTTACTCGCAGTAAAACACAAAAGTATGATATCTAATTTAAATAACCCCTATAGGATAATACATTTATTTTGAGCCAATTTGTACTTAGTAAATAATGAATATTTAATAAGAGTGTCCCATTATTACAAATTTAGTGTGAATCCTTGTCCAACACTGCAAGGTTAAAGTATATATAATTTTTTTTTTAAAATATCGATATAATTGAAAAATGCGTATATTTCCCGTAAACATTTCTAACTTAAAGAATAATACTCATACTTTTGAGTTGAGCATATTACATATATCATATATATCCTCTATTATACTTGATGGGCAATACTCTATTTTGCAATTTAATCAAATCCAAAAACTATATTTAATTATGGATAATTATTACTTCCTAAAAGATTTGCAATCAGTCATACTCATTCAATCAACTTTTCATTCAGAATAAACAAATGAATTAATAACGATAAAATTTTGGACTCAATTGCCCCTAGCTTTTAATTAAGAATTAATCAATTGTGTCTTGTTTATGGAGATCTTATTGTTTCATATTTTTCAAAATTAATAAATTGTATAGTACAAATTCTACTTTTTTAATGTTAAATTTTTAAATATTTTCATGTATCTATTTCTATTTTAACATGTTAATTGTTCAAATTTTTTCTAAGTTTTTAGACGATATAAAAATATTGATTTTTAATTAATATCATAATTAATACACATTATTAAAAAAATTAAAAAAAATATTTCTATAAGAAAATAAAATTGGTTAAATCTTAATATAAAAGGCTATGGTATCTGAGATTCAAATTTTATAAACCCTAATTCTTGAATTTCTTTGAACGGAATGAACTTTTCTGAAAATATTGTAATTCTTGCTTATGGAAATTGATTTAAGGGCTCTCTTTTTTCTTTTTCTTAAAGTCATTATAAGTATTACTCGAATATAATATAAATAAATATTAGTTATTACATAATAGTTGTTTGAATAATACAGTGTCATAATATACTTTAAAATATATAGTGATTCATACAAAATATCGTTTTCATAGATTTAAAGCAATTACAAGCATGCAACCTTGCAAAAGAAATTTGAAGATGGATCATCTTTTTTCGCATGGATCATTCAGTCATATTTATCTTTTACGCGTATATTTATGTATTTGTAATTTACTCATCTTTGTATACTTCGACTCATTTTTCCACCGTATTTTTTTTACCAAAAATACGTAAAACACATATTTGTACTAAACTTATTTTTTTTTGGTCCGGTTTTTAACTAATGTTACACGACTCGTTTGACTAAATTGTTGAAAAACCCAACACGGAGGATAGGTTACGCGGACGATTGTGCCCTTTGGAAAGTGTATTTTGTTGCTGGAAATTGGAAAGTGTGGATTGTGCAAAGCAATGGCAATTTCAGACCGCAAAGTGCTATTTATATAATTTCATGATAGAAAATGCTTAACTACCCATTGTTGGGGGCGCAAAGTGCAAATTACACCTTCTAGAATTACAAAACCCCAATTTCAGACTAGAGTGTTCCTAGTTAACACCATTTAAGCCTTAATCATTTTAGCGCGATTGCAAACTCAGCTCTCGAAGCATTACTTCTCAATTAAGAGGTTGATTTTCCGAGTTTTTTCCTCTTTAATTTGTTTATATATATATATATATCTATTATTGTATCTATTTCAGTGTTGGATCGTTAATTTTCGAATTGTTGTAAGTGTGTTTCAGTAATGCTCTTCAATCGCCTGTTTGAATGCTCGTTAGGGTTTTTTCGAATGTGTTACGCTAGTTTATCAATCGATTTCAGCTTATTTTTCCGTAATTTTATCGTGTTACAGTTGTGATGAATGTTTTCTATTATCCTAGGGTTTAAGTGTATGGATTTCCTGCATATAATTGGAGAAGGATGAGCAGTGTTGCAATGTTGGGGAAATTATATTTTGGTTAAACATGGCAGTGGAAGCTAATTTTTGTTCTTTCTTTTTTGCCTTTTTTTGTTGTTGTTGTTGGAGTTTTTGCATTAGTTGTGTGTTACTCGAACTGCTTAGGAAATTAGTCTTAGGTGACAAGAGTTAGTTCATCATTGCATTTTAATTTATTTGACGATACTCTTACTCTTTATATTTTGCAATTTATGATTGAAGGTGTCTTTGCATGTTGATTGAGATGGCAGACATGTAATCATCAGTCTTGATTTATTCTTGCTTTCTGGGTTCGTGACGAACAAATAAAGCTTTTCTTTATTTTTTTTCCCAGAGAATCAATTGCTTTGAGTATCTTCGTTTCCAGCTTTTGTCCCAATGGCGGTATGTCAGATCTTGCTACACTTCTAATAGTCACCTTACTTTTTTGTTATTCTAAATTTTGTAATTTTCTGATACGCATCTGGTTTTGGGTACTTAGGTCGAAAGGCTTTTTAAAGATGAGGCTACAGAAGAAAAGGGTGAGCGTGCAAGAATGGTGAGTCTTATATCATTTGCAGTATGGATATTGGATAATCTTATGATATATTACGTCCATTAAATGCACTCTGACAAAGCGATAGATACATGTGTGGCATGTAACCATTGCCGTAGCTAGTTTTACATCACAGCATTCTGTTTGTATTCTGCTTGTCATGTACTGCATCTTCTGAGTAGGATAGCCTCATATGTACTTTGAAGTCGATCATGTTGTTTTTGTACTGACTAGTAGGTTCCTGTTTTTCTTATTAGGCCTCCTTTGTTGGAGCAGTGGCAATTGCTGACTTGGTTAAGACAACCTTGGGACCTAAGGGGATGGTAAAAGAGCTTGTTCTCTAGATTTTATTGCAACTGATCTAGAAAACTCTGGTTAGGCTTTTCATTCTTTAATCATTACATATGTTCCCTTTGTAGGATAAGATCTTGCAATCTACTGGCAGAGGTCACAGTGTCACTGTTACGAATGATGGGGCAACCATCTTAAAGTCCCTGCATATAGATAATGCTGCTGCCAAAGTCCTTGTTGGTATCCTTGACGTTAAGTTATTTTTGTGTTATTGTGCTTCAGTGGTGCTATTATTGTTGGCTAAGGTTTTGCATTTCTGGTCTTACTGGATATTTTTTTCTAGATGCTACATGCTATCAGCCATGACTTGAGGTATTTAGGTTAATACATTGTACTGATATATTACCCAGTCTATCCTAAAATGAATGGAGATCAGGTGATGAGGTTTGAACTGCACTTCAATAATGAAACTTATTAAGTAATGTTTTAGTTCAATTATAATATTTGTCATTATATGATCAAACTGTCTGTTAATTTTAGATAAGGCAAGGCTTGAGAATTAAGTTTCTTCAGAAGGGCAAATACTGAGGGATGAAAAGTATATTAAATAAAGTCATTTTCAAGCTTTGCCAAGCCTTAATTTATTGTCAGATATCTCAAAAGTTCAAGATGATGAAGTCGGTGATGGTACAACTTCAGTTGTTGTCCTAGCTGGGGAGCTTTTGAGGGAGGCAGAGAAGCTTGTAAATGCGAAAATTCACCCAATGACTATCATTTCAGGTTTGTCTTATGTTTCTGATCTCGTCTGCAGTTGAGAATGTTTCTCTATTCAAGATATCTCACACCTGAATTTTAGCAATGTTCGTAGTATTCCTGTAACCTCTATGTTAACATGGAAGATGAACGAACTTAAGTGTATAGATGATTTGGTAGTTATGATTGCATCTAATTGTCCTTGGGCAATTGCCTATTATTTAGTTCTCTTCTGCTTTTGCAGCACCATGGTATTCGTCAGTTTCATTAGTTGATACCAATTTTAAGAACTAGTTAATCTAGTGTATTCTTGTTTGATGCTGTTATATTATGTAGTCATGAAAATAAGAACAGTTCCCTTAATGATTGATCGTATGAAGGTAGCTTTATTTGCAATGATTTCATGATAATCAGTATATTTTTTGTATATATGTATCAGGATATCGTATGGCAGCTGAATGTGCTAGAAATGCATTGCTGGAGAAGGTTGTGGATAATAAACTGGATGCAGGTGATTATTATTTAGTTTTTTCTTGTTGAATGCAGTGTCTTCCACAGGAAGGTACTGTTGGGAAACTCCTTTATATTCTTTGTCTTGCTCCATCATTCTACTACATTAAGAGGATACTCAATAGTTTATCGAGCAGTATTTGTGACTTAGTATCAGCCTGTTACTTGTAATTTTCACACAGACCTATCTGGAAACCAGAAAATAAACAGGCCATGAGTTTGCACTTGTAAAATACTTTGATAATAATTTAATAATATAGCTGATTTTCCACTTAAAGAAAACAGTGCTGAAAGTCTAAATAGAAACAGTGAATTAGAAGATAGAAAAGCATAAGGTTTCATATTCGACTATTTATCATGGTGTGTGATTGAGTCTGCATAATTGTTGGGTTCTAATTCTAATTGTGTACTTTCAGAGAAGTTCAAAACAGACTTGATGAAGATTGCAATGACTACTTTGAGCTCCAAAATTCTATCTCAGGACAAAGAACATTTTGCAAAACTAGCTGTTGATGCAGTTATGAGGCTAAAGGTACAATCCATTTTTGCTAACTTGTGAACTTGTGATATTTGGGGCGTTGAGAGGGAGCGTATGTCGCAACTTTCAGTTTTTACTCTTAAAAGACATTAGTGTTTTGCTGATATAAGCATTTAGATTATCTACTGATTGAAATTGTAATTTTGTTCGTTTGATCAATATTTATATTTGATGCAAGGATAAAACTGCAAGTAGAGAAATATTTGTGTATGATATTAAGCAAGTAGAGACCCATTTCTCTTCACCAAATATATAATTCATCTCACAACTTGTACCCACCAAATGTATGCATTGACCGAAATTGAATTTATAAAGTGGATTATCTTTGTTTTGCAATAATTTGCGTTTATTCTCTGAAAAATGGTCTGTGTTTACATGGATCCGATTGATATCATCTTTGTGTATGACATTGAGCAAGTAGAGACCCATTTCTGTCTTCTAAGTCCAACACATCTGTCTATTATTGTGTTGTTTTGAAATTTTACTATTGTAATTACATTTTTAGCTCGTCACTTTCACTGTGCAATAGTATACTTTCCTTGTCAATGTTTCTGGTCAACCTATTTAATAAGGTTCAAAATGACAGGGAAGCACAAATCTGGAATCCATCCAAATCATAAAGAAGCCTGGAGGTTCTTTGAAGGATTCATTTTTAGACGAGGGGTGAGCTAGTTTACTGTTTCTAATACTCAAGTGCTTTTATGTACCATAGTCATCTGTGTTATATTGTAATCCCTCATTGGTGGTTTTATAATCCGTTCTTAATCAAGTCTATATAGTTAGAAAATCAGAGAGGAACTGTTCATTTTTGCAGATGTTCTGATATATACTCTGTAGCATCTACGTATTTATTTGCTGCTTGTTGCAACTTTTTACTCACAGTAGTACACAACATAGAATCCCAAGTTTCTTCTCGAGTGCCTAACTTACCTTTCAGAGTAAAATATTGGTGCCACCATAGCTGATGTTCCCAACCTTAAACTTCACTGTGAAGATAATTATCTTATGGAACAATTTACTCAAGAGAGATTTTGGAATGCTCAAAATGATTAATCCATGGATTTCCTGAAACCGATTTGGGTAGGAAAATGTTCTTTTTCATGTATGACTCGTTGTTTAGGGTATCCTTTTTCTTTGGTTGAACTCCTCTTGCCTTTGATCTCATGGAATTGCATGCATAATGAAACATCTAGCCAATTCTTCAGAAAGGTTAATGTAATTAAAAAAAAAATCAACATGTCTACATATTTGTTACTTTTTTCCCATTTTGAATATTTAGCAATTCTGATATATTTGATGTGTTTGGTAGGCAGCTTTATCATGTATTTTTTTCTCCCTTATTAGTTGACATTCTTCTCCATTCAGATTTATTTTAGACAAAAAAATTGGTGTTGGCCAACCAAAACGCATTGAGAATGCAAAGATTTTGGTGGCAAATACTGCAATGGATACAGATAAAGTGAAAATTTATGGGGCACGTGTTCGGGTTGATTCAATGGCTAAGGTTGCTGAGATTGAAGTGGCTGAAAAGGAGAAGATGAGGGAAAAGGTGCAAAAGATAATCAATCATGGGATAAACTGCTTCGTTAACAGACAGTTGATTTACAATTTCCCAGAGGAGTTATTTGCTGATGCTGGAGTACTTGCAATAGAGCATGCTGATTTTGATGGTATTGAGCGGCTGGCTCTTGTTACTGGTGGTGAGATAGCATCGACTTTTGATAATCCAGAGTCAGTTAAGCTCGGGCACTGCAAGCTCATTGAAGAAATTATGATTGGTGAGGACAGGTTGATCCACTTTTCTGGGGTTGAGATGGGTCAGGCATGTACAATTGTATTGAGAGGTGCAAGGTACCATATCTGGATAATTGTCGTTGCAACTTTTCTTCCCTTTTGCCTGAGATTCATGATCATTGAAACATTTATTTTTTGGAAAATATGTTTGGTATTATTATTCGATTCATGAGAAAAAGTGTACCTTTTGTCTAATCTGGTCCATCATTAAAAAAACTGGGGTTTTTTTAAGTCACATTAACAAAAAGCACCTGAAAAAAGTTAACGAATTTATTATGGACTTTCCATTTGGTTTACTGCATACATTTTTGTTTGTCTAGAAGTATTTTGTGATTTCCCAACGATAATACTACTTTCATAATTTGAAATACATCGTGCTACAAGTGCTTGATGCGGCCGTGGGCTGGGTTTAGGCCAATACTTGGTTTCATTGTGCAACATCTGAATTTAACTATCACGTAGATGGTGACCGACCTATCTGAATTTTTAGGTGTGGATTTAACACCAAGTTTTCTGTTAGTCAATCATAAAGTCTGGCTATTTTGCCGTCTGTGACTGTTTCATTATGCTTTCTCATGTCATAATTTGGTCAAATCAGTTGGCATTTTCCTAATTTATCTTTCCATCTATTTTTTTTTATGCTGAATTTAGGTTTGCATATTTTTCCTTTAAATGTTTAGAGTAATATATTCTTTCCACTGGCAGCCCACATATGTTGGATGAAGCTGAAAGATCTCTGCACGATGCCTTATGTGTGCTATCACAGACGGTAATTGACAGCAGGGTTTTGTTTGGAGGTGGATGGCCTGAGATGGTAATGGCAAAGGCAGTTGATGAACTTGCCAGGAAGACTCCAGGGAAAAGATCTCATGCCATTGAAGCTTTTTCACGGGCTCTTGTGGCCATTCCAACCATCATTGCTGACAATGCTGGTTTGGATAGCGCTGAATTAGTTGCTCAACTTCGTGCAGAGCACCACAAGGAGGAAAGCAATGCAGGGATTGACGTCATCTCTGGATCTGTGAGTAATTCTTATATAAAAGGGAAAATTACAAAAAAAAAAAAAAAAAAAAAAAACCAACATATGGGACATGTACATGGACCTCCCTTGAGTTTGGGTATTACAAACACCTCCCTAATCTCATGTTCATTTAACAAAGACACCCTTTCATTAAATTTTTCAACGTAAAATGCTGATGTCGTCCGTTAGTTTTTCCTAAAATTTGATTTTGCACCTGGGTTGACTTGGTCTGAATGTTGAGTATGTTTTTAGACTATTTTACCCCTGCATGTGAGTGAGGGTAATAAAATGTAAACAAATGAGGGGCTAAATATAATAAAATAAAAAAGAATGTGAATTAAAATATTAAGGTATTTAATTATTATTAGTATTAAAAAGGATCCAGTAATATAATGATTATTTGGTATCCAGTTAAATATGGTAAATCATAATTATACCTGAAACCTAATACCAATTAAATTTGACTAAATACTGTAAATGAGTGCAATATCATATTGTACCGAACTGAATACCTAATTTTAAAAAGTGAAGCTGAATATTCATGTATTGATTATAACCAATTAAACTCAATTAAATACGGTAATTTATCAATTTGATTAGATACGATAATTAAACTCAAATAAATACGGTAATAGGAAATATAAAAATAAAAAATAATATATATTTCTATCACATTTATATATATAAAAACAACACATATATACATAATATAATATATATTTAGATAATAAGTAAATAGGAAAAAAATAAAAAATATGTTACTGTTCTATCATCTTCTTCATCGTGTCTTCTGCAACATCTCCTCCCTCAACCCCATCTAAATCCCCTCCCCAAAACTCAATCTGCCGAAGCCCAATCCCCTCTCTCATCCCCCCCGGGCAGCGAAACATCCTGTCCCAGCGAACCCTCCGCACAACCCAGCGCCAACCCCCTCACCCAAACGCATCTAGGCTCAACACCACCACCACATCACCAGCTGCAGCGTCCCCCCTCGCGCAACCATTTGGATCTTTTTCATTGTTTTTCCCAATTTTTTCCGTTCTAAGGGTAATTCTGTCCCCGAAAATTTCTAAATTTTGAAGATTTTTCTTTTTTTTTTAAATAATAATAAATTGAGGATAAAATTGTCTTTTTACCAATTCCGTTAAGACTTTTGTGGAACCCCCCTCGATTTAGGGAGGCTCTTGTAATTACCCAAACTCGAGGGGAAACTCGGGAGAGGTCCTTGTACATAGCCCATAAGTTAGGGGGGTTTTCATGTATAAAATTGTGGACATGAACTTATCTAAGCTCTATCTAGTTCAAGATTTTGACCGAGGAAAGGAAAATGCTGGGACAGATGAAAACAAAATCAATGAAATAAAAACCTGAAGCTTTCATGGGTTATATAGGGAAAGGGAAAATTGCAGCAGTAGTTCAGTAGTCCAAGAGGATAGGTCATTTGAAATTTTAGTCCCATTGTTTATATTCTTGCAAATGAAGTCCCATGAGATGTATTCTTTGTGTATTTTTAGTCTCAAACCATTAAAATGGACATAACGGAAATGTTACTTTGGTCATATGCATTGCACGTGATCATTACTTAAATATAACAACGCGTGTATTGCACATGTGAAATTCCGTTTGTCCAGATGAGACTAAAATTGCAAAAAAAAACTAAAATATCATTATGGAACTATTTTTACAACTTTGTAAACAATGGGAACTAAAATTGCAATAGGGCCTATTTTATTGGATCAATTTTGCAAGTTTTCCTCCAGGGTAAACAATGGGGAAGTGAGATGTGATGGTTGTGTTGGAGTTTGAGATACTAGCAAATGGTTCTTTCCTATGCTTTTCTCTAGTTTCCCCAGATTTTATTATATTTTCCCGCATTTTTCTTTTCCATAGTATTTTCCGTGAGAATCAAACAATTAAATTGTTTTCCCTTGCATTCCCTTCTCTTCACACCAAAATCCTTTTACCAAGCATGATTTTCCAGTTTTCGTGACTTCTACTGAAAACTGGAAAATTATATATAATATTTGTTTTCTTAATGGGTTTGAGTTTCTGAAACACGTGCCATTTACATGTTCCTCAACCGGTGGCTTTCACCAATATTCGTGCAGGTTGGAGATATGGCAGATCTAGGGATATCCGAGGCATTCAAAGTGAAGCAGGCTGTATTGCTCTCAGCAACCGAAGCTGCTGAGATGATTCTAAGGGTCGATGAGATTATAACTTGTGCCCCGAGAAGGAGAGAAGACAGAATGTGAAAAGCACACGGCTGATTGATGGTAATGAAGATTCTGAATTGTTACGATTTTATTGTGTGAAATCTGTTGCTCACTGGTTGACCTTATAAATATATATCATGCTGTGAGGTCAATGCATTTTTCGGAATTGAGAAATTACCAACAACATTTTGAAGAAAGATTTGCAAAAAAAAAGAAATATGCTCTAGATAGGAAGAATTTTGGTTTGTATTTGGAACTCCTCCTTGAACAGTATTCTGAAATTTTATGTAGTTTTTGTTGTATTTTGCATGTGAACTTTTTTCTCGTAGATTTTCACTTGGGAGGCAAATTTCTTGGGATGAATAATTAGGGCTAGTTAGTAGCTATTTGGGTCGCGTTACGAGCTCCAGTGATATTACAATCATATGTTATGGGATTCATGTAGAATTTTATTATGCGAATGTTCTAGATTTCTTCAGTAGATAGTTGTCAATTTTTTTCAGAAAAAATTGTCTCTAAAACACAGTATGTTTTAGTAAGCGGTTGTGTGACTCGGTTTTTCCTTTTCCCCAGCAAAATACATCCCGTTTATTATGGTAATTACATTTTTTTTCTCCTAAAAATATATAATCATTATGATTTTTCTATAAAATTTCAGTGAAATTTACATTAGTCAAAATATTCAGATTTAAAAAGACATTTTTTTCATATTTTCAAAATATGCTCACTTTTTGTGTAAAACCAAGGTGAGATGAAACGCTAATTACATACTCGGTAGTCGGTACTTCTCAATTATCAAAGCTTAAATAATGATTCTAGATCTTTTAGACAAATTTCCCTTTTTTGTGTAATGTTACCTAACATTTGATGGGCACCTGTGACACGTGATTTTGTGCGACGATGCTAATTTTCCACTCTGTCACAACTGTTGTAGTACTTGGGCCAAATTAATACATTAAAGTGGTTGGGACTTGGGACCCACCAAATCAGTGTATAATTTGGCAAAAAGAGACGTTTGAGTTGTTGTAGCTTTGAAATTCTTGGCATAAATGGCATACTTAGAGTTGTCAATTTAGTCAAAACACGTTTTCAAGTTTACGTTAAAGACGTGTTGAGATACTGAAGGAAGCGTGTTTACTTAATTCATATGTCAAACTTGGTGATCATTTTGATTTGTCAAATCTTTTCCATACCAAATCCTCAAGCAAATAGGGGAGAATTTGAAGGACACGTGTCTTGTTTTTCTGCTTTTGTAGGTGAGATTGGGTTGGGGGTGTTGATTCTAATGTTTGTGACTCTTGGAACTGGAACCTAGCAATAGTATAGCTGTATTATTCATGTGTTTTTGTTTTTCTAATTTTCTTTCACCTATTAATTGTAATCCGTGCCTTGATACGGAATACTAATTATACATTGATTAATAATAGCAAATTTGACATAATTTATTTATTTATAATCTGTAAAATTAAAAGATTTGATTCAAGTTTAGCCATTATTATCGTATTCTTTTAATATGAGTATTAAGTTATAGTAGTTTTATTTTAAATATATAATGCATGATCGGTGAATTTAGTATAGCAATTTTTCTAAAATTAATGACTCGCAACAATTATTAATAAGTGAATTAGATAGGAAAAAAATAGTTTAATATTTGAATACAAATTAAGCTGGTAACTAACCTATTTGAATTTTTGAATTTGAATATTTTAGATATAGGTGATAATTATATTTTGGCAATTTTAAGAAATATTTGACAATTACTCATGTGGCAAATTTGAGTTTAATTAGGCTATCCATGTATGCGTCCACTTGGATAGCTTCAATGGTTATATTTTTTTGGAAAAATTACTAAAAAACTCTTAAAATAAACTTTTATATCCAAAAATTCCATGATAATATTTGTCTATCCAAAAAATTCACTTTATTAACTTTTCATTCCAAAAAATTCAATATTTAGGGTTAATAAATTTATGGACTTAATTGTCCTTAGCCTTCTAGATTAAAAATTAATCAATTGTAGTTTTGCAGTGGAAGTTATTTATTTAAAAAATTTATATTGATAATTTGGTCTAATTATAATTATAATTTTAAATTTTTAGATTTTTTAAAATTTTAAAACATATATTTATGGATAAATACCATATTAAATTGAAAATAAATTATATACAAATATTTAAAAAAATTAATATTACAAAATAAAATTCGTATTCTATGATTTATCAATTTGAAAGAATTAAAACAAAATGATTACAATAAGAAAAAATAATTGATCAGTTATTAGCTTAATAAGTGATGGATAGTTTAGTACAAAAAGTTGTTAATCTTCACTTTTGGGGTTTTTGGAATGAAAAGTTTGTAGAATGAGTTTTTAAGATAGAAAAATATTTTTATTGAATTTTTTAGATATGAAAAATTATTTTCGGGGACGGGGGGGGGGGGTGTTTATTAATTTTCCCTATTTTTTTTTATATATAGATTCTCAAACTGAATTGTCAAATGCAGTTTTGCCAAATAATAATTTCAAAGGGCAAATTACACTTTTTGTCCCATAAGATGTGGTAAGTTGCACTTTTGGTCCCATTCTTTTTTCGACTCGACATTTTTAGTCCCATATGAGTTGAAATGGTGCGTCGTTGGTCCTCTCCATCTATTTTTTGACAGAAGTAACCACGTGCCTGTTATGTTGGATCTTTTTGCAAATTTCTCAAAATACTATTGGACATTCTACTAATTTTTTTTCTTTTTTCTTATTCATATTTCTCCTTCCCCTATTTCTTCTTCCCCACCAAACTCTGACCACCTCTCTCTTTTGCCCCCTCACCTCAATTAATGATGCTTGGCTTCTACATCTTTGGGGGGTTTGTATTCCAGTGGGGTGTTGGCTAGAATAGTGGTGGTTGTTCGCCGAGTACTGAAGCTGGCGGCGTGCTCCATGCGAAGGGGTCTTGTTGGTGGGTGCAAAAAAGGTCTGCGGGTTGGGGCCGATAGAGGGAATATGTCGACATGGGGCAGGGCACCAAGGACGGTGTTGGTTAATGGTGACGCTTGGTTGGTTAGGGTGGGAAGGAGGCTTATTTGAATTGAAGGAAGAACACAATACATTTTTTATTTCTTTTTGTTTAAATTATTTTACCTTTTTGTTAATTTAGAACAAATAAATTAGTATATTTCAAACATAAATATTTTTTTACAATTTTTATTTTTCTTAATGTTTTCAAAATTTTAAATTTTTTTTCCCTTTTCTTATTTTTATTTTATTTTTCTAGATTTTTTTGAGTTTTGTGAAATATTTTTTGATTTTATAATTATTTCTATTTCTTTTATGATTTTTTATTCCTGAAGTTATCTAATTTCAGAATTTTTTCTATTTGTTTTTTCTGATTTTTCGATTTTTTTTTTAGCGTTTACTGAAATATTTTCTGATTTTCAGAATTATTTCTTGTTTTTTTCTCAATTCTTTTGAAATTTATGAAATATTTTCTAATTTTGAGAATTTTTCCTGTTTATTTTTTTAGAATTTTTAGAAATATTTTTTCACATTCAGAATTATTTTCTAATCTTTTTCTGATGATTTTTTCTTAATTTTTTTAATTTTCTAAAATACTTTATAAGTTTGAATATTTTTTTCTACTTGTTTTTTTTCTTATTGTTGATTTTCTAAAATTTATGAAAAATATTTCTATTTATTTTCTAGTTTTGTTTATGTTTTCATTTTGTTTTTATTATTTATTTTTATTTTTTCGGAGAACCCCAAATATTGTGAGGAACTTGCAAAAAGATCCAACATAACGGGCACGTGACAAGCACGTGGTTATTTTTGTCAAAAAATAGACGAAGAGGACAAATGGTGCACCATTTTAACCCCTACGGGCTACGGGACTAAAAGTGTTGGGTCAAAAAAGAACGGGACCAAAGGTGCAACCACATCCTACGGGACCAAAAGTGTATATTTTATCAAATTGTGGTTTTGATATTCAAAATTGCTTGTGTGGGTCGGTGCGGTTTAGTGATTTTTAAATTGGTTTACATTAACTTAAAAAATTAGAATTGTATCTTGAAATGCTAATAAACTAAATCAATCCTTTTTTTTTTCATTGAACTCTCTAATGAAAAAAAAAACTTGTGAAAATTGTAAGTAACTTGTAAAAATTGTGACTTTAAATTACTGAATACAAGACCAAAACTAGCAGATAGAAATCAACGCGGACTTTATTTTACCACTAAAATCAACTTGTAAGATACAAGATCAATTCTACTATAGACAATTGATGGTAAATAGAAGATATACAAACTCATTCTTATAACATCGGGACCATATTATAATTAATTTAGCATATTTGAATTCTTCAAAGAGCTTTAAAACATGAACTGAATGGTTTCAATCATCATCACCAAGATCACGGCGTAATAATCCATTCTTATAACTCACGTGTAATGTGTATGACACAAGTAGATTGGTTCCAAACATAGACTATCAAGTATATTAGGAATAGAAAATATAATAATTAAATTCATATATATATATATAGATGGTGTGGTGCAGTATTTTTATAAGTAAAATTAAAAACCAAACCAATATTACGGTGCAGTTTTTATTTAATTTTCAAACTGGCGATTTGTATAAAAATTTGGCAAGCGCGCCGGTACGATACAATGGATTTAGGCTGTTTCAAAAATCTTTTCATCAGCCATACCTAGCAATAGCATATTTGTATTATTCATGCGTTTTTAATTTGTTTGTCTAATTTTGTAGGTGGGGTTGGGTTGGGTTGGGTTGTTGATTTTAATGTTTGTGGTCCTTTAGATTGAAATATGTCGATCGAAAAAATATTGTTTAGACTCACACTTGTTAATCAATTAAGTTTTGGTCTTGGCTTGAAAATAAGTACAGATTTCGAAGCAAACACGAGCCTATTTAGATGTGATTTTTCAATTGTAATTTTTGGCCTTTTAGTAATACGCTGAATCTTCTAAATAAAATAGAAATAACAGTAATTCTAAACACTTTAAAGTTATCAACATCAAATTATATTTAAATATTAAAATCCGTTAAATTGGACTAAAAAAGTTAAAGACACCAAGTATTTTTTTTTATTTTTGTATGTGGGAATATTTAGAATCGAAATACAATTAACTATCTATTCTTTGGTTTTTTCTTAAATTTGGACTCTCCGGATTATCTCTGAAATAGGGATAAAAGAAAACACATAAACACACTATATATATATGTAGTGCCGGAGCTGGGTGTAGTGGCGCCCCGCTCCTCCCAACCTTAAAATATTTATCAAGCTTTCTCCTCTGTTTTTGTTTTAGCTCCTAGATCAAAATTCCTTGATTATAAATATCTATAAGTGCATATACATAATTATTCTAATTATATGTAACCAAAATAAAAGATATTTTAATTATTGAACCCACACGGATTTTAAAACTAGAAAATAATATATATTACTAATTATAACTTTAAACCAACAATTCATTCAGATCCGTTAGATAAGAACAAGTTGACCAAATGGAGGGGATTTATACTTATTAATTGTTTGGCATTTTAATTAATTCTCAATATACATTTTCAGATAGTAAAATATATAGTGTCCCACTAAGGTTGGCACATTATACAGTTCAAAAAGATTTATACTTTAGCAATTAAACTTCTCCAAACTTTTCTAGAATGCGTACACGACATGAACAAATGCAAAATTTGTTATTTTCCAACATTTTTTGCACTATAAATAACCCAATTACAAAAGAACTCTTCAACAAAAAAAAAAGAAAAAGAAATCACAAAAACAAACATGAAGACCCCAAGAATTTTAATTCTCACGTTCAATTTCTTTCTCCTTTTTCCAGCATTATCATGCATAGTTCTAGCTCAAAACCCTGAAAAATTTCTTCAATGCATGCAATCCAACGGCTCGAATTCAATCTCACAAGTGATCTACACCCCGAAAAACTCATCATACACATCCACATTTCTCTTCTCCATACAAAACATACGTTTCGTATCACCTTCCATGCCAAACCCTTCATTCATAATCACCCCTTTAACTGAATCTCAAATCCAGGCCGTTGTTTTATGCTCGAGATCCAACGGGTACCAGATCCGAACCCGGTCCGGTGGCCATGACTATGAGGGCCTATCTTATGCTTCAAAAGTCCCATTTGTATTAATAGATTTGAGAAATCTCTCATCCATTAAAATTGATGTTGAAAATAGGGTTGCATGGATTGGAGGAGGTGTACTATTAGGTGATCTTTATTATGAACTTTCGCGAAAAAGTCAAAATCTTGCTTTTCCAGCTGGGCTTTGTCCCACTGTGGGAGTTGGAGGGCACTTAAGTGGAGGAGGGTTAGGTGTATTAATGAGAAAATATGGATTAGCTGCTGATAATATTGTTGATGCAAGAATTATCAATGTAAATAGTGAAATTCTTGATAGGAAATCTATGGGGGAAGATCTCTTTTGGGCTATAAGGGGTGGAGGGGGAGCAAGTTTTGGAGTCATTACATCTTGGAAAATTAGGTTAGTTCAAGTTCCTGAAATTGTTACTGTTTTTACTATAAATAGGACATTGGAACAAAATGCAACAAATTTAGTTCATCGTTGGCAATCTATCGCGTATAAATTTGATTGCAATTTGTTTATTAGAATACTTATTACGCGGCTGAACTCAAGTGTGATTCAGACTGCGTTTAACTCCATCTTTCTTGGAAGAATCGAAGCGTTGCTTCCTTTGATGCACGAGAGTTTTCCCGAATTAGGGTTGGTGAAGGAAGATTGTACGGAGATGAGTTGGATTGAGTCATCCTTATATTTCTCTGATCTCCCATATGGATCAAATGTTAATGATTTGGTGAAAAGAAACCCTAATCCAAGAACATATTACAAGGCAAAATCAGATTATGTGAAACTTCCCATCCCCAAACATGCCTTAAAAGGGCTATGGAGATTTTTTTATGAAGATGAAGCTAAGGCTGCTCAGCTTATTTTTGCACCATATGGTGGGAGAATGAGTGAAATTTCTGATTCTGAAATTCCATTTCCTCATAGAAATGGGAATTTATATGAAATTCAGCATTTGGTTTATTGGGATGAAGTGGGGAATAAGAATCAAGAAAGGTATATAGATTGGATTAGAAGGCTTTATAAATATATTACTCCATTTGTTTCTAAAAACCCTAGAGCTTCATATTTGAACTATAGGGATTTGGATTTGGGAGTGAATAATATTGAAGGGAACACAAGTTATGCACAAGCAAGAGTTTGGGGTATTAAGTATTTCAAGAATAATTTCAAAAGGTTGGTTCGGGTGAAGACGAAGGTTGATCCAGGTAACTTCTTCAGAAACGAGCAAAGTATTCCGACTTTTTAGACTTCAAATGATAAAGAATGGGTATTTTGTGCCCTTATAAATAATGGATGTTCTATTACTAGTGTATTCTTATTGGATGATGAATATATATTCAGAAAAGTATAGAAAAATATTTGAGATATATATTTCAATCCATAGAAGCTCAAATGTTCTTTGTAAAATGTACATGATGAAAGGTTAAAGTATTTGTAAATTTTAGATTGAATTATTTTACAAAGCTTACAAAGATATAAATTCAAGGCATATTAATTATCATATTCATATATAGAGAGGACAGTACCAACTTGTCCATTGCACATTGCGTATTTTGTTAAGAAACTATATGCAAGATTTGTTGAAACAAAATGAGAAGTGATTGTCAATGAGAGTTTGGGACTCCAAAGATGGTTGTGTTTGTTTGAGACTCCAAATCCGAGAATTTTTAAGAATGATCTGATAGCGAACAAAGATGTACTAGCTAGATTGTTTATAACAATTACAAGGTGTACAATTTGGAGGCTTTTTCCAAGAAAAATTGGTAAAAATATTTAGCAAAATGAATGGTCAAGTTCAAGATTTTTATAATCCTAGCTACATTGATTCCTACTCCATGGGAAATACGTTGGTGCTCCATTTTTCTTCTTCTTTTTTTTTTTGGACGAAATTGTGCTCCAGAAAATCCGATCCTCTAAAATCAATTTTCCTATTTGTGTGTTGAAGTGCTTAAAGTAGCATTTTTTTTTTTACTACAAATGGGAGGACACAAATGTTTGGTTTGATTATTTTTGGTTTTCCTTCCGTATTCATAAACTATTTATTTATTTATTTGAGGAGATAAACTAGTTGTATTATATTATATTGAAGGATCCTATATATGGCTAGTTGGGAAATTTTTGTTGAGATTAAGTTTAGCTGAAGCCTGAACTTAATTATTATATCAATTATATGAAAAATGGAATAATACTAGTATTTTATTATTATTATTTGTCACTCTATTCGAAATGTGAATATGGTGAATTCTTAACAAGCCTTGCAATTGGCTGGTCACGCTCACGCTATATTGTGTCTATTGATAAATAGGTTCACTCATGGCTCTACATGTTGAGTGAAAAAGATGGTTCCAACTAGTTAAAGAACGATAATGTATATGTATTAATCAAAATAAATATAATCTATTTGCAATTTAATTAAATTAGCTTGGATTATAGACTAGAATTTTCTTGTATACAATTAAGAGTTAATAAACAAACTGACATCCATAATTGCTATGCTTAATTACAATGACTTCTCTCTTACTTTTGAAAGTACGTTTATCAATTTTTTAATTAGGAATCTCGGTCAAACTTGATAAAATTTGGCTGAAGTAAATACAACTGAAACGTTAAGTCATCAAATTGTTTTGCAAAATTATCAGTGACAAGAAAAACAAAATCACTTGGATTGACTAACAAAACGGACAATTGTTAGAGAAAATAAGTTGCATGGGATACCAATGTAATTCAAAAGTGATAGAAGAGATCATCGTAATTCAATGTAACAGAAGTTCAATGAAATTAATTTCATCACAGTGTAAGTCATGGGTATTTCTATGATAGATCGGGAGGGATAGGGACGCCAGTATTATTGAATTATTAAACTTGATCTAGCATAAATTTTTCTCAAGTTTTGGAAGCTATAATACATTTTCTATAATTGGTGACTCTCTAAATCCTTGGCCTTGTTTCGGTATATTAGAATGGATCTGGTCATATTGAATTAATCACGATGCAAGTTTCGCAAGTTGTAGTATTTTCTTATTCGTCACTCTCCACAAGCTTTAAAACCAATTATATTACAAGCATAATTAATTTTGTCGCGTGACCAACATATATTTTACCAAATTTAGGCTAGAATTTCCCACCTATCTAAATACTTAAGGAAAAATTTCCCCAAGTAAACTGGTATATGGTTGAAGTTGTGGGATCACTGGAATCCTATACTTAAACAATCCTACGATTTAAGTTGCACACTATTATAACTTTTCATAAATATGGCACCATTTAAAACATTATTGCATAGCGATACAAAATTAAAGTGGGACTATTGTTGACCCGTGCAATTTTGTTCTAAAATGATTTTCACATATTACATCAAAAAGCAATATATCTATGTTTTTGACAAATGAATTGGATTATAGATATTAGAAAAATGCTCGTTAAACTTTCAAATTTGATTATGTAAAATAAATAGATGTTCAATATAATATATATATATATATATATATATATATCACAGTTGCACAAAAGAATATTATTAAAGAAATCAATTAAATAATGGTTAGATTTTTGTGATTAAAATATCTTCTAATTTCGCAAGAGAAAAAAGTGTAATAACATATTATAAGTCAATCATCTCAAAAAATTGATTCAAATATAAGAAAAAAATAAATCATAACATTCAGTAGATGATCTAAAACACGCAAGGTCTAAATGTGGGACAATGAAAAATAAATTAGGAATATGTCTCTTTCCTATTCCAATGTGAAAGTATTAAATCATGGGGTTAGGATTCATTCAATATATTGCCTAAAATGGATTTACTTACTTTCCATGTGCAACCTTAACAATAGTAACCGAAAGAATACAACTTCACAAATTTGCGCAATATTCTAAACTGTAGATACAACACAAAGAATTTTTATTTTTATTTTTTTGTGATAGATTCATGCACCCATGGATTTTTTTCCATACTGAATCGAATGACAAAGAAAATATATTTTTTCATTCAAAAGAATATACTCCCTCCGCCCTAAAAAAGATGTCTATTATTTCACTTTTATCTGTCCCAAAATGATTGCCCCTTACTATTTATATATGTATTTATTGTCTAATATGACTATATTACCCCTCATTTCAATTGAGAAATATATAATTAATTCATTTTTACTATAAAACTATAATTGTATTTAAGAAAAATAGTTTTATACATGGATAATAGGCAATAGTCATAAATTAAATTAAATTCATGCATGTTTTAGAAGGTAATATTATTAGTTGTCTTTTGTTTTATGGAAAGGATATTTTAGGGAAACAATGGACTTTTGATAAATGCTAAGAAAAGTCAAAGGGGACATCTATTATGGGACAAAGGGAGTAATCTAGAAAGTTATTCTTGGCAAGTACTAAAGATTGAGAATTCTTCCGGTTCAGTTTAATACGTTAGTATAGTGTAAATTCAAACTAACCAGTGTTAAAATTCCTGGGAAAGAGAAACGAAAAATGATTAAAGCACGGTTAATTCACCATATACCAAAAAATGTTTGAGGTAAATACTTATGATACATTTAAAAGGAAAAGGCTAAATTTAAGGAAGAAAATTCGTGATGCATATTTTATGTAGATATATAAGAGTTACAAATTTATTTATAGGTAAATTATATATATATATATATGTATATATTTGTCTTTTTTGAAATTCAAAACTCTAATCCTATTCCAAAGACTATTCAAATGTAGATTTGAGTAATGTGCATTCTCAAGATTTATTTCAAATAAGAGAAACCATACAGTTATCTATCACTCAATTCTTTTCATAAATTAAGTAACAACTAATAATATATTTCTGAAACTTGCAATTATCAAGGTGTATCTTCTTAATTTGGATAATAAGGAAAATGTACTTGTAGTCTAATCAATTGAGCAAGCAATCTCGCAAACGCCAAGTTGCGAGTTGATAACAAAGATACATGTGACCATCTTATTCATGCATCAATTAAAATCATAAAATATCTAAAATGGTCCACACGACGGGTGTATTAGTCCACAAATATCACCTTGAATACGTTCCAAAAAACGTAAGAGATTCACTTCCTACTTTTGTTGTTGATGGTCGAATAATCAACTTTCCTTGTGAACAAGAAGCACATGAGCAATCATTCGATTGAAGAATCTGCTGGCTCTTCAATGGATGACCACATGAATTCTCAATTATCTTTCGCATTATAATTGATCCGGGATGGCCCAACCGGTCATGCCAAACAACAAATTTATTTTGATTTGCAAACTTCTAGTTTACGATAACATGTGTTTTAATAGTAGATACATGCATGTAGTACAAACCGGAGGAAAATGCAGGCAACTTTTTCAATATATATTTGTTACCAGATATTATATTAGTGATGTAAAGATACTCAATATTGTCATAACTTGTTGTCTCAATATAATATCCATTTCGGCAAACATCTTTGAAGCTTAGTAAATTTTTTTGAGACTTGATAGAATATAATGCTTCATCAATATTAAATTGCATTCCTCTGAATAACAATATATTAGCTATGCTGGAGTCTTCAATTAATTTTGCACTATCCGATATAGTACTAACATTGGCCTCTTGCATTACTAAATAAGAGAAGTATTTTTTATTTTTGAGAATGGTGTGAGTTGTTGTACTATCAGCGAGACATATATCTTCATTATTGATGTTGCTGCTGATCGAGTAAATACTCATTCTTTAAAAGAAAATAAATCAATATCAGAAAATATTCTTTAAAATGTTAAAAGACAATTTTATAATATTATTCATTGATGAAAACTACACATTTTCATATTTATTTTAAAAATTATTAAAAATAAGATTTATAAAATTGATTATGAACACTTCCATCTCTAATTAAGTGATCAATTTTTTTCATCAGGATCAGCAAAGAAATCAACAACATCTAAATGAGTGTCATCAAATCGGCCATGATCAGAATCGTCTTCTTCAAAAGCAAAATTTGTTTATATTTTCTTTCTTTTACTTTTTAGTGATTCTTGGTAAAGATCAACAAGATGCTTTGGTGTACGACAGGTACATAACCAATGACCTTTACCACCACAACGATAGCATAAATTTTTTACAAATTTGCTATTTTGGCCACTTTCATGTTTCTCTTTATTATTTTTCCACTTCTGGTGGAAAGATGTATTCTTTGAATAACCACCTCGATTTTCATGATCATATGCACGTCCACAACCTCAATTTTTTCATGATTAAGATGATTATGTGTTGCTACATTCACTTCAGATGGAGCAAAACCAGTTGGACGAGGCTCATGATATTTGGTTTTATCTTGATTAGATGCTCTGTTTCCTTCTTTAAATGTGTCTTCAAGACCATTTGAATTTTAACATCTAATACTCAAGATAAATAATTCTTCCCGGTAATGTCAAGAGCCACAAAATCAAGTTTTGTAAATTTCATCAATATAATACTATCATCAAAGTATAAAATGAATAACATAACAATCATTCAACTTTATATATTATGCAAAAGTTTAATACTAATCAAATATATGCACATATACATATGTCTTCTTTCCAAGAATCAAGAGAATTATTGTATATTTCTATTTTTGTTAAATATTGAAATATACATACATTTTCTTTACCTTTTTTTCTTGCTTTGTTTTAAAAACCTTGTCCAACAATTATCTTTACAAACTCATAATAACTCACAAAAATTTCTCACTACATTTACATCATATGTTGAGTACCCCATGTATATCTTTTGCCAAATTTCAAAATGATTAACATCTTGAGACGGATCGTGCTGATAACGTGTTATGAAAATAACCCCAAAATATTATTAATTTGAGAGATAATAAAATGAGAGAATTCTTTTATTGATATTATAAAACGAGAGAATCTCAAAAGTTGATTACATAATAAATGAATATAAATTACAATGAATTATATTGATGATGAGAGGTGAGAAGTGATGAAGATGAAAGGTCTTAAAATTATATGGACATCCACATAATATCATATATTTATGACAATAATAATGATTATAAGTTACAATTATTAATTAGATATAAAACTATTTTAGGTAACAATCCATTGTGGCAAAATGATAAAAGAAGAACTTGTCCACCTCATTATTGAGGTAGGAAAGAGATGGAACCATTGGTGGTATTCATTTTAAATATTATAATAATATGATAAGTATATACACATTTAATTGAGGTGCCTATTATCTATATATAATTATTAGTATATTGCTAGTTTTCACTTGGAATAAGCACATAAAACTTGGTATATTGGCATCATGAAACTGAAAAATTAATAAACGTCAAAAAAAGATTTACAATATCTTATAAAAGATTTAGCATTTCTTTACTTATTTATCAATACATAAATGGGATTCAGGATCAATCTAATCAATCCAGGATGCATCCACCATCTTTGCCATGAACCCATATCTGTCTGCAGCTTCATCAATCTGAGATAAAACATTTCGAGGTTAAATTCAGTCGTTAAAGGCCAACAAACCAAACTCGGATACAAAAAGTAATATCAAAAACAAAACTATATATTAAAGCGTTTTTACGAGAAATTCTTAGCGAGTTTCGAGCTTACAAATCACAATCATTTAGATATGATATATCTCGTGTGGGTCCCACTAAAAGAATGATTGTGATTTGTACCATAACCCGAGACATCCTAAAAATGAACCTTGTTATACCATTTTCTGAGTTGGCATTCCAGCTCCATGTCCTGCCTTACTTTCTATGCGCCCAACAATTGGATTAGTTTGAGGACTTCTGTCCACGCTTGTGCATAGAACATATTGCATGGTCTACAAGCAAATAAAGAAAGTATCAGGTGAAACAGACAGCGATCGAGAGGGTAAGGTCGTAATTATGCTATCCCGGTTAGGAGGTCAAGTGTAAACTATGTAATTCAACCTAGCTATTTTTGAACTCTCAGTTTCAAAGTTCCTCAAATTCTTCAACGTGCAATTTTCAGGAGTTTATATTATTTTACCACTTTGGCACTCGTTACATAGTGGTAAAACAATGACAGTATCATACCACAATTTAAAACCACCACACAACAAAAAATGGTGAAAGAATTAATTAAGGATATTTTAAGAAAAAATCATTGACGATGAACAGAGTATGAAAACTTCAAATAGTTGAAATACTCACAGCTAGTAACTTCAGAGAGTGCAGTGGTACGACCCGGTCATCGTGGTCAGCAGTCAATAACATGGTGGCTGGATATTGAGTGACCTTTACGGATGGTTTATCCCATGGTCTCCTAACGTTATGCAAGGGCGAGTACCTGAAGGAAATAGCAGAGTCACTTAAGTGAAAAATTATCCTGCATATTACCTAACCTAATGTAAAAGCCTGGCAAGATGGATCTGATGAAGAGAGGATCATAAACGAATTGAATAGAGCTGAATAAGATAGTGTCCAAACTTGTTTGATTTCTTATCGAGCTTGCAATATTGTTTCAGCTCTTTATTGCCAATTGAATCGAGCTCGAACGAGCTTTAAGTCAAACACAAATCAAAACTCAAGTAGTTTGATCCTTTTAGCACATTTTATTATTTTTTAACTAATTGGGTCGAGCTTCAGATCTTATCTTAACAAAAAAATGTGTTCAAGTTCCGTTTGTTATGTCAAACGAATCCAGCTTTTAAAAATCAATCTCGAGACGAATATTGAGTAATTTGATTTAATTTTCAAAAGCAGACATGGGTAAAAGAACTTACTTGATCAGCCAATGAAACTCTTCCTCTTTATCCGAACAGCCGAAGTCTGAGGTCCATGCATGACCTGGTTTGGACGGAGAACATAGAAAACGAAAAATAATTAAAAAAACATATAATAAGTTTAACAGAGAACAAATCCACCATTAAAAACTGTTTTTTCCCCTCACCTATGGTAAACTTGTGGAACCTTAGCATGTCCATAACACCAACATGAGCAAGAGCACAGCCAAAAAGATCAGGTCTCTACAATCACAACATTTCCCAATTTTTTGAAATTAAGACAGAAAGGTATATTTAATAGAAAAAAGAAAGATATGATTGTAACAGATACCTGATTAATACAAGCACCAATAAGAAGCCCGCCATTGCTTCCACCTTCAATGCACAACTTCTTTGACTGGGTATAACCAGCAGAGACTAGATACTCAGCAGCTGATATGAAGTCATCAAAACAATTCTGCTTCTTTGAAAGGGCACCGGCTTTATGCCATTCTTCTCCATACTCTCCGCCACCGCGAATGTTTGCAATGCAGAAGACGCCATCTAAATGTTTTGCAATCAAAATACGGCTCGCGGTAAAATATGGAGTAATACTGATATTAAATCCACCATACGCATATAGTAAACAGGGATGTGATCCATCAAGGTGAATGTCCTTTCTAGCCACTATAAACATTGGGATTTTAGTACCATCTTTACTGGGAACGAAAACCTGAAAAAGGAAATTACGAATTAAAAAAGGTTTAACAATTTATTTGTTTTGAATAATATAGACTAACACTGATAATCCACTTCTTTTCATTCAATACCATTCAAAAACCTGCAACGGGACTCTGCTTTTATGTTCTTAATATCAAAAAGAAAAAAAGAAAAAGATAACATAGGAAAGCATAAGAGAGTTGATGAACAGTCCTAAATGCAAATTATCTTTACCAATAAACTGTTACAAAAACT
Source organism: Buddleja alternifolia (assembly GCA_019426215.1). NCBI lineage: Eukaryota > Viridiplantae > Streptophyta > Magnoliopsida > Lamiales > Scrophulariaceae > Buddleja > Buddleja alternifolia. The sequence goes on from CM033390.1 coordinate 2,113,448, forward strand.
AATTGATTCACTATACTTTATCTCCATGGTTTCGAAGCTTCAGTATACGTCCCTTAGAAGTCAAAAGCATGGTACTTATCCTACACTGATTCAACACCACTGAGTAGACTAAAGAGAAATAGATATATTGCTCTTGGCTAACAAAAAGTGGCTGCATAATTTGAAAACCAGTAACATTTAACATAAGCAAATGAAAAAAACCAATCACTGACCAGAACTTTTGTGAAATGAATCATAACAATATCAACAGATTTTCACCACTGACAACTATTTTCCAATTTTGGAGCATGGGCCTGACAGAACACCAGAAAATAAAATAAAAAATAACTAGACCTTAATATACACTTAAATTAATTCCTATATAATGTTCCACACTAGTTAACTGCAAAGGCAGACTAAAGTAGTATGTACCTGTCTGACTTCAAACTCAGTCCTGTCGAAGCCAGGAACAACAATTTCTCGAAAGATTCTCATATCTGGAACCTCAGCTTCTAATTTGCATGAATATATAATGCCTGGGATGAGAAAACTTGAAAACCCAATAAAGACAATGCTGTCCTTGCGGCGAGAAGAAATATCAGATACTGTTCCAATATCAAGTGGTAAATGGTGCAAAAGGGCACCTGTTTCCAAGTCCCTTAACTGCAAAACATTTTTCACATCTCTCAAATAATTCACTACAATTAGATTGCTATTAACTGCTATAGCAGACTCAAGCACGTCTTTTTTGTCTTCTTGAAGTACTTCAGTCCAAGTACTAGGTTCTTTAAGATCAACTCGGACTAGCTTGTTTCTTGGAGCATCCTTATTAGTAAGGAATGTGAAAATCGTGTCATCATTAGCAACATAGTTGTAAGAAGCTTCAAACTTATCAACAAGCTTGATAAAAGGAAGCAATTCCTTTGTGCCTTTATAACCTTCAAGTCCTTTAGGAAGTACTGACATGTCACAGTAATAAATCTTGTTGACGGGATCACAATTTTCGAAGATATACAAAAGAACATACTGCGCATTCAAAAAAGAAGAGGAAATAGTTAATTGAAAAAATATAAGAAAATTATGTCAACCGAAACAGAACTATCTATGTTATTAAAGGAAACAATAATATCAAACATGTTTGTTTAAAAGATGTTTCCCTTGCATATCCAATTATCAATTTACGTAAAGCATTTCATATTACCATTTCTGTTCTACCATAAGATTGTAAATATGTAAGCCCCGTGATAAAATAAAGCTGTCTAAAACCGTAACTTCATCAACTGCTAAAATTTGATAGAAAATGCAGATTATCTAATAGTTATAATTTAGTTTCTTATTTTCCTTTATTTGAATATGTTATTTATGCAGTCACTTTCCGGAAACCATATTTTTTTGCGTCTATCTCTACTCATCATGGCATTAAACACAATAACATAGCTATAATAATTCAACAACATTAGTAATGCTAAAAATTTACAATCCACTCTATCATGTCTAGTGTAGTCAGAATTTAGTACCTTCCCATCTTCTGTGACTGAAGCTGAACGTGTATGTTTAGGATTTTCAGGATCCCTCCAACATAATATATCTTCAGGCTGATCAGTACCCAAAAAATGATAATACAATTCATGGTGTAGATTGGCATGGGTCTCTGTGCCAGCATCCAACTTCTCTCCTTCCCTTAAAACAAACAATTTAACATGAACATCACCACTAACCTATTGCTGAAAGAATGCAAAATGAACCATCTATATCGTGTACGTCATGCAACATTAATTTCGAATCAAGGGCTTTAGAGAATTCCCAACAATCTTACTCTTGTTGAGAAGATCAATGTTTTGCAACAAATCAGCGGCTCAGAAAATGTAAACAAAGAGAGCCCAGTTTTTCTATTGCAAAACACATCAAATTTTGCAGATAAGCAATAAAATACTACACGTGGAACAAATAAAGGAAGGTCTAGACACGTTTTACACAATAAATTACTTACTTGGGAGCTGGATAACGGCTGTAGAAAAAACCTTTGCTATCATGTGTCCAGCTAGTACTTGAAAATTTAACCTGTTATTAACAAATATATATCAGGCTCATGTCGTTAATGAACAGGCCAAATTTATGAACCTAATATCATACATCAAGAGTAACTCCATCCAGATTTATTTTGAACAAAACAAAAGTCAATAATATATATCCTGAAATTTGAAAAAACTTTACCCACGAAACGGTATCTGGCTCATTGCTCTTATCCTCAATCCGCATAACGTTAATGGTAACCCAATCGCTTCCACTAGAACTAATGCCATAGGCCAAGTACTTTGCATCCTCACTAACTGCAAATCCACTCAATGCCACAGTTCCATCCTCACTTAATGTGTTTGGATCAAGCAAAACCTCGGGCTTTCCATCCAAACTATCCTATAACACCAGAAGACTTCAAATTTCAACATGACATACAATCAAAACTTAGAAAAAAACTATTATAAATCCAAAGTCTTGATGAAGAACCTGAACATATAAGACGGTTTGCGGTTGCAAACCAGTGTTATGGAAGTAAAAGTACTTATCCCCTGCCCTAAATGGAGCACCATATTTCGGAAAATCATATAATTTAGTAAGTTTTTCACGAAGCTTTTCCCTCGTTTCACATGTTTTAAGCACAGAATCTGTTATTGTCATCTGCTTTTCCACAAACTCTTTCGTCCCAGCTGAATCAGGATCCTCAAGCCTAAACCACATTAATTGATATCAATCAAACAAATATTGGCTAAAACCGGAGAACATAAAGGTACGCACTAAGAATTTCTCATAATTCCAATCTCCAAATACTATCCAAAAGTACAAACAGACATCCATTTAAATTCTCAAACAACACAAAATCCTGGAATCAAACACACATAAGTTTATAAAAACAAATTATGAATGCTAAAACTAAAACGTGTTTCCACAACAAAGAAATTGAAATTACTCCAATTATTACCATCGATAAGGATCGTGGACCATAACACCGTGATAATCATCAACAACAGACTCGTCTCGATGAGCCGTAGGATACTGCAGATGCTCCTCAAACGCCGGTAACGACCCCATAGCTGAAACTTTTGACAAAAAACGCGAGAATTACAGGAGAAAAACTATTGACACGATATATGTTTGTGAAAATGTCTGTGAGAAGAGAAGTAGGAGACACGATTGTGGATTGGGAGAAATATAAGGCGGCGTGTAAGGGAGAAGAATCCTGGCGGGATGAGGAGAGAATGACGAGACTCCATGAGAACATTCTTGCTTGGAATTTAACAATTGTTGAAAATAGATTAGGTTGGTGGGTTTTGGGAGTTGGAATTGTTGAGTGAAATGTCGATATATTGTGGAAATTATGTCGCCATGATTCGGGAGAACGAGGAATCCTCCTTTTGAGGGTATATTCCAAGTTATCTTTGGATTTTCCTAGTTTTGATTCAACTTGAGTGTCTCAAACTATCACATTAGTCAATATATATATATATATATATAGTTGATTTTGAATGATATAATTAACAACCTTTATTTGAATTGGTTGATATTTAGTGGCTACTCTTGTTGGACTTTCGGGATGATTTTCACCATCACATGTATATATATGTGGGTGGAGGTCGCCTGATAGTCCAACACGAAGAGACACTAAATATCACCCATTTGAATTAGTGAAATTCTAAAATTCAAAAAAGGCGGTTATCAGTATAATTTAAATTTAAACTTAAATAAAATTAATGTTTCTATGTCTATCATTTTATTAATGTAGTTATCAATCATTTTATCTTTTTAAATTTATTTTATTGAACTTACCAATCATATACTATTAATTGTTTAAATAAAAGTAATATGATTTATACAAATATTAAAAAATTCAAATAATATTCATCACAATTGAATCAACGCTTTTTAACTTTGCATATTATAAATAAATAAATTATATAATGAAAGATATACTATATAATCAGTAACCCGTGCTTCTATGGCATGCAATTACGTCTACTTTATCCTATAAACTAGCGATGAGTACACTCATTGTGTGCTCAAAATTTTAAAATATAAATCAAAATGTTTATATAATTGTTTCTCATGCCCACGTGGAGCAAGAGTTGAAAAATTGAATAACTTATAAGCATTGATCGAAAAATTTATGTGCATCTATTGCACATTTAAGTAAGTGGTTGATAGCCTAATTCCAAAACTCACTCAACGAATCTGAAGGCAATTCTTATATCCAATGTACTTATCGATCATCTCATGAACATGTAGGACAAAGTGTTGCACGAAGCCATGAACATGACCCACATTTTGAATATGTGAGACTGTGACTCTGAGAGCTCTAACGAGGACATCTCCTTATAAAGAAGAACTGATTGTGATACTCATCCTAATGTGAAAATGTTACAAAATTAAACAAGTTATGAGCATCGGTTAATAATTTATATACATCAATTGATACTCTTTTAAGCATTTTAGGTAAATAGATATAGTCTAACCCAAGGTTTGTTAGCCATTTAGCCTAGTGATTTGTCGTATCAAAATATCCCCTTCCTCTAGAATAAAAAAAAAAACATTAGTCCAATTTCAAAATGCATCTAGCGGGTCTGAACGTTATTCTGACATCCAAAAGACCTGAAACATGACAAGACCATTCTATATGTGATTTTCAGAACTTTCTTTAATTATTTGAATTTTTTATGAGATCATATGGTTAAGGAAAGAAAACTTAAGAGAAAAATCAAATTAAGCAAAAAAAAGGTATAATAGCTAGGTCTGTCGGGCTCTATGAGCCGAGCTTAAGATGACTCGAACTCAAACTCATCGGGTTTGAATATAATAAGTTCAAACTCAGCTCATAAATTATTTTCTTATGCTCGGCTCAAACTCAGGCTCACGCTTTTTATGAGCTTTTGGCCTTTTTCGGGCATGCTCATTAGTTTTTCTCAAATAAAAAAAACACATCCAATTGAATCATATTAAGAGACGAATTTCAAATAGTACTTTAAATAAATGTTTACGCTGATAAATATGTATAATTCCAAATTTTACTAATGGAGTCACAAAGTCTACAATAATAATTATGAAAATTTAGAATTTTTATCAATGTGTATTAGGTGACATAAAATAATTGAATTTTTTTCTAAAATCTCTTTAGACGAAAAGTTTCTCCTAATATATAACATTTCATCGATTTCATAAGCTTCAATCTTAAAAATCTACAATTTATTTTATATAAATTAGATTAAAAATAAGAGACTATCACTAATTAGAAAAAATTTTGATTTCGGGCTATTCGGGCTAAGCCTATCAAAGATCAAGCTCAGCTCACAAATTGAACGTGTTCAATTTATAAGCTCAAACCCGGCCCGACTCACTTTCAATTAGACTCGGTTCATATTTAACGGGCCAAATAATCGGGTTTCGGGTAAGTGCGGCTCAATTAACAGTCCTAATAATAGCGATGATAAATAATATGTTTGATAATTGAAAAACAAAGCAGAAAACGATACGATTAATAGACGATTCGAAAGGAAAATAAAAAACATACTATATATATTGACTTATATTCTTAAATGAGAGTATGACACTAAAAGAGAGATCAAAAGACACATCAGGATAGTTAGACCAGACTTGTCCCACTTAATAAATAATTCAGATGAAAGTGTGAATTTGGAAACTCATCTGAAATGCATTTCTGGATTATTTTTTTTTTTTTAAGAGGACCGGAATATATATATATATATATTAGGCTAAGTCAGCCACAAACCAAACCAAAACATCCTCGGGGCTAATAGAAAAATCCTCGGTAACAAACAAGCGAGCACCACGTGCTAACCAACAAACAACACAATTACAGATATACGAATGAAAAAAAAACGAACAGAAAACAAAAAAGACAAAAACCGAACATCTGAAACTAGAGAATCCACAGAAGGCATGTCTTCCCATAGTGAATTAATTTTTTGGAAGAGGGATAGACAGTCACCCTCGAGAACCACAAAACTCCAACTCTGCAGCAACGCCAAACAAAGCTCAACAATACACGCCAATGTCCGGGCAATAACTCCCACTCCTACACCATTTCAGTCAGGAAAAAGGGCTTCATCAAAGAATATTTTCATCCACCCATATGTTGGTGGAGACCAATGCATGCAAGCTGTATCAAAATTTTTAGAACATATCTTCTTTTGTAGCTCAACAACAATTTTGTAGCTCAACAACAATAAGAACAATACTAAGACTCCACCACATCAAACTAAAAAAGCTAAAACCAGATAAGACGGAAAAAACACAACATAAAAGCAAAACCACTCCAAATTTTACTCGAAGGAACCACCGGAGACACGTTTGAAAAAGTCGATACAAGAAACTCCGGTGTAACAAAAAAGTCCTTATCAAGACACGAGCACAAAATCTGGAACGTGGAAATGGTACCCAAATCATTCATCAAGACCGGGGTAACCATCAAAGAACTGCATCTTTTTGGCCCGGGTAGCAGCAGAGAGGGGCTTTCGACATGAAATAGAGCCAAAATCAGAGGTGGAGAAGTGGTTTCCGGTGGTGGAGAGCTCAGATCTGGAGGTGGAAAGGCCGAAATCGGTAGGACCGAGGGGGTCTCCGGTGGTGGCCATCGAGATGGATGAAAAATGGCTAAAATTGAGACAGCGAGGTTGAAACGAAGAACTCTCAAATAGACAGAGGTAGCTCACAGCTGTGAGAGCAGACATCCGGCAGCTAACTCGCACTCTTCACGGCGGAGCACTAGCACTCCACTTTCGGCTGAGTGGAGTACTTGGCTCTCCACTAGAGAGAGAAAAGCTCCCACAAGAGAGAGAGAGAATTTCGATGAGTACAAGAGTTGCATTTCTGGATATGAAAGTCCAATTCTAAAAGGCTTTCATTTGGTAATTAGTTTTGAATGAATTTTTGGAATAAGTTATGCCTCCAAATTTCTATTATGAAAAAGTGCATATCAGTACTTTTTGAAATAGAGAGTTCCTAAATTTGTTTTAAGGGCCTATTAAAGCGTATTTTCAACAGATACAGATATTTTTTGAAACCTTTTGAAAAATCCATAGTAAAATTTCTTTTTAGTTATTGTCTCACACTTGGATTCTTTTAATTGAATTATTTTGTAGTGGTTTCACTTAGATGTTCACAATCTACTCACATCATTGCGTCGCAATGTTGTGGGCTCATCTCATCTCAAACGAATAGTTGCGTGATCGGAGATTACATTCAACATAAAATTACACACTTTGTACCTAATATTATTACTTATTGCAAATATTTCTTTTGTGGACTTTAATATATAGAAAGGCAAATCTTGAAAAAGAAAAGATAAGAATTGTCTTCCACCTACTACAAAATAGCTATAGGCAACTTGATGTTTACTATCATCAACACGATTATTGATATCATGAAAGAAATATTGATATTGAAAGATATATGTATATATATATATATATGTATGTGTCATATCTTATGAAAAAAAAGAACTTCTCACTATATGCCCTAAACTCTAAGACGTACCTATCACCTACTAGACAATGATAGAGCAGGCATTACTTGGCCTCGTTTTGTGACTATTAACCCGAGCTTGTCGGGTTAGTTTATGAATTGTTGGGTATCCCCCTTTCGGAATTAAAAAAAAAAAACTCTAAGACGTACCATAGCACAAATTGAAGGGCCTTTGCATTATATATACTTCTATTGTAATGTTTATACCCACTCTATTCTGATTTGTAAGGTGAGAGCTACTCTCAAATTTAATGTAAACATTTGTATTCTACATAACTTTTTTCACAAAAGGTGAACTTATTCATAAATAAAAGTATTTACATATTGTCTATTATTTGAATATTACATTTATTAATGTTGGTTGGTCCACATTATTTCATCCATTTATAATATATCATCAACATGTCTCACTATATATATTAGTGGATGCAAAAGCACATTAATTGATAGCAATTTTCCCAATGAAAATGAAATGCAAGAGCTACAAAAATTGATGAGCATTTACATTTTACTGGCCTACCTTCAATACATTGCACCAAACTTCTTTCATCATTTACATTATAATCCAATATTTTTAAGAGGCTATTTAATTGTTGCGAATTGTTCATTTAATATGAACTCTTTTTCTTCAAACAAAAAAAATTCCATGTGCAAAACTTTTTCTTAATCCAAAAGGAAGTATTTCTTTTTCCACTTTAATTTTTTGGTTGTTGGTTTGGTCCTATTGAATGAATGATAATAATATTTGGAATTATTAGCATTTGAGCCGTACAATATAATATCATACAAACGTAAAAATTAAAAATACCAACTAACGGAAACAGCAAATATTAAATATTAGCAGATTATGAAATTTAACAATTTATTGGTAAATTGTTTTTTGAAAGGAGCGATTGCATTATTGTATTACATCAATTGTAAGAGAATATCTATTACAAATAAGTATTATCAACAAATTCTATTATAAACTATTGCAAACTACTATATAACTAAACAAAGCAACTCACATACATCAGTGGGAGTCGAGCTCACAACCTTTTGGTTATGGAGCTTCAACTTTGACCAACTAGGCCAGGCCTCATCGCCAATTTATTGGTAAATCTAATAAACAAACTGTCACGTTAGTTATTCATTGAAATTATTGACAAAGTTTAATGTTGTTCTATTCTATGACGACTGACACTCTGAAATTAGGTTATTGCTATTAAAAGTACATATGAATAATTTAGTAGAATTATTTTCAAATATTGATAACTCTTTTAAGTGGTCGAATTTCTTGACTAATTTTCCTGCTATCATATGCAATGCAATAGTGATTAATTCTCTAACTCTATAGGGGTTGAAACAGGTCATTTTAGAAGTTTATAGCTAAGAAATTCCAATGCAATCATAATCACATATGATCATATAATAGTATGATTCATTATACATCAATATTTATTGTTATATTGAGAATTAGAATCCAAATCAATTGACAATATATGATGGGTAAGAAGCTTACATTATTATTCTTATTTTGTTTTTCTGAAATTATTTTCCTTTTTTTTCTTCCTTGCACACCCAAATCAATAAGAACAACGTAGTTGCATAATTAACATTTATAGTTGTTTGACTCAAAAAAACCAGTCAATTCCTACTATGTTTGGTCCAAGGAAATTGCCAGGGAAATCAAAAGAAAACATAAAGAAAATCATTTTTCTTTTCCCACCATTTTTGGTGAGGAAAATGTATTGTCTTAAATTAATATTAGATTTTCTCTCATATTTTCTTTTCTTTACATTTTCTCTAGTAAAATGGTTATCCTTTTATTTTTTTTCTTTTCCCTAACAATTTTCTTGAACCAAACAAAAAGTTAGCTTAAACAAATAATTGATGTTAGTGAGTTTGAAATTCGATTAAGGATCCAATCTAATGGAAACTATGGTAAATTATTAGAGGTAGCATAAGACAAACTCTCCAATAATTTTACATGCATAAATCAAACGCAAAATTGGAATTTTCGGGACTCAGATTTCAAAAATAATTTTAATATTGTGTATGATTTTTTTATTTTATTTTTTTGGTGACAAAAAGTTTAGCTATGATCACCTACCAGGGTCAGGGCATGTTTTTAGGACCATAGGTCACTTACAGAGGTATTTACAGATTGCCCACTAACATAGTACTCACGTCGACAGAGGGAATCAAACACATAACCTTTTGAGAGGTAGTGACTCGTCCTTACCAACTGAGCCAACTTGTGCTGAAATATTGTGTATGATTAGATTTACTTGGAATTCATCATACAAATTGGTTATCATATCAGCAATTGAAAACATGAACTTATAAGAATAACTCCACAATATATGAATTCGATCCTTTGTTTAGCTGGATAAAAAGAATGGTAAATGTAATTGCAATCTTACCGCCTTTGGTACGTCATGTTTGAGTTCATCAAACAAATTAAATAATTAACACAAGCATTGGCCATGTCAGCACAACACAACCAGATGCTGAACATAATTCACAGAAAATGACAACAATTCCCTTTCAAGTCGAAAATCACAAATACTTACAAATGTGTAGGAAAGATTCGAATTGCAACCGTACAATATCAAATTGAGTAAATTTGGAATTACTCAACCACCTCGAGAGGGTTGATTGCATAATAATATATAATACATGAACACAGGGATATGGCACGACAAGGAACACACCAATTGTTAAGAAATTTAGGACACAACAATGCTCGCTCACGGATGCTTAAAATATATATATATATATAATATATATAATTTATAAACACAATAGTTTTGTAGAAACAAAGGATTAAATAGCTTAGTTAAAATTTCATACCAAGGATTTTAAATTGTGGAATTGGTTACAATTTTGGGAGCCCAAAAATTGAGAATCTTCTACAGTCGTCGGCGGTGGTGACGAGTTCTCTTTGCCAATGGGATGGGATCAAGATTACATAATTCTCCATACAGGGTTAACGCTCTAGCGTTCCGAGCTCGCTCTTGCGCTCCGAGCTTGAGAGCTTTGCTCTATAACGCTCTTAAAATTCTTAATTTTCGAACTAAAATTTAGGAACCACACTTGACGAAATAAGAATGTTTTTTCACTAATAATATTTCATATGCATTCAATGAAAATTGTTTTAATAGTCAAAATAAGTAAAAGATTTTGTAACAAATATAGATTTTGTAAAAAATCAATACCTATAACTTGTAATGCTGAATTTGAGTCTTTGGTATCCTTTTTGGTCAAGAATTGGGACCTAAAATTTATATTATTTTAATAATCTTTCATCTTATATTATATTTTTTAAGCATGCTAAAAAAGACAATCATATCATCTTATTTTTAAAATTCAACTTAACAAATACTTATTTTAATATGAGATAATCTTATCAAAATAATATTTAAAGACAATTTGGCTGAACAATTTATAAAAACATATGATATATATGACAAGATAAATTTTAAATTATATTTATATTATATACGCTCTAAGGCGCTCCCGCTCTATGTGACTTAGGATGGGATCAGCTCTTTTGAAGGATCAAAGAGAGATTTTGCGAGAAAAAAAAGACTGAAGATGAGCAAAGTCGGGAGATGAATACATAATGTGAGATGAGAGTGAGAAAAAAGTCAAAAAAAATAAGGGCTAAATACAAAATATCCCCCTAAACTATTCTCATTGTAGCATATACCCCTAAACTTTAAGAGGTACCAAAATAGTCCCCCATGAAAGTTCATGAGTTATGTCAAATGCTACATCTAAACACAACTTTACGATATTAAAGTACCAAATGAACTTACTTCGTTTTTTTTTATTGAACTATAAGATTTATAAGAAATTGCAAATCTTATAAACTTCATTCAAGACTTAAATAGGATGTGTTAATTAATAAAATTAAGTAACATATAGTTGACTATTTGAGTATGATACAATTGGAAAATAAAAATATTATAAGTTTAAATGTGCAATTTGTTAATTGATAATTTGTTAATTTTATTAATATAAATTAAAGACTTTGTTAATTTATACGTTATAAATCGACAAATAACAAGATTTAAATGATTTGTTAGTTGATAGATTTAATTAAATAAGATTTAAATAATAATAATTCTCTATAATTTGTTAATTAACACATTACAAGATTTAAATATTTTGTTGATTTTGAAAAATTAAATTTGACAAATTCATTAAAAAAAAAAAGGAATCATTGGTAAGCCAATATAGTGTTTAAATATTATAAGTTTGTGTTTGGATGAGCAATTTTCATAAATCATGAATTTTCATGTGAGATCATTTTGGTACCTTTTAAAATTTAAACATTATACGTGATAATAGGTATAGTTCAAGAGAACATTTTGTATTTTACCCAAAAAATAAAATTCAACTTTTTTATTTAATTGGCCACTATACTTCATTAAATGCCAAAATAAGAGTCGGAAGTGTCAAAAATGCGTCGGACACAAGCTTGCGGTGTGTCCTACACTGCATCCGTCCTTTTTTTTAATTTCAGACATGCCTTTTGTTTTCGGTTCGCATAGTGTTCGAGTCGTGTCCGTGAACTGCCACAGTTAGATAATAAATTAATAGTGCATGGACTCCTTAATTGCAAATTCCAGGCTTAAGAGAGCGGGAAAATTTGTGGAGCCGTCGCAAACATAGGCGGCCACCACCATATGACGGTGGGGCCTCCGTCGCCTCCGACAATATCTACTTTTAATATCACCATCACTGTAGCAACCACACATAACACAAAACTCACTCATCATCAATTACTACATACATATTCAATTTGCAATGGCCTGGTGTGCTATCATTCAATACTTTTGTCACTCTTCTCTACATACACTACAGCTTTATATATATATATATATATATATATATACACACACACTACTTTACTTTCACTTTATTCTTTCACACTTTCTTCACCACTCTCCCCTCTCAAATCATTCCAACCGATCCCCACACAAACACACTTTTGACATTGTGCCGTTGAAGCCTAGGGCTTGATTAATTTTTTCTTATTCAATTTTCAGTTCCGATTCACCAATTTATCGAGCAATTAAGAGTTCAATCGGATGGATAATCGTTTCATTTCACAGTCGGATGATGAGTATGAAGAGTCGCGCCGTTTCGATGACGGTTACAGCGTGAGCGCTGACGTCAGCGAGTCGGAGAGTTCGACTTCGAGCGCCGGCACATTTTCCTCCGACCACCGGGCGTCCACGGCGTCGTTAAATTTGGCCTCGAATTCGGAGTGTTTGCCGCCGCCGCCGATCATGTTGCCGGTTGTCGGGGGTAGACACGTCATCATTACGGCGGAGAAGCCGGATAGAGATAAACCTGAGCCGCTTGAATTGACCGGTTAGTTTCCCGTTTACATTTTCGCGCATAATTTAACGGTGCAATTGGTTTTATGATTCTTATTTTTTTTTTTTGAACAAATTAGGTTTACGCTTTATTTTAATGGATGAATCGATGATAAAGTACTATTATCTTTTATGTAATTGGAATATTATGATATAAAAAGTAAAATAATGTGTAAGTTGTTAGACCTGCATATAAATTCGCTCTTGAATTGCAGCAATAATTCCAACAGAAAGTGCAATGATTCAATGTGTTCTAGTATTATATCCTCTTCAAGAGAAAAAAGGGCCAATTTTCTTATGATTCTTTTGTTTTAGAGTCTAATTTTCATCAGCAATGTTTTAGCTTATTCAGTTGAAGGGATCATTTGAACTTGTTATGACCAAATTTATCAAGTTTATTGATCAGCACATTGCTCGTATATTGCAGAGGCGGAACTGATGAAGGAACGTTTCGCTAAGCTGTTGCTAGGAGAGGATATGTCAGGTGGAGGCAAGGGAGTAAGTACTGCTCAGGCAATCTCCAATGCCATCACTAATCTCGCTGGTTCGTTCACTCCACAAACTCATTCATATTATTTAATTGTGTAAATTACATAGACATTTCTGTGTGAGACTTAATTATAAAACACACCTTAAGATTTGAGAAATTATCACAAATTTCCCCATTAGCAGAAGCAGATTATAATTTCTCCCGCTGTCAGCAAAAACAGAATACAATTTCACTCCCTGTTTACCGAGTTGTTGCACAACCTCAATGTGACCTTATAAATGAGGGATGTGCATGTGATTGTTCCTCTTTAATTTGATTCATCGCTTTAGTATAGCCGATAATATCGTTCTCACTTACTCATGCTCGGTCACAGCTACCGTGTTTGGAGAGCTATGGAAGCTGGAGCCATTAGCCCCACAGAAGAAATCAATGTGGCATCGCGAAATGGCGTGGCTTTTATGCGTAAGTGATTCCATCGTGGAGCTCGTTCCGTCGGTTCAAGAATTTCCAGGCAGTGGCAGTTTCGAAATTATGGTGACTCAACAACGATCGGACTTATATGTGAACCTTCCAGCACTTAAGAAGCTTGACGCGATGCTAATTAGCATATTGGATGGATTTCAAGAAACTGAATTTTATTACGTTGATCGTGGAATAGTTGTTGGGGATGGGTCGCCATCGTCGTCTAGGCGGCCTTCTGTTATGCTTGAAGAGAAATGGTGGTTGCCGTTTCCAAGGGTTCCGTCGAATGGTTTGTCTGAGGAGTCGAGAAAGAGGTTGCAGCAGTGCAAGGAGTGTGCACATCAGATTTTTAAAGCCGCTGTTGCGATAAATAGTAGTGTGCTTTCGGAGATGGAAGTGCCTGAAGTTTACTTAGAGAGCTTACCAAAGGTAAAAGGTTTCTTTTATAACTCTATTTATGATGTCGGTTGGTTCTAGAGTCATTCTTAGTAGCTCTTTGAACTCCAAATAGTGGGACAATTAAAATTTTCTGTGTAGTGGGATCCACGTGGATTTGGCCACACGGATAACATGTTAGTCTCAGTGACATCGATGAATTTGAGAATTAACTATATTTTTTTCACATATAACTGGATGGATTGAGAGTAAATATTTTGTTGTGGTACGCCGTAAAATCCTATGCCCATAATCAAGAGGACATTTTCCTGAGGGCGAAATCCTAGATGAGAAAAGGCCCGATCAGCTTCACACGCTGTGCTTGATTCCTTATTCAATTGGATTATTAATCATATCTTTATGCTGTTGTGTTTTTGTTTCCTTTCAGAGTGAGAAGGCTTGTTTAGGCGAAATCCTCTACCGTTACATAACTTCCGATCAGTTCTCACCCGACTGTCTTCTCGATTACCCCGACCTTTCATCTGAATACAGTACTCTGGAAATAGCAAATAGGATCGAGAGTGGTGTACACTTTTGGAGGCTGAAATATCAAAAGAAGAAAGGAAGTCATCTGAAAACGGGCTTATTTAGGGGAAGCACTGTGAAAAGCCTTCTTGGTGATATAGAAAAGAGTAAACTCTTTGCACATAGAGCTGATACTCTGCTAAAGAACTTAAAGTTACACTTCCCTGGCCTCCCACAAACTGCTCTGGACATGTACAAGATTCAGTATAACAAGGTACGATTCGCAAAATTTCACTTCATCGGTCTGTTCTCTGGTCGGGCTTTCTCAGAGTTGAGAAATCAAGTTAAAATTTGTTGTAAGAGTAATAGTTTTAATAAAAATTATATTACATTTACACCCCCCCCCCCCAACTTAGTGCGTATACCCCTGGGGGAATTTTCATCATGCAAAATACAATTGTATATGGTTCTGGATGATCCAGGGGTAAAATAGGGTTATTACCCTTTTTTTTCCGGATGACATCAGTATTTTTCGGGCCAAAAAAATGAACAGGGGGTAATTGTGACCTAAACGTCAGAGTTTTTCGGATTATACTTGGTGATAAGAAACTCTGCTTGTTTCATGTAGGATGTTGGGCAGTCAATTCTTGAAAGCTATTCAAGGGTGATGGAGAGCTTAGCCTTCAACTTAATGGCAAGGATTGACGATCTTTTATACGTTGATGATGCCACAAAACGACGTGTCATGGCAGAGTCGATATCTATGCTCAACCGGAGGGGATGTATGTGTGCCCATGATCAACATAACCAAATCTCTCATAGTCCATTAAGTTCTTCTTCATCATCAATGACGGGATCTCCATACTATTCGTCAGTCCCTCCAGCTCAGTGGCCCAAAAGATTACATCGTTCAGCAAGCCAGCCTTCTTCCCGTGATCGACTTAGTACTAAATTCGAAAATCTGACTTTGCGATGAATAATAGATGGGGACAGGGCCGTGGACTGCAATATAGATATTTTACTCACATGGAAAGGACAATTTAGGTACTTGAAGGGCGACTGTTACGTCCAGAACCCATTACTGTCTCTGCTAACCGAAATAGCCACGTTTTTAGGAATTTTGAGTGAATACAAGTCAACATGTCTTGCATTATGCAAAGACGGGTGAGTTCTAACTGATGGGTAGTAGTTTTTTTTTTACTTACGGTAGGTTTGTGTCGAGAGTCGAGACTGAAAAATGAAGATTGAATATCGATACTGTTTTAGATCTAATTGCATTAACCATGTACTACTCAGTACTACTTCAGTCATGATTTTCCTAGTTGATATGGCCTAATTGAGTTATCGCGGTGAATTCTTATGGATACAAGACTATGTCATCTCAACAGTGAAACCTACGTTTGATTGATGTGATATGATCATTTCTAGATGATAGTTCTCGTACTACTTCCGTCGTGAGTTTCCTAGCTCATATGGTGGAGAATTCTTGTGTCGTGGATTATGTCATGTCAACAGTCGAACCTACATTTGATTAACGTGACATGGTCATTTCTGGTACTGAGGATTCTACCTTTTTACTTGGACATGAGTTAGAAAATATTGACATTAATAAATATTCAACTAGTTAGGTGAACATTCTTATACAGTCGAAAAGTTGAATTTAGCCGTTGTGTATGAAAAGATTTCATTTGGAGAGGTCCCCGCAATGGCATCTTGCAATATCTCGGGTGATTAGTTTTGGACTTTCCGGTTAAGGAATGTCGTTGGAATTTTTTTTTTTAAAAAGGAATTTATATTTCTATTGAAAATTTGAAATAGATGGAGCAGTGATATTTTTCCATGTTTGTTGTTGTGATTAAATGAGGAAAGTTATGGGGGCCTTTGGAGACTCTACAGAAGGAACATTAGAAAGTGGACTTTATACACTTACAATGAGAGAAGATTGGTGAGGAAGGATGGGATAAAGCTATCATAAGTAATGGGCTATAGATTATGGATAATTCTCGATTAGATCGAGTTTATTAAAGATGGTCTACTCAATAACTTTGATTCGAACATGGTAAAAACAGATTAATTCACTTTAATCTAAGTATTTATGATGTTTCAACTCCAATAATCTAAGTAAAAACAAATTAATTCACTTTGAGATATTTTTCAAAAATTAAAATAGACAATGTTCAATGATAGCCCATTTCCCATTTATTTTGGACATGGGCTAATTGGGCGGCCCATCACTCAGTGGGCTTAAGTAAAATTAAGAAAATTCATCTGTCGGAATAATTGGGTTTATAAGGTAGCGGGGCCCATATTGAAAAGAACCAAACAATGAGGGTACACACATACAACCGTTCCTTTAAACTAATTCAGTACTTTGCAATTTTGGCTTCCAAATTTTAGGTTCGTGTTCTATTTTGTACGTATCTATGAATTACTGCAGTTGAATTCGAACAGATTGCGTTTCGTTTAAGAATATGTAGCTCTTACATATATATATGTGTGTGTGTGTGTGTGTGTGTATGTGTGTGTGCGTGTGTGTATAAATAATTGCAATTGCTTCATTAAGTTGGAGAACGGTGAATTTTGAATTGTGTGATTGTGTACTCAGTAGCAAATTTTGTTTATGTTGTTCTCCAAGTAACTTGTGATTAAGTGAAGTGTTTGTCTATGCCTTAATTTAGTTGTAAGGCTTGTATAGTTTTAGTCCTGTTGAATTTAAGTTACGAAGAAAAATTGTTTAGTGATTTTTTTTTTAATTTCGTCGTGATTTAAGTTGCTGAAAATGATATAGAATAGAGAAATGTTAGAATAGCTTTGTGTTTAGAAGAGTAAATTAATTGGTTCTGGAGATTGAGCTTAACTAATC
Source organism: Buddleja alternifolia (assembly GCA_019426215.1). NCBI lineage: Eukaryota > Viridiplantae > Streptophyta > Magnoliopsida > Lamiales > Scrophulariaceae > Buddleja > Buddleja alternifolia. The sequence continues at coordinate 2,131,044 of CM033390.1, forward strand.
AATTTTCTACGAATGGTATATGGGACAGTGTTTCGAGGATATTGGTATGGTTTCTATACAAATCAATTTTGCATAACTAATCAATTTTCTACGAATGGTATATGGGACAGTGTTTCGAGGATATTGGTATGGTTTCTATACAAATCAATTTTGCATATCAACATGTCTTGCATTATGCAAAGACGGGTGAGTTCTAACTGATGGGTAGTAGTTTTTTTTTACTTACGGTAGGTTTGTGTCGAGAGTCGAGACTGAAAAATGAAGATTGAATATCGATACTGTTTTAGATCTAATTGCATCAACCATGTACTACTCAGTACTACTTCAGTCATGATTTTCCTAGTTGATATTGGCCTAATTGAGTTATCGCGGTGAATTCTTATGGATACAGGACTATGTCATCTCAACAGTGAAACCTACGTTTGATTGACGTGATATGATCATTTATTTCTAGATGATAGTTCTCGTACTACTTCCGTCGTGAGTTTCCTAGCTCATATGGTGGAGAATTCTTGTGTCGTGGATTATGTCATGTCAACAATCGAACCTACATTTGATTAATGTGACATGATCATTTCTGGTACTGACGATTCTACCTTTTTACTTGGACATGAGTTAGAAAATATTGACATTAATAAATATTCAACTAGCTAGGTGAACATTCTTATACAGTCGAAAAGTTGAATTTAGCCGTTGTGTATGAAAAAATTTCATTTGGAGAGGTCCCCGCAATAGCATCTTGCAATATCTCGGGTGATTAGTTTTGGACTTTCCGGTTAAGGAATGTCGTTGGAATTTTTTTTTTTAAAAAAGGGAATTTATATTTCTATCGAAAATTTGAAATAGATGGAGCAGTGATATTTTTCCATGTTTGTTGTTGTGATTAAATGAGGAAAGTTATGGGGGCCTTTGGAGACTCTACAGAAGGAACATTAGAAAGTGGACTTTATACACTTACAATGAGAGAAGATTGGTGAGGAAGGATGGGATAAAGCTATCATAAGTAATGGGCTATAGATTATGGATAATTTTCGATTAGATCGAGTTTATTGAAGATGGTCTACTCAATAACTTTGATTCGAACAAGTACGATGGTAAAAACAAATTAATTCACTTTAATCTAAGTATTTATGATGTTTCAAGTCCAATAAACTTCGATCCATCACACAATGACATGGGGCCTAATGTTAGCAAAAGGTCTCGTTTTACACAGCAAAAAAATTAAACTAGAGAAAAAAGATTGATAAGTCAGTCAAATACAAGGTTTTTTACCCGCTCAAATCAAGTTCGGACAGATCTCAATCGATAGAGAATGGAAATGATAGACGTGAATTTTTGGTATTATAATACATTTGGTGACATTTTAGGAACGTAAACATTTTCGAATGTAGATGTTTTTTGAGCAAGCTTTAGTTTGATAAATGGTGTTATACTAAGTTTTTATAGTATTAAATATATTAAGTTGATTATTGAGTTATATATATATATATAATTATTACACATTTTATTTTGTAATAAATGATATACAAATATATATACATCTAGTTTAATGTAATGATTATGGACGTATTAAACCATTAACTTATCTTTATAAAAAAGATCATTAACTTAAGAAAAAGTAATGAGGATTGAAAAGTCAATTACCCCTTGATTTTGCTAGCATAAGTATGACTTATGCTAGGGATCAAAATAAATAAATATTATCACATAAGCCATAATTAATGTCCCAGGCTAATTAATTTTTTTTAAGAATAAGACTAAATATTATCACATAATCCAAAATATCCCAGACTAAATAAATTCAATATACTCTACTTCACCTATTGTCTCAAATTATATGTTTTCACAACTTAGATACAATAATAATAAAGTAATTGCGTAGAGTACGTATGATGACCCTTATAATTTATTTATATTTTATATACTCGAACACCATTATTAATTCGACCAGAGAATTTGAGATTCGATCTCTAAAAACTCTTCGGGTTGTTGTGTCAATAATAAAGTAATTGCGTGGAGTACGTATGATCACTCTTATAATTCATTTATATTTTATATACTCGAACACCAATATTAATTTGACCAGAGAATTTGAGATTCGATCTCTAAAAACTCTTCGGTTTGTTGCGTCTTGCCCTCGAATCATGGTAAATTCTAATTAAGAATTATAGATCGTACTTAACAAATCACCAAATACTATGTAAAAGTTATACATTGTTCATTAATAGATAATTACTCCAGCTCGAACGATACTAATCACACAACTATAACATCCTTGCTTGACAATTGGCTCAAAGTCTATGAAACCCAATTTGAATTAAGAATTTTATTAGGTTACCACGGGAAATTGTATAATTAGCCTCAAGTACAAAAAGTTACTTTTACTTCGCAGTTAAAAATATAGATCAATAAAGAAACTTGACAAACTTTTGAAAACATTAATGGTGTCACGTTAGAGGGGTAGATGTTGATTTTGTAAAGCATATGATAAAATGTTTGAAAAGCGTGATTAAACATATTTCATGATTTGACTTGGTGGGTAGTTCTGACTTCTAGGAGGTAATGATTTAGAAATTTGAATTTTAATCCAATATAATTTTCACTTTTGTATTGCTACATTGTTTTTATTCTCTAAAATTTAAGGTTAAATTCAAACATAATTTTAAAATGCTCCACATTCACGGGCTGCAAACCTTATGTATGTTCACTACGAGAAAAAATCATTTTCTTAGAGCGCAAGTTGATATTCTTAAAACCTAATCTTAATTACAATGAGATCCCCATACAAACCCAAGGAAGTGAATAGAATCTAAATCATCTCAATTTTTAGTTCAAATGTTGAATAGTTGGGATAATTGCATCAACCACCCCTGAACTTTAGACAATTAGCATCTACACCCCCTCACTTTTAGTATATTGACATAAAACTCCCTTTCTTCAACTTTTTCATCAAATTTACCGCTCAAAGACTAAAATGCCCTCTAGCTAAAATATTGAATTATACGTTAAAAATTTATTGGAGGAAAAAAATTGTCCATGTGTCATTAAATGACATTGTAATAAAGAATTAAAAACACCATACAAGAATAAAAAAAATTCTAAAAATGTATCAAAAATTTTCAGCTTAAATTAATCAAATAACCCTCGGCTACTTTTCTTAAACAGAAATAATAAAAAGAATAATAAAAACTTAACATAGGACTATAATATAAATAAATTATAAGTTCATAAAATATAATATAACTAAGAAAGTATTGAACATATATAAGAATATATATAATGAATTGGACTTAATTGAAAGAAAAGAAAAAATCAAAGTATCAACCTACATATTCAGTTCTAAATATGAGATTATATTAAAAATAATATGAGAAAAATATACTAAATAAATTGATTGAATATTGCTATAGAAGTAATAACTGATGTCACAAATAAATATCACATTAAGTATTTGTACACAAAAAGCCAGACATTAAATTAGAAAAGATTTTTTTTAATAATTTAAAGTAAAAGAGTTTAAAATTATTTCTAGAATTGCCGTTTCTTTCTAAAAAGTGTTTTTTTCTAGAAAATTTTCATTTTAGGAGTTTTATTATTTGGTCTTGTTTCATTTAATGTAATTTTTAACAATTTTCATTCAATTAAACATTTTTAGAATAAACATGAAGGATGTTATAGTCATTAATTTGTAAAGTTGATGAAAAAAATGGAGGGGAAGTCATTACCAATATACCAAATGTGGGGGTGTAGAGTCATGAGAGGACGACCCCCCCTCCACCCCAAAAAAAAGAGCTCTCATGTTCAAGGAAAGTCACCAGCTTCTTCTTTGATTTGATCATTCATCCCCCGTCGCCGGAAGAGCGGGATTTGGTGGAACGCAGTACTAAAAAGGTCAAACCATCGTCAGGAGTCAAGGATTTCATTATGCAGGAGATAGAGGAGATCTCCCAGGATGGAAAGACCGACACGGAACAGACGGTTTCTCCGACGGACGATGAGAACTCAGAAAGTAGTAAGCAAGATAAAATTTCTTATCTCCATTCTTTAATGGGAACAAGCAAAGACGAAAGGGAGCTGTACTTCGACAAAAACAGTCTGCTAAACCTAGACAAGGTCCAAACTTTGGAGCCAGATAAAGAATTCTTCTTCTCAAGGTTGGTACTAGACAGTGCATATACGGAAGATATTCAAACGACGTGGGAGAATACCCTCATCCTTAGGTTACTTGGCAAGTCAGTTAACTACAACATTCTCTTAGCTAGAATCAACAATTTGTGGAAACTGCAGAGCGACTATGAATTGGTGGATTTGGGCCACAGCTGTTACATCCCCAAGCTTAATGATAGGAATAAGGTGGATTCTATTCTGTTGGGAGGACCTTGGGTTATTAACAATCATTACCTCACTGTTCGGAAGTGGTTCCCAGATTTTAAGCCCTCATCAGATAAAGTTATGTCGACTATTGCATGGGTCAGAATTACGGAGCTCCCGGTGGAATACTATACGGAAGAAATTATATACTCGATAGCAAAATGTCTGGGGAAACCAATCAAAGTTGATCGTAACACATTTTGGGGCTTCTCGGGGACGTTTCGCTCGTTTTTGTGTGCAAATAGATCTCGAGAAGCCGCTGCAAAGCGCCATTGGTATTCAAGATAAGGTGTTTCCGGTGGAGTATGAGAACTTACCGGTGATATGTTTTGACTGTGGTCGAGTTGGTCACAGGAATTCTTTTTGCCCCCTGAATTTGGTTCAATCGGAGACAGCTTCTCCTTCTCCGGTGCCACCTCTTGAAGTTGCCGATGGGGTTTCTACTAAAACCCTAACTGAGAGGAAGTATGAGGAGTGGATGATTATACGTAAAGGGAAAGGGAGGGCCATCAAGGTTAGACTCGGAAGAGATAAGCCTACCACAAGGAGGGGTCAAACTAATTTGAAATCTTGAGAGATGACCCTGCTGAAGAAAAGGAACAAGCCCATATGGAGGTTGACTCGAATTTCACCACTTTGGATACACTTGACCCGTCCACAAATCCGAGCCCACATGCTTTGCCAAACTTAGCAAACCATACCTCTGCCCATAACTCTACCTGCTCTAGCCTTTTGTCTAACAAAAATCCTCAAAAAGATAGCCAAGCAAATTAGCCGAAAGCTGACATTCTAGCCACTCCACCAACCCACCTAGTTTAACAGTTGCTACCATTGTAAACAAAGAAAAAGGACATGTTGATAATAGTCAAAGCAATAAGGTTGTTGATAATAAACCCTCAAAAAATATTAATACCAGTAAAGCATTAAATGCAAGAAAAAACAAGAAAAAAAACTTGGGCAAAAAACTTAACCCTAACCTTCTTCATCACTTTGCTACCAAGCTTTACCCTAAACTTATTTGTCTGAATCCTTCACTGCCTGAACCCGTCACTTCTCCCCCACCCACCCATGAATGCTCACCCTATCCACCTGACCCGGACGGGTCTAGGTTATCCCTTGATAGAGGAATTCATGTCAACCCCCCATGTGGTAGTAGATTACGAGTTGATGTTCCACTTTGTTCAAACTCTAGAGATTCATCCGATTTACTGGCAAGTAGTGGCCTCGATGAAGTACTCCCGGAATGCTCATCAAGAGAATCTTGCATGCAAATTGACGATCCTCTTAAGTTGGGACGGACAGATAAGGCAAAGCCAGATGGCGCAAATCTTAACGTCCCAAGTTTTGTGGCACTTGGAGGGACGTCGGATTGAATGTCCAGTTTTGCCCCACCATCTTTATTGTAAATCGATGAAGGTACTCACTTGGAATTGCTGAGGAGCAGTGGGCAGCGAATTTAGGAGACATTTTCGTTCAATGATTTTGGACCATAAGCCAAATATTGTGTTTCTTCTTGAAACAAAAGTGTCGGAGGATAGAGCCGAGACCATCTCAAAAATTCTCGGCTTTAATGGTGTGTGTAGGGCCCCGACTATGGGTATAGAGGGAGGTATTTGGATGTATTATGAGATCCCCTTAACATTCACGTTCAAATCATGGTTGTTCTTCCGGAGGTGATACCGAGAGTGGAGGACGACTAGTTTTGCTCAGGCGTGTATGCGCAACCCAACCGACGCAGCAAGGAGGCCCTTTGGAATAATCAACGCTCTTGCTCGGAAGCCATACAGAGACCGTGACTTATTATGGGGGATTTCAATGACATCGGCAACCTGTATGAGAAAAAAGGGGGAATTTTGGCCAATTGGAACAGGTGCATGCGCTTTTCAGAGGACATTGAGAGATGTAATTTGATTGATTTGGGGTTTAAGGGCCCTAAGTTTACGTGGATCCATTCTAGGGCAGGGGAGATTGAAATTCAATAGCGGCTTGATAGATAGAGCATTAGCTAACGAGGAGTGGAGATTGCAATTTTCGAAGGATACGATTTTACATCTTCCCCAAACTTGCTCGGACCACCACCTTATCATGACATGTTGTCAAGGTATTATTTTCTTCCCTAAACTTAAACTTTTCCGCTTTGAACTTGTGTGGACTACCCACCCCGATTGTGAGCGTATTATTGATGGAATTTTTCCTGCTAGCGAGTCGGTGTTCGAGGCCCTTCATGTCTTGCCTAAGGAAATGAGAGAATGGAACAGGAAATGTTTCGGTAATGTGTTTGAAAAAAAACGTGAACTTTTGGCGAGAATTTCAGGCATCCAAAAAAAGCTTTAAAAGGACTTGATTAACGAATATAACTTAACCCTCCATCGTGAGGAAATGATTTGGTTTCAAAAGTCGCGTATTAATTTATTGCAATTTGGTGATAAAAATACGAGATTTTTCCATTTATCCACTATTTGTAGACGCCGCAAGAACAAAATTTTGGCTCTCAAAATAAATGGGGAATGTTGTAATGAGGATACTATTCTTAAAATCTTTGTCAAAAACCACTTTAGTGATCTTTTCTTTGGTAAATCTACCCTCAGTCTTGACCTCACCTTAGACAGCCCGTATCTACGTGTTCTTGATAGTGTCATGAGAGATGCCCTTTGGGCGAATGTCACAGAGATGGAGGTCCGCAGGGTGGTGGGGAGTATAAGCCCTCATAAGGCACCAGGGCCTGACGGATGTCAGGCTTTTTTCTATCAAAAGTTCTGGGCTAGTGTGGGTAGTCTTGTAACACATACGGTGCAGGATTCTTTTTCTTTCGGTAGGATAGATCCCTCTCTGGGTCAGTCCTTTGTCTCACTTATTCCTAAAGTGGATCACCCCGAGTCGATAACCCAATTTAGACATATTGCCCTTTGCAATGTTTTGTTCAAAATTGTCACTAAAACTTTGGTCCTTAGGCTCAAACCTTACATGGACAAGTTGATCAGTCCTTTCCAATCGAGTTTTATCCTGGGGCGTAGCACGCATGACAATATTCTTGGCCTCCAAGAGCTTGCCCACACCCTCCCGGGTTCACAAAGCAAGAAGGGTAGCATGCTAATGAAACTGGACCTTAAAAAAACGTATGATAAAATTCGTTGGGATTTGTTGGCTCAAACTCTCCGTCTGTTTCTTTTCCCTGAGAAGCTCGTTAGTCTCATTATGAGTTGTGTCGAGTCGGCCCATCTCCAATTCTTTGGAATGGAGAGCCCCTTGACCCGATTGCGCCCCGTTGCAGTTTAAGACAAGGGGATCCCCTATCCCCATATCTCTTTGTTTTTTGCATGAAAAGACTTTCCTACATGATCAAGGAAGAGGTGAATAATAGTGTGTGGGTCCCTATCTCTTTCAGGAGAGCAGGACCTAGCATCTCACACATGTTATTTGCCGATGATATTATCCTCGCTACCAAGTCAAATGCTAAATCGGCCCTATCAATCAAGAATACCCTCGATAAATTCTGTATTGCATCGGGATTAAGGGTTAGTCTGTCCAAATCCACCATTTACTTTGCCCCCAAAACCGCAACTAGTGTCAAAAATGATATGGTTGGAATCTTGAATTTTAATCCCATTTCTTTTCTTGGAAAATACTTAGGGGTTAACATCACACATTCTCGAAATAGCAGTGCTAACTTTCAGGGTCTTGTCGAAAAGGTCCAAACCAATCTATCCGGTTGGAAAGCTAGAAACTTGAATCTTGTTGCCCGGACAGCTCTTGTTCAATCAGTCACAACGGCTATTCCTATCTACAACATGCACACGAATTGGCTCCCTACTAAGGTGTGCGAGCAATTAGACAAACTCAATACGACCTTTCTTTGGGGTGTTAAAAAGGTCCATCTTGTGGGGTGGGACAAAGTTATCCGTAGCAAGAGTCAAAGTGGCCTAGGGCTAAGGGAATCCCGTAAAACTAACATGGCTATGCTTGCAAAAACGGGTTGGAGGATTTTTCAAAATGACAACTCCTTTTGGGCAAAAATTTTCAAAAAGAAATACCTTAGGTCAGACCCGTCTCTTCTAGATCACTTTCCAAAACCCGTCTCGTCTAGCCTTTGGAAAGAGATCGTTCGTAGCACTAAAGCCGTTAGTGACTCCATCATTTGGAGGATTGGATATGGCACCAATATCTCCGTTTGGTTCGATAAATGGCTTGGAAACACCTCCCTCTTTGAAGCCCTTGACTCAAAGGTGGAGGAGGAAGATTTTGGCCTTATGATTTCGAACCTCATTGACGCCGAGGGCAATTGGTCCATGTCCCGTGTTAACACTCATATTCCTCAAAACATTTTGAATAGTATCCTTAGCACACCACTCCCTTTTAGAAGGCATCGAGTGGATACTCAAATCTTGGGGAGGGGGGCTCCAAACGGGATGTTTTCTCGCAAATCGGTCTTTAGGGCTCTAAATCCGGAGACAAATCTAGGGATGGAAACATCCCGAATTTGGAGCGGGATTTGGAAGCTCATATGTCCCCACAAGTTCAAATTCTTTTTGTGGCTTTGTCATCATAACAAGTTGCTTACTAATTCACTTAGATTTGACCGTAATTTTGCAACCATTGGCAAGGCGTGTTTGTGAATGACATATCAAGAGGCTTTAGTAAAAAAGATCGCCCCTCGCCTAAGCTCGGTAACGTACTTGGGAACCCCCACCCTCGGGTTGGTACAAGCTTAACATTGATGGCAGTTTCTATGGGGACTCTCAAAACGCCTCTGCAGGGGGACTGATTCGGGATTGCAGAGGTTTGTGGGTTTCGGGGTTCTCGGTCAAGTTGGGGTCAGTGTCGATTAACACGGCTAATCTTCTTGCCATCCGCGACAAACTCAAACTGGCATGGGAACATAGATTTCAGAAGTTAATGGTGGAAACGAACTCCGAAGTTGCTTGGAGGTTGATCAGGGAAGGTGATGCGGAACGACACCCGCTTGGCCACTTTTTGGAGGGCTGTCGTACGCTTTTAAACAAGCCATGGGAGATCAGCTTTGTACATACTTGCTGGGAAGGAAACCACTGCGCAGACTTTTTGGCTAAATTGGGACATGAACAACATTTTGGATTGAAGGTTTGGCCGGAACCTCCGAGTGGGCTGCTGGATGTTTTGTCCTGTGACAATGCGGGTTTTAGTTAGGTTTCTTATTAGTGTTTTGTAATTTTTTCTTTTTTGTTGTACCACCAAAAAAAGTAAAATGTGAGGGGGTGTAGATGTCAAATACACATAATTCAGGAGAGGCCAATGCAATTTTCTCTTCAATAGTTTGATCACTTTATGTTATAGGCTTATAGTACTTCAAGAAATAATACTTGAGATATATATAGAGTATTTACATTAGACTATAAATATTGATCAACTTTTTTTCTTTTTAAGAGTTTCAATAGTTACAAAACTTTAAAATTCATATTTAATCTTAATTTAATTGTTATTAGAAGTTAGAACCTACCTCCAACGAACTTTAACCAAACAGGACATGAATCGGGCTTCAATAACTTTTGTTTTTCTTGCACTATCTTATCATTTTTCTATTACTAATCAAATTCATTGGTTCGATCAGTCAAGTCTCAAAACTTAATAAACAAAAAGAAATGTTCAAATTCGATTTGTTATGATCAACAAATCAAACCTTATATCAGCTTTAATTTAATTAGTAATCAATCAAAATTGAATATCGTCAACTGATTTAACTTATTCTCCAACTCATATGCACAAAGATTAATTTAATTAATTATGACTAGCATAATAACAAAAAAATTTAGTTCAAATTTAATCGGCCAAATTCAAGTTTGACTTATTATCGTTGTGAATTACATTTAGACACGACCACATCTAGTTAAACTAAAACTTCCCACGATATTCCATCAAAAGAGATGCATATCTGCATTTGTTCCATTTTGGTAATTATATATATGTACTTATTTAAATTTTAATTAGAATCTAGAAGATATTACTGTCAGTGAATTTCTTTGTTAGAAACCCAAGATAAATATAAATGGAGGGATGATTGATGTGGGCTGCTGCGGCTATATACTTTTATGTCTTTCCAATAGATTAAACGTAAATGTCAGAATTTCAATCATGAGGCTACGTACGTATATAGCAATTAGCTCTGCAAAAACAAAAGTATTTCCTCTACCCTAATTATAAATATATATATATATATATTATTCTTGCCCTACCACCATCCATCACATCTCTGATACATCTCTCCTACTCTGTGTAGTGTGCTTTTGCAAATCAATTGATGAAAGTTTGTATAATAAAAAGCCCTAAAACCTTCGAATGCTCCCTTCTATTATATTAAAATAGATCAAATATTCCCTTATAGATATATATCCCCTTGAATAAAATGAGAAAATCACTTAAAATCCATCTTATCTATCTAGCACTTTACCTTCGCCATGATTAAATTTTATTAATTTAATCCTAAATTTTATTTAAAAATAATTTATTTAAATACACAACTCTTGAATTAATTATAAAATAAATAAATAAACAGATATGATTGCTATAATATAAAAAAAATAAAAAATAAGTTTAAATCATTTCATGAAAATTTATATAACTAATTTATTATATATTTTTTCTTTAAAAACAATGTAATAGATTTACTCTTTTATTTTTCTTTTCTCTTTCGACAACTTAATTGCATTGATAGATATTAAAAAACATTCTTGTTATTTCGTGCTTTCTAATTTTAGTTGCATTTTCATAAAAGTAAATATCTAAATATTAAAATATTCTATTTAATATATCTCAAACTATGCATACACGGCTTATTCATATAGTAGTATCAATTATACCAATTTAAAAAAGAGTAAAAAAGAGAAACATTTATCACTAATTAATTAAAAAAAAAAACTGCACTCATAAATAAGTGTGTACATATCATATAATTTAAAAATGATAGGAATAAATTTATCACTTTATCTTAATAAGTAATATAATACTTAAAAAATTTTTTTTATTAAAAACGAACAATGAAGAACATGAATTATAAATAGTTATTTAAAATTAAATTAAAGTATTAGCATATATAAAAAAAAAATATATTAACAGTGATCATAAACATTTATGTGAGACTTTATTGACTTTAATATGTCTTATTCATAATACTACAATCATAATTTACTGTTGAGTTTATATATTGAAGATTAATTATTTAATACATTTAGCATTAAATCAATTTTGCAGTCAGAAATACTGAAATGTAATTGTAAAGGGGAACATGCTATAAATTATAATAAATGGGTAGAAAATGAATTTATAATTTTACATAATCAAGGTTATTTACGTCCATTAATATATCCAAGATATTTAATGTATTTAAATGTAATGGAAAGGGGTATTTGAAGGTTATTGAATGCTGGGACAAAATAGTAAAAACCACTTTCAATCACTTCCAACCAATGATATTAAATAGACCGACCCATGAACCCGTTCTATTTTAAAATATCCCATAATAGATGGGGGCAAAATGACTTTTGCGTCTAAATGTTCCATACTTAATTTGACTATCAATCAAGAGAAAAAAAAATGTATTTTACTTGGACCGTGTAAATATATAATTATATATATGTTAGAAACAATTAAAGGGTACAACAATTGAAAGAGAGAAACAATATTAATTTAAGTTGAAATTTAGGGCTAATACGAGATTCCCATACAAAGGAACTCTAAAAATTAATAGTTATAATAATTTATTGCAAATAGACTATTTTACTTCACTTATATGTACAAAAGTCGAAAAAATCAATTACGATGTACAACATTTGTAAGAGAGAAACAATATTAATCTAAGTTGAAATTTAATACGACTGATACGAGAATCTCTTATGAAATCGGACTAAAATTAAATAGTTCAAATAATCAATTACAAAATGCCTATATATTACTTGACTTATATGTACAAAAATCGGAAAATCAATTGCAAAATAACTATTTTGTTTCACTTATATACATGTACAAAATTCGAATAGACTAGCAATATTAATTTATAGCTGAAAGTTAGGACAAAAACGAGAGGTCTAAAATTGAGATCTTCTATTCCAAAATAACATTTAATCTCTATAAAATGCGTAAAAATGAAATTATAATAACATGAATTAAGTGAACTAAAATACAAATCACTCAAGATATTAGAATAGGATATCTGAAACAAAAAATCAATTAAAAAAACCATCAACATGGATAAACAAAAATGGAAGCTTAAAGAAGTTTGGAGTTGAAGTAGTCTTAACTATTTAATTTCATACAAAAGGAATTGAAGTGAAAAAGAAAAAATGAAGTTCTTTATCTTTTCATCATTCTGTTAAGTTAATTAGTACATTCTGATATCCAGAAAAGGCAATGAATCTATTGTCCTTGGGCCTAGGAAAATTCTTCACAAATTAATTAATCTTTTCTTGGCTTAAAGTTAACCAAAGGAGAGAAATTAAAAGTCCTATAATTATATTGTTTTCTCCTTTATTTTCTTGGCTTTTGCCATATGTGATTTCAGATTTGTAAAGAACAAATTAGTCAAGAATATTTATATATATATATATATGATCACAATTAAACCTCATATAGGGGAAAAAGATCTTGAAACTATATTTCTTATAAAATCATAAAAGTTAGGGTTTCTTAAAGTTTCAATGGACACAAGATTGTGCAGCTGCAGCTTCTGTAATATTATGATGTTTGAGTAAAATCAAATTAAAAGAAAGGGAGACATCAGAAAAAGCTTCTATCCCATGATTCATGCATGGAAGAAATTTAAAGTAAAAATAACTCCAATAAAAACCAGCAATAAATATTGAATATACATACATATATATATATAGAGAGAGAGAGAGAGAGAGAAGGGCTCCTTTACCTTGATCTGTACAAATTAGGTAGCTGGGGAGAAAGTTGTTGAAGAAGATTGAAAGCAAATTTTCATGAGGGTTTTACAAAGAGAAACCAACACAGCTCAGTTGGCAGTATGTCCACCTCCTTAATTCAATACCAAAGAACATATCACATGAACGTTCTTTTAATTTTTCATTCAAAAAAAAAAAGATTTTTATTTTTCTTATTTTTTTGAAAAAAAGAACATTAAGGAGGGAGGTGGACAGAATGCCAATAAACTGTGTAAGAAACCCTTTGAAAAACTCATCACGAATTCAGCAGCAAAATCCTCAAAGCTTTTACACACAAAAGAAATGAAAGTGGATTAATTTGCAAGAAAGTAGCAATTATGAGAGATGGGAAAAAGGGCAGTTGGAGGGGTACTATTTAAGATGTGAGATGAGGATAGCTACTACTACAGTAAATAAGAGAGAGAGAGAGATGGGGTTTCATACTTAATCCAAGCTGTGAAAATAATTAATATATATAGGTGTGGTGGTAGTGAATAGTGATGAGGGATTTAATTGCAGACTTCTGGAAAAAAAAAAATCGGTGGATCAAGTTCAATGGCTCTATTGTCTAATTTTCTTATACAATAAAATGTATAGTATAGGGTTCCCATACATAATAATTGTGTGAAAAATATAGACACATAATTCATATTTGAATTATTGAATTTGATCTAACTTAAAATTATCCCAAAATTCAAAGAAGAGAAGAGACTATAGTATTACTAATTAACTTAATAAGGATTATTAAAGAATCATCATATCCCCTCGATTTTATTAAACTGGATCTTCTACAAATTATATTTTATCTCCTATTTTATGTATTTATATGAATGACAAGTGTTTCTGATAATTACCCTAGCTCATATATTCATAAGAATCATAATCCCTCCATGCCCTCCCACCACCCCCCGCATCTGCTCGGTTATTTCTATGGGTATTTTCCATAATATTCATTTTATCAAATTCCACAATTTCATTATTATTTCCCCTACTACCAGCATACTGTCAGTCTTTTCTTTCCTTTTGTTGAACTTTCGTGTAAAAATTTATGCTATATCGAGTTTAAAATTTTTAGTATTTATATCTTTCATATATTAAAATTTATTGTGTGCAATTTCCATAAATACTTGTGTAAGAAATATACACACAAAATTTATATTTGGACCGTTCGACTCGATCGGTCTGGCTTAATTTATCCACTCTCGCTTGTGATGAAGACACAACAAATTACCCCACTATGCCCCTCTCTCTCTCACACACACACAAAACATGCAGGGACACATAGAAACTGGAGATAAAGAGGTTTAAAAGGGCTTTTGGGTTTCGGGCAAAGTACTGATGAAGAAGTTGGGAATGATGAAAATAATAATCATTGAAAAAATTAAACTAGGGCAAATTTTGTCTTTTATTTTTCCTTTAATTAGTTTCATTCTTTTACTATGAAAAGCACCTTTTTTTCAGAGGGTCAATTGCATCATGAGTCTCCTACTTTTGTAAAATGTTGAAATGAGTATGAGTCAAATATATAATAATTTCTTTGATGATATTTAGTGAGTCCAAGACTTAAAGTTTCAAGTTGATTTATACCATTATCATGTGTATTTATATGAATGATGTAAATCACTCCGAACTTCAGGTAATGAAACTCACCAAGTATTACCCAATTTTGTTATTTGGTGTTCCTTTGTTACGTGCCACTTAGGAATTGAGAAAATAGCAGATACCCTCCCAAACTATGAGTTGATGTGCGCTTTGCCCCCCAAATTATTCAAAGTTGCAGTCAACACCCAAAACTATGCGGTTTGTAGCACTTTGCCCCTTGTGTGCTGCCCGAAGCTGACCGAGGGGCCAAAGTGCATATATATGATAGTTTAGGGTGTTGACTGTAACTTTTAATAATTTGGGGGGGCAAAGCGCATATCACCTCATAGGTTGAGGGGGTATCTGCTATTTTTTTAAAAAAATTCAAATATTTTTAATATTAACTTAACCCCCTTCGGTCAGCTTCGGGAAAAATTTTACCCATTCATCGTTCAATTTAAATCATGTATATTGGGATTTATTTGTATTTTTCTTGAAATATTATTTTTAGGTTTGAAATAAATAGTTTTCAAATATGAAAATAAGAAAAATAAAAATAAAACATGAAAATAAATAAGAAAATAATGAAAACAAGTATAAATTCAAATATTCATAATTTTCTAAAAACAAAAAAGACAATTCAAAAATTCGAAAATATGAAAATAAATAAACAAATGAAAAAAAGTATAAAAATAAAAAAATTAGTAAAAATTTTAAAAAATAAAAAAATTTGGTGATGTGCGTTTTGCCCCCTCACCTATGCAGTTTGTGTTGGGTCCCACCCATGTGGGTGGCCATATAAAGGTGGCTGGTTTTGTTGAAAAACTTGCAGCCACTTTCTTTGAAAATAAAAAGGGGCAAATGACATATGGCATGACATAATAAGTGTTGAAAATTGTCATGCATTTTCCCTATAAATAGAGGCTCTCTTTGCCATTCTCAACACACCATCAACGAGAGCTAGAGAGAGAAATAGAGAGAAAGAGAGGAAAAAATAAGAGGGAAAAATTGGGAGAAGAAAAATAAGATTGCGAGAGTGTTCTATTTTTCTTCTACAATTCCAAGTTTCTAAACTTGATGTATTTGTAATCCAAGGGATATTCTCGTAAAGATTTTGTGTATCCCCTAATTAGTTTAGGGAGAAATTGTGTAAGCCCATTATTGATATAGTGGAGGTTTTCGACTTCGGTCCCGTGGTTTTTTCCCGATTTGGGTTTTCCACGTAAAAACTCTTATCTCGTTTATTCTATTTCTTTCTATCGTACTATCGTTGGTGTGGTCCCATTTTTATCCAGTTAGTGGGGGAAAGAATTATATCGCTTCCGCGTTGCGCCGGTGTCATTGTCATATTGGCACTCTTTCCCAACAAGTGGTATTAGAGCTCGGGTATTCTGAGTATGCTCTGTGGTCGCAGTTTAATCTGATCTTCCACATCAGAAAAGTTTTCCCGGGCTATTTGGCTTTCGCATTTGGTGAGCCACGTTCAGTTTTGAGGTAACGGATTAAAAATGGAGGAGTCATCATCTATTGGTGATGAAGTAATTGCTTTATTATTACTTAGCTCATTACCGGATAGTTGGGATACCCTCGTGGTGTCAGTCAGCAACTCAGCTCCCAATGGAGATTTGACCCTGCAAGTGGTCAAAGATTGCCTTCTAAATGAAGAGTCCAGAAGAAAGGAGCAGGCGTTCAGTACTGAGCAAAATGCCTTGGTGACTGAAAATTCTGACAGACGAGGAAGAAACAAAAATAGAGGTCCTCAACACCAGAGAGACAAATCCAGGGGGAAGTCCAAGTTCAAAGGAGATTTCAAATGTCATTACTGTGGTGGTCCAAACCACTACGAAAGAGACTGCAGAAAGAAGAAAAGAGATCAAAAGAATGGAAATAATGAAAACAAGAAATATGACAAAGACACCACAGCTATGGCAACTGATGGTGATGTTGTCATTATCTGTGATGATGCATGTGTCAGTTCATCATGCCAAGAAACAGATTGGATCATTGATTCAGGAGCCTCGTATCATATCACCCCACATAGGGATATGTTCACCTCGTACACGAGTGGTAACTTTGGCAGAGTCAGAATGGTCAATCATGGTGTGACAGAGGTTATCGGCATGGGGAACATTAACTTGGAAACTGACACAGGGTGCCGACTCATTCTGAGAGACGTCAGACATATTCCTGACATTCGGCTCAACATTATTTCCACTGGCAAGCTAGATGATGACGGCTATGTCAGTAACTTTGGTGAAGGAAAATGGAAGCTCACCAAAGGTTCTCTGATTACTGCAAAGGGTAAGAAAAAGAACTCACTTACCTGATGCAAGCAAATTATCCAATGGAGAGGTGAATGCAGCAGTCAATAATTCCTCCATTGAGCTATGGCATAAGAGGCTTGGACACTTGAGCCAAAAAGGCATGCAACTTTTGGCTAAGAAGAAACTTCTACCTGATGTCAGTGGGATAGAGCTACAAACTTGTGTTGATTGTTTAGCAGGAAAACAACACAGAGTTGCGTTCAAGAGCTTTTATCCGTCCAGAAAATCACATCCTCTGGACTTGGTGCATACTGATGTATGCTATATGAAAGACAAAACACTTGGTGGTGCAGTGTATTTTGTCACATTCATTGATGATTTCTCAAGAAAGGTCTGGTGTTTTGCTTTGAAATCTAAAGACCAGGTTATAACAGTCTTTAAGCATTTCCAAACAAAAGTTGAAAGAGAAACCGGAAGGAAGCTGAAGTGTATCCGTTCAGACAACGGTGGCGAATACCAGGGTCTATTTGAACAACATTTTCGTGACCATGGTATCAGGCTTGAGAAGAGTGTTCCAAAAACCCCACAACACAATGGTGTGGCGGAGAGGATGAACAGGACAATTTGTGAGCGGATCAAATGTATGTTATCACACTCAAAATTGCCCAAATCCTTTTGGGGTGAAGCAATGAGGACTCCAGTTGACTTGATCAACCTTTCTCCATCAGCTCCTTTGGATGGTGACATTCCAGATAGAGTTTGGTCGGGGAAAGACGTTTCCTACAAACACTTGAGAGTGTTTGGCTGCAGGGCGTATGTTCATATTCCAAGAGATGAGAAATCCAAGCTTGATGATAAAACCAAACCATGTACCTTCTTGGGCTATGGCCATGAAGAGTTTGGTTACAGACTTTGGGACCCGGTGAATAGAAAAGTTATCAGAAGCAGAGATGTTGTGTTTCTTGAGGAACAAACATCTGATGATACAAAACAGAGCGAGAGGAGAGAATCTTCTCAGGAAGTTCCTGATGACTTAGATCCAGTTTCTTCACGTACAACTCGGGATCACGGGGGAGATGTACAGGACGAGCAGAATGATATAACTGATGATGAGCTAGTTGATGACCAGGTGCCACCTATACAGACTGATGATCCAGTTCCGCCACCGGAGGCGAGGGTTAGAAGGTCAACCAGACAAACACGTCCTTCGACCAGATATAATCCAGATGAGTATGTGATGCTCACTGATTGGGGAGAACCAGAGAGTTACCCAGAGGCCATATCACATGATCAGAGAGATATGTGGATGGAGGCCATGAAAGAAGAGATGAAATCCTTACAAGAAAATCACACCTATGACTTGGTGAAGCTGCCTAAAGGCAAGAGAACACTAAAAAAATAAGTGGGTGTACAAGTTGAAAAATGTGGAACATAGGTCACAACCCAGATATAAAGCAAGGCTGGTTGTGAAGGGTTTCAATCAGAAAAAGGGTGTTGATTTTGAAGAAATTTTCTCACCAGTGGTGAAGATGTCTTCGATCAGAGTTGTTCTTAGGATCGCTGCCAGTCTCAGTCTGGAGATTGAACAACTTGATGTGAAGATCGCATTTCTTCATGGAGATCTAGATGAAGAAATCTACATGGAGCAGCCGGAAGGGTTCAGAGTCAAAGGAAAAGAAAACCTGGTGTGCAGGTTGAAGAAAAGCTTGTACGGTCTGAAGCAAGCCCCTAGACAATGGTACAAGAAATTTGACTCATTCATGACAGACCATGGCTACACGAGGACCAGCTCAGATCACTGCGTATTCTTTAAGAAATTCTCAGATGGAGATTTTATCATTCTACTGTTATACGTTGATGACATGCTGATTGTTGGTCATAATGCCAGCAAGATTGAGAAGCTGAAGAAAGAACTTGGAAAGTCTTTTGTGATGAAAGACTTGGGTCCGGCTAAGCAGATCCTTGGAATGAAAATCTCTAGGGATAGAGCTAACAAGAAGCTCTGGTTATCTCAAGAACAGTACATTGAGAAAGTTCTTGAAAGATTCAACATGAGTAAATCTAAAGCGGTTAGTACTCCACTTGCGGGTCATTTCAAACTCAGCTCCGCACAATGCCCCACAAGTGAGGAAGATAAACAAGAAATGAATAAGATACCATATGCTTCTGCAGTTGGCAGTTTGATGTATGCTATGGTATGTACTAGACCTGATATTGCTCATGTAGTTGGCGTAGTTAGTCGCTATCTATCTAACCCTGGCAAGGATCACTGGGAAGTAGTGAAATGGATAATGCGGTATCTGAGAAGCAAGGTTTGGTGGTGGCCAAACTGTTTTAGAGGGGTACACAGATGCAGACATGGCTGGAGACATTGATTCCAGGAAGTCCACATCCGGATACTTGATTACCTTTGCAGGGGGGGCTATTTCTTGGCAGTTGAAACTTCAAAAATGCGTGGCATTATCCATAACAGAGGCCGGGTACATTGTTGTGACTGAAGCATGTAAAGAGGTGTTGTGGTTAAAGAAGTTTCTAGAGGAGTTGGACTTGAAGCAGGAAAAGTACAGGCTCTACTGTGATAGTCAGAGCGCGATTCACTTGAGTAAAAATTCAACTTTCCACTCAAGGTCCAAACACATAGATGTGAGATACCATTGGATCCGGGATGTTCTTAACAAAAAGTTGATACAGCTAGATAAAGTGCATACGGATGATAATGGCGCAGATATGCTCACGAAGTCTTTGCCAAGGGAAAAGCTTGAAGTCTGTAAAAGCGAAGCAGGCTTGGTTGTGCCCCCCACATGAGTTGGAGGGGGAGAATTGTTGGGTCCCACCCATGTGGGTGGCCATATAAAGGTGGCTGGTTTTGTTGAAAAACTTGCAGCCACTTTCTTTGAAAATAAAAAGGGGCAAATGACATATGACATGACATAATAAGTGTTGAAAATTGCCATGCATTTTCCCTATAAATAGAGGCTCTCTTTGTCATTCTCAACACACCATCAACGAGAGCTAGAGAGAGAAATAGAGAGAAAGAGAGAGAAAAATAAGAGGGAAAAATTGGGAGAAGAAAAATAAGATTGAGAGAGTGTTCTATTTTTCTTCTACAATTCCAAGTTTCTAAACTTGATGTTTTTGTAATCCAATGGATATTCTCTTGAAGATTTTGTGTATCCTTTAATTAGTTTAGGGAGAAATTGTGTAAGCCCATTATTGATATAGTGGAGGTTTTCGACTTCGGTCCCGTGGTTTTTTCCCGATTTGGGTTTTCCACGTAAAAACTCTTATCTCGTTTATTCTATTTCTTTCTATCGTACTATCGTTGGTGTGGTCCCATTTTTATCCAGTTAGTGGGGAAAAGAATTATATCGCTTCCGCGTTGCGCCGGTGTCATTGTCATATTGGCACTCTTTCCCAACAGTTTGTAGCACTTTGCCCCGTGTGCTGCCCGAAGCTTACCGAGGGGGCAAAGTGCACATATATGATAGTTTAGGGTGTTGACTGTAACTTTTAATAGTTTGAGGAAAAAAGTGCACATCACCCAATAATTTTGGGGTATCTGCTATTTTCTCCTTAGGAATTTTTGGTCTTTATTTCACGGTGACATCTCTCCAGCACACATTTATTTCTTTACGATTGTGTGGATACAAATAAAAATCTATTTTGGACAAGAATAAATATAAAAATCAGTACTAGTGTACTATCATATCAATTTATGACGGAATTTATAATGCCAGGCACCTTTACTCCATTTCCATTTTTTACTTTAGTAAATGGAAGGAATGCCCCATAGCTTGTTAATATGAATATATGATTCTTATTGTTTTAAAAGACAAATTAGTCTTATTCCGTGCCAAGACATAACAAAACTGTATATACATTATTTTTTATTTTGATAAAATAAAACTTAAAAATCTATATACATATAGATTAGGAAAAGGTTATTTTGCTTATATCTTCAAGCTAGACAGGTTTTGGACTTCTGATTAACTTATATCTCTAATTGATTGTTAATTTTTGGACTAAATTATTTTTGCTGCAATAAAAAAATAAAAAAAATATAGGAAATAATGTTCACTTTATTGAAAATAAATACGTATTTAGACTATCTCCAATGTGTTGCACTATTTTACAGCAGCTACAGTACTTTCACTCCAATGTACTGCACTATCTTTTGCACCAAATTACTATTCACTATAATAATATTATTTTTACACCTCATTTATACTGTTTCTCATATTTTACAAATACCCCAAATTTTAAGTTTATATTACATATTCATCCAAGTAAATATTTTTCTCATTTATAATATTAAATAATTAAAATTTATTAATCTACTTTAGTATGTCGTAAAATAAAATTAAAAATTACCCAATAATATAAAGACCGAGTTTCACAACTTATATATTACATACAACAAAACTTTCATATAAAAGAGGCATACAAAACAAACATGATAGTGATTAATTAACAATAATACAACGCGATTGAAAAGAACTTGACAACATTATTCACTATTGTCTTGTGCATTACCAAGTTCCTCCCATAAATGCTCTATTAATGCATTACAAAGTTCAATATGAGCATCTCTATTTTGGATTTGTCTATATCGACCAAGAAATTGCTGAAATCGAAGATGTTCATCTGGCGGATCAACCATTGGAGCTGGTGTTTCCAGCGCATCTTTAATTGGTGCATTGAGATCACGTTCATCCTCGATTATCATATTGTGCATGATAATGCACGCAGTCATTATGTCATGTAGCACTCTTTACTCCAAAAACGTACGGGTCCTGCAACAATTGCAAATCTTGATTGTAGAACTCCAAACACACGCTCCACGTCTTTCCTACATGACTCTTGTTTCCTTGCAAAATGTTGTTTCTTTCTTCCACGCGGCTGTTGAATACTTTGTACTAGAGTGGACCATTTTGTATATATACCATCAGCTAAATAATATCCCATATTGTATTATTTTCCTTGAATAACATAATGAGCTGGAGGAGCAATACCTTGAGCGAGATTGGAAAATAGATGTGATGATTCTAACACATTAATATCATTATTGGTGCCTAGCATACCAAAATATACATGTCATATCCAAAGATCATAATCAGCCACGGTTTCAAGAATGATAGTTGGTGATCCACTACGTCCTGCATATTGCACGGTCCAGGCTGTGGGATAGTTTTTCCACTTCTAATGCATACAATCAAGACTACCCAACATTCCAGGAAAACCTTGAGTCTGACCAATGTGAAGTAACCTTGCGATATCATTAGCATTAGGCGATCTAAGATATCTCTTTGAGAAAACCTCAACAACAGCTCGACAGAATCTCTTTAAGCTTTTAATTGCCGTTGACTCGCCAATCTTAACATACTCATCAGTAGCATCTGCCGCTACACCATATGCCAACATTCGGAACACGGCTGTTGTTTTTTGTAAAGTTGATAATCCAAGTCTACCAAATCCGTCTCTCCGCTGTTGGAAATATTCATCATGATCTTTGATTGCATCAACAATATGAATTAACAGAGTTCCAGACATTCGATATAGTCGACGAAATATTTCATCATTATATTGTGGATTAGCGCTAAAATAATCATTAACCAGATTAAGATTTGCTGCTTCACGATCACGATTGATCATTCTATGACATGGGACAGAGCCACGACGATGGGAAGATTGGTTGGGAAGGCTATTTTGATAACACTCCATTATCCTATTATTATTTTGCAACACAAGTTGAGCCACTGCTTCATCATGATCAAGACTTTGCATGAATAACTCATTATCGAATTCACCATTAGAAGAATAAGAAGGAGGGGATGGTGTTGGAGATGGAGATGAAGATGAACTCTCAATATTGATATTAGAAGGACCTCCAATATTGAAATTCATTTTGAAATTATATTTCTTGGCTAATTTGAAAAAGAGAAGAAAGAAGTGGTTTGTAAACAATGTAGATGTGGAGAGCGATGAGGAAATCGATTCATTAAATCCATTTATTTATAGAATAAGAATAGATTATAAGAAAATCCATCCAATGGTTAGGATGAGGAGGAAATCCATCCAACGGTTGATATTGAGATAATATTTTGGATAAGATTTGGATGATGATATCCATTGAATGGTTAAGATGATAAGAGAACTTATCCAACGGCTAGGATGACGAGGAAATCCATCCAACGGATAAGGTTAAGATAATATTTTGGATAAAATTCGAATAACAATATATATACATACATATATATATATGTATTTTATGTGAGGGAAGTGGATCTGGTTTACCACCATTTTAAATTTATGTGGAATATGCATTTTGTACTGGTTAACAAACAATATATAAATTAAAACAATATATAATCAAGTGGGGAAAAAAAACATAATTTAGGACCTAATTATAACTTTTCAAAGTTTAGGGATCAAATTATAATGGACATAATTGTAACTATTACAAAATAATAAATTTAAATAAAAATAAATAAAAAACCAAAAAAAAAACAAAAAAAAATAAAATACCAGCGCTATTTTAGCGCTGGTTTTACATTGATTAAGATTCGGACTACTTTTATCCCATGCTGCTGAACCGTTGAGTTGTAAAATCACCCGTGCCATAACAAATTAACCATCTGATTACTGGCTTGTCATGACTTGACAACTGAAGGTTAGCATACAGAGGCTAGATTTTGTTTTATAATTGATTTTGTTACTTATTTAATTAAATTTATTTTAGCAATAACTATTTTGATGAAGACCAATAAATAATATTTTGGGCATATTGAATGAAGATTGACTTTTATTTCAATATTTAGGCCTATTTAATTTCTTAATGTTGATGGACCAATAAATGGACTTTACCCAGCGAAATTTGGAGAAAAAAATATTTTGTAAGGTTTATTTTGCTTTTGTTAAAATATATAACAACTTCGGATTTGATC
Organism: Buddleja alternifolia; assembly: GCA_019426215.1. NCBI lineage: Eukaryota > Viridiplantae > Streptophyta > Magnoliopsida > Lamiales > Scrophulariaceae > Buddleja > Buddleja alternifolia. The sequence continues at coordinate 2,155,113 of CM033390.1, forward strand.
TGATCTAATTTTTAATTTAAATAAAAAAATGATATACGTGTGAATAGATGTAAAAGAAGCTACCAGTAGGTGGAGATTTGAGTTTATTTTCTTTGCCTTTGATTTGGTATCATTAATATTAATTAATTAGTAGAATCAAAATTCAAAAACTTTATGTCATTCCTTTTTTTATAATAATAATTCTTCAAACTAAAATTCATGATTGATATACTCTTGTAACGTCCCAAATAAGACATTATAGTAATTTTTATTTGTACTATTTTGAAATTGTCGTTTCATTGAATTTATGTTGATACATTGATATCGAATAAATCCTTAAAGTTCTAAGAATTCTAAGTGATATGTCTTTGTATTTTGTAACTCTTTAGTCAAATAGCAAAATTCTTTCATCTTCTTCCGTGGACTTAGGCAATTGTTGAACCACATAAATTGTTGTGTCATTTAATCTTTTATATTTTTTAATAATAAGAAAACTTTCATAAATCAAAACCAAAAGTATCCAACCCAAGTTTTAGGCCACAGACGGTTCAGAGTCAATAATACTATTTGAAGAAATAAAATTTAAATGCAAAAAACAAAAAGGCCCACTCCAGTTCGAGTGAAAAGTCCACTGCGCCAAAGCATCGGCAGTCGCATTTTTATGCTCTTATTTCATTTTTGTTCCTAAAATTGATCATATAGAAAAAAAAAATTCATTATCATATCATATCATATATATATTTATGATTTAACATGCACAAATAATTATGATTTTATCGTACAATTCCGGAATCCCAAGAATAAGTCCATGGAGATATAGGTAACTTCATGTCCATCTATAATGAGTGTGTCTTTACTAATCAAACAGAGGGATAAATAGAGCTTTTGATATTTAATGGAGGAGGCAAAGCCCCCCATCTTTTGGGTACCAAGTTTTATCTAGTGGGAGACCTACCAAAAATTTAAAAGGTGGCATCCTAAGTAGACAACTACCCCTTCATTACAACCTTCGACCTAACTAAAGAGATAAAAAGGAAAATTCAGATTGAATTACACTTAACGCGTGATTATTAGAACATGACTAAATAAAAGCTTATCAACTAAAAACCAATTCCTTTTTATTAAAAAGTAAACAAGCACATTACTTAGAAAGTGTTTTAAAAACATACATCAAATCCGATCCATTCAAATTAGTAATAATTTGTTTGACGGACTGAATTGATTGCACACATCAATAAATTATGAATATCAATCATCTTCAATATTTAATAGCTAATAACAATTTTTCAATAGACCGACTACTCCTAAAAAAGCAAAGAAATACATACACGTCAGTATTTATGAATAAAAATCCTTTCCAGATGTAGATTAAAAGAAATGATGGAACTAGACCTCCCCGACAATTTCAGATTAATAATAATCAATTAATCTTTCATGTTTTGGCAGTATTATCTGGGTCATTCTATGTTAGACCGAGACTATTGGTCTCGATCTAGTTTACACCATTAGATCCCCCAACAAGGGGCATTTACTTAAATACCCCTTAATTTAATGGTGTAAATGGTCTCAATCTAATATAGAATTTACGGTATTATCTCGTATCATTCTCTTTTCCAAAACCCTAAAAATAAAATGAAATGGATCCACCCTTTTTGTCGAGTGATATGTCGCACTCATGACGCCCACAACCCACTGTTTTTCTCCTCATATTTGGTCCTTTTTGTTTCAGTATATTTAATTATTTACAACAGTCTGTCATATATGAGCTCCAATTTCAACTTTGTAGAGGAAAACTTCCAGAAATATTGAAATTTGGCTTTATTACACTTATGAGTTGGATATATATAATATATATTAGTCTGTTTTCTAGTTGTATAGTTTGAAACTCATTCATATAAAGCCCCACTCCATATTTATTGTGCTAGAACTGTCCCCACCAACTATATATACATACCCATTAATTCACCTTTCCCTATACTCTGATTTTTGTGTCATGTGTTGAATCTCATTCTCGAAAATTTTTTGGGTGTATCCAGTGTGGGATCCAATTACTTACACCAACACACAACAAATTCAAAATAATTCCAATAACTTGTGCTGGGATCCATGTTGATTGTACCGTACATGTGTTATAAAGTGGGAAGCAAACAAGAGAAATATATAAGAATAGTCAAACATGTGTAATAAAGTGGGAAGCAAACAAGAGAAAAATATAAGAATAGTCAAACATGTGTAATATCATAGTTCTATAGTTGGTAGATAGTTGGGTTCTTTAAACATATTATTTCAGATTATGTGTATGGTAAAGACTTTGTTGAGAAAGACAATAACCACTTCAGTAATCTATCGGCCTCGAAGGAATTAGTCTCTGATATTCGACTGGAGAACACCCTTGATAGTAACCCAAAAAAAATATTTACGTAGTTCAATGCATAAATTGCTTAAGCACACGACACGACTGACACTCGAGAATTTTATTTATATTTAAGCTACAAATAGACATGCATTGTCAATATATTTATATTTGGATTCACAACTAAAGTACATTTTGTACAAAACATTGACTGTGTTTGTTTTTGTTTTCAAACAATTTTTGGTCAAATCTTGTTGCTTTATGTTTTTTTGATCAAAAAAGACTTTTTTTGTCAAAGAATTCGTCAGCTATTTGTCTTCCTATTTGTGTCTAGTTTAGGGTATCTACTAATTACTTCAACTACAATATATATAATATTACAATCATTTAAAACTTATATTATATGATATTTTTCAATCATTAATTAATTATAAACACAACTTTTCAAATAAAAACTTACATGATTTAACTGTTATAGTAACTTTTGTCTTTTCTAAAAATAAAATCAAACACATTTTCATCAAAATACACAACTCCCAATAAATTTTTTTACCAAAATTTTCAATAAAAAAACCCCAAAATAAAAACAAACACGGCCATTTTTTGTCTTTTCTTTCAAACTGCACATTTACCCACACAATGATGAAAATAAGAATTTTCCATGTAGTGAACTCATCTAACTTCTTTAAACTGCCATATTCTCGTGAGTTTAGTGAGAGACAAACAAATAATTCCTAGCCCTAGTGTGTATATATTTCATTGACTTGATGATATAAACCATCCAATATGTTTTAACCATGATTATTTTCCATCTTTGCATGAGCCAAGTATATATCGAGTTAATTATATATATGTATGGGTAATTTTAAGACAAATCGGGTCCAATAGAGCAATCCGGATCTTCTATTGCAAATGGTGTTACATCTCCTATTGCATTGACTTCTATACATGACAAGTGTACATAATTCAAATCACTTATAGGGAAAAAAAATTATACAGTTGTCATGCATACAAGCAAATGTAATAGGAGATGCAACAGTATTTTGCAATAGAAGATCTTGTGTGTCAATAGAGTCGGGCATTAAACACGATTGGATATAGAGATACAATAGAAAAAAAACTATCTAAATCTCCTGTATCCAACGATGTTATATATATACACACATCCATCTTAAAGTTTTTAATCACACTCCAAATCTACTTTATTGTTATTCAAATTACCAAAGTCCCTATTTATTATTTGAACACACAATTCATCATTTTTAAAATTTATTATCATATTTTAATATATGAACACATTACACAACATATATTGCAATTTTAGCATAACTTTTGTTCATTTTGAAATATGATAGATCATTTTCTTTGAATATTGAATAAATTTTTAAATCGTATTTTCATCTTAAATTTGTGAAAAATAATCTATTTTTCATAAAGAAATCTCCTATGCAATATAAATTTAACATTTAAATACAATTTATTGATATGAAATTCAAATCACTATTTTATGTGATTTCTTTGACATCAACTGAAATACCAAAAGAAAAAAAAGAGTTAACTAATACACCACAAATTTAAATTTTTTATTTTGTTTTACTTTTTTTTGCCTAATAAATATTGAACATCATATGTGAATTAAAAAATTGACCTGGTGCAAAAATGCTAATATTATTATTTTAGACAAATATTATTGATAACTAATATTATTTTTCCTAATATTTGGCTTAATGTAAAACTTTGAAGTAAAATAAACTTGATCTGATGTAAGAAAGTTTGACATGATTTTAACTAATGTACGTAAGAAAGCTAATATTATTATTTTAGATAAATATTTATCTAATGTTTGACCTGATGTAAATATATGAAGTAAAAACTTGACTTTATGTAAGCAAATTTGACCTTATTTTAACTAATGTATGTAAAAAAGATAAAATTATTATTTTTGATTATTTTTTTAAATAATTAATAATGATGTTTAATCGTTAAAAATGTGAGAATAATCTTAAAAAATGATGAATGGTATAATAAAGGTTATACTTATCTTAAATATTAAGAAAAATTGCGTGTGCACGTAATACATAGGCACTTTAATAATTAATTTAGTTAAAAATAAAGTGAATTGAGAGTGTGATTATCACTATTGAGAGTGATAATATCAATTCCCTAGATATATCATCTATGTAAATTCATAGTGAATTTGACCGCACTTGTCGACGCATGGCTGGAGAAACTAATTGTGGTTTTTTAATTAATTATCACTTTTTTCATGATTATTACCCATTGGGACTGCTAGCTGGCAGATGCTCTCCCGTATTGCATTAAAAGGAACATCATATTCTGTAGCCAATGCTTTTAATTTTCACATGAATGAAATTAACAACAAACCATTTTTTTTTTTTTTGGTAATTGAAATTATACGATGCATTTATTTGGATTAATAATCAATAAACTACACAATGAAAGGTTAATCTTGATCGGTGTGGTTGAACAGTGAACTAATTTACTCGATATTCATCTAAAGAGACCAGATCGGTCGTTAAAAGTTTATTTGAACATGATTCATTAACATAACAAACTTATTTGAACTTTATTTTTTTTTTTTTTGTTTGCTGAATTTTAGATTTTGGTCAAACCCGATACAATTAGTAAAAAAAATATGTACAAACTAGTCAAATTCAAGCTCGACTTGTGCTGGCTTTTAAAGTCCATTTAAATTCAAATCATTTAACATTAATCAAATCGAATTCTAACAAACTTAACTAATATTTTGTTGAATTGAAGTACAGTCTTGTCATACAGTCTAAAACTGCTATAGATAAACTTGAGACACAAGTTTGATATGTGAAACAAGAATAAGTTTAGTTATAACTTATAATGAAAAACAAGGGCGTGAAAATTCTACACACACAAGTATATATATATATATAACTTCTACATTTATATATAACTTTTATTCTTCACACACACACACATATATAACTTTTACATTTAATTTACCTCTATAGGACCTTTTAGTTACAATAAAAGATAATATGTTGGCAAAAGCAATCGAGCAACAGCTAAAGCCAGTCTTACAAAAGATAGGCCCACTATGATACAATATGTATGGGCCTAGTTCTTTTTCTAAATACAAGTGCCCTCGGTAATACTTAAATTTTTGGGTTTAATGCATAAAATTCCCGTGCTATATCGAAAATGCAAGGAACTGTCAGTGTTAACGAAATAACCTAATTACTCATTTTCTTAAAAAGTTTGAGAAAAAGCCAAATTTTGTAAAAAAATAGAATGAAATATGTGTTTTTTGGGTGAAATAACACTATCTACCGCTTATATTGTATGGAAAATGTATAAATGAGAAATAAACATGTCAATAAAAGTGAAAAGCCTGAAAAATACACTCATTTTTTAATGAAATTTGGTTTTTTTGCAGACTTTTTAAGAATGTAGGGGGTGATTAGGCTATTTTGTTAACACAAGGAGTTTCTTGCATTTTCGATATAAGACAGAGGGGTTTTATGCATTTAACTTTAAATTAAAAAAAATATTATTGTATACATCTTGTGTCGTGAATAATGCCTATACAGTCACATTAGAGATCTTATTAATACTCAAACTACATATTAAAAAAAAACTTGCTCAATTATTTAAAACTAAAGTCCGCGGGTACAACTCTACTTTAAAATTATTAAAGTAGCTTCGTTTGGGATATACCGCCCCAGAAACCCGATATTGGTGCAGGGAATAGGCACCTTAGTCAACTTAGCACAAAGTTGGATCCACGGTTTGAATCATTGATTTAGGGTGCTTCTTTTTATATCAAATTTCAATGCAACGACAAGATGTTATTTGAAACAAGCAATTTTGTTGGCTGATTAGTTAGTCATATTTTATTCATGAAATGGCTTAGATTGGTATTAGTTTGGATAATGCAAAATCGTTCTATTAGATCGAATAAGCACATTCAATCTAATATGTATCTTGTATCAAAATCGATAAATTCTATTGCTCGAATCTTTAGTACTCTCTTATTTATTTCCTATATCTAGTATTTAGGTTGAATTCCGTCACCCATTATTACTAAAAATTGGGGAAGCCCAATTGCGAAACCTCATATGTAAGTTGCAACTTCAACTCAATTCTCTTTTCTTTAAACCAAAGGGAACATTCTAACCTACTCTTATGTTCAATATCTGATTCAAAATACAATTCAGGTCTCTTGATTCAACATAATGGCATGCATTAAGATTAGTATGTTAATATCATTTTCTACAAGTTGTCAAACATGATGACTCCGTGGCCCAATGGATAAGGCGCTGGTCTACGGAACCAGAGATTCTGGGTTCGATCCCCAGCGGAGTCGCTTCTATTCCTGCTGTAATAAATCTACCTTTTTAATTCTAGTTTTTTATGTGAGTGATTTTTACTTAAAAGTAGTTTGAGATTAAGAAATTTTTTTTGATATTCTGATTCGAACGAATCTTGCATCATAGATGTTTAAGATTTCTTTTCTGACCTGTAAAAGAATAGAACTTTAGAAGGTGCATCAAAGACTTACTCGACGTTGCCCTTCAACGTTCAAGTCAGAAATAATCTAGCAAAAATTCATATACAATGTTCAATAATATATTTTTTCTTCCTCTCCAAAAAATTAGAAAGAATCATTTTAACAGGGCACAACAAGTCCTAATTGTCACAAGTTTTTTAGGTTTGGGCTATAGTACAGTCCATCGGTTAGTGTTCAACTCAACCCATTAAATATATTTTACACATTTCACATTCCAAATTCTTAATAGCGAAAACTCATATTATATCCAAAGACATTAAATAAATGAAAGGAGACACAATCATTTAACTTATAAATGGAATTTGAGAGGGCATCAAAGCACTTTTTTTCACTCCGCCTCTGCATCAACCAATGCATTTGTTGGTTAAAATGAATAATTTGATTGTGATAAAATGGATATGCAAAATCTGAATCGAGGCGAGAGTTGAACTCTCTATCCTTAACACAATATTGCCCCGCTATAGCCCTGCTATTGGTGGTACGGGTTCCTGCAATTTGTGTCCCAAGATACAACGATTTTTCTCGGGATTGAACCACTTCAAAACCGAGACCCACGAACGAAACCCTGTTTCGAACTCTCAATAATAACATAATTCAACTCTTGATTTCATTATTCCCGGAATAACAAAACTCAAAGAATGAATATGAATGAAGAGGAATTGTTATTCGCTCTTAAGAAAATGAATACCCAAGGGGGGTTTATATAGGGATAAAGAGGGGCATAAGAGTCATTAAACTCACTTTAATGACTCATATGTGATATGATCAATGACTCACATGTGATGTGATCAATGACTCATATAAATCATTAATGACTCACATGTAATGACCAAACAGATTTTGACTGTCATAAAAATGACCAATCACATGTGTGTTAAAATACAGCTCGTACGATCGTGGCCATCGATCGTAATGGGTAGTATCTTTAATTCCTCCTCGTTTTACACGGTTGGATCAGAAGAAATTCACGGTAAACCCACAGATTTCAAACCACAACTTCAACATTTAATTTCTCATTCGTCCAAACTCGGATTAGAGAAATTCGAAATGCAAACGTGTTATTCGAATTTGTTACCGTTACCGTAAGTACGTCACTCGTACTTTATTTGCATCTGATTTCCAACAATCCCCCACACGAATGAAATTAACATATGCAGACACATTGAGAGTTCGGGTGAAAAACTATAGCATCAGAAGAGGTAGCTTTTGGCTTTGAACCTTTCTTAGTGAAATATAATCGGATTTACTAGGCTGCCCAATGAACGCGATGTCTTGAATTGTTCAGCCGTTCGTGTAAACCAAGACAATGATATTCACACCGTAGTCTCTCGAACAGATTCTGTTCTCACTGTTGGGTCCATTTTGGCCGTGGCACCCCTTCTTGGATTCATAAGTGTTTACATTTTACCCAATGTTGAGGCGGCCGACACCTCACACTTACATAGGTGACTTCCTATTTAAGAGTATCCTATTATACTCCACTTCATTTACATGACAGTATAGGAATCATTAAAAGCCCGGCTTAACCTTTTGCTACAACTTGCAGGTTGCACTTCTTTATCCTAGGCAATGGGTTTGGAGTTAAACTCCTAAGTGCCATACTGAATTTTCACAACTTAGTTGTCCCATTGAACCATGATCTTGGGATCTCCAGTCAACATGGTTGGGTTACCGCTGTGTCCATTCTTAATTTGTAGTCTTTAACCCCATTCCTCTTGATAGGCAGTCTATTTGATCTCTATGGAAGTCCTTTCGTCAAAGGATCTGCTTTATCCTCCAGGATCAGTGGAGATAATGCCATCATAGATCAACTGCTTAATGGTATTGTGCCTACGACAAGCCTGTCTAGACTTACCATTACTTATGCTACTATATGCCTTTGTTATTGCAAACTAACAATCGCAATTGTATGCATGTGCTATTGCCGACTTATTGTCTCAATATATCAAACTGGGCATATGTGCATATTGCAATATGGGTTCACCATGGTTCTCAACCAAATCTTTAGTCACTTTCTTACAAGAGCACTGTTATGGAAACTAAATTTTCCAAGTATAGTCTCAGTAAGACAAGTCTTTGGACCGTACCCATATCATTTATGTCGAATTCTTTTTCAACATCCTTTCAGTAGTCATGATTACTTACATAATCAACATATCAAACTTTCACACCAGAAAAGGTAGCTTTTGGCTTTGAACCTTAGTGAAATTTCATACTATGAGCTATGTGTTTTGTTAAAACCACATGTATCACGCTTGTTGATTATGAAGTCATTTGAAAACATAATATTTTGTCAAACCTTTCATGCCACTACTTAGGAGCTATGTTCGAGTCCGTATACCGACTCAACATACCCCTCGGTTAGTTCCATGTGAACTTCCTCATCTAATCTTTTGTTTAAGGAACGCAGTCTTAATATCCATTTCAAATATCTCATGGTTATGCAAATTAGCAACAACAATGAATATTTTATGGATTTAATTCCCATTCCCGAAAACATGAAAAGACGAAATCAAGGTCTACCATTTGAAGGTTCCCTTTGGCTACCAAGTACGCCTTGTAACCTTGTTAAGGTTTGGGTGTTTTTACCTTAACCCACAGCCCCCACATTTGTACGTAACTGTAGAAAATCTTGCTATCTTTCAGGCAGATTCTTACTCTTACTACTATGTGGGACCTTCGTACAGAATGTAGTTATCTAGGACCACATCCCCCACAATTCTGAATTTATCCAACGCTTCATTATCTTCTTTAGAGTATGATTTTGGCGTTCGGAAATATCATTAGACCATGGTGAATACTACCACACTTGCATTAAATTCTTTGAACGACGCACCATCGGATGTTTGATCGACTTTCTCGATTGTACTCCAATGGTCAAATCCTTCGTATTTTTGACCAAGTTGTGTACTTCGTACACCACGTCGTCTAGACGTTTCTCTCTTCAGAGAATATGTGCCACAAACATTAGGACCGATCTCACTCAACAACTGTATAGTTTAAAGTGACGACATCCAAGTTTATGCACAACACCACTTTACCTATTCCAACCACAAGTGACGTGATCAAGTTTTCCATAAACATCATCCGCTTATCAGCCGGAGTTTAAGATGTGCACTTGGTTTGGAACTTGGTTAAAACCTGGTTTTTACTCTTATACGTCCAAGATTCCAACCTGGGTTCTCTTCTAAATATTGTGTAGTCACTCAGCTTTTTCATCAACTTTATCTAAAGCTATGAATTCTGACATGATCTATACAAGTTCATTTAGATGATTTCAATGACACTGCTCCTCCACCGATGGTAAACCAGAACCACTCGTGGACTTAGAGTCGTTTGTGTCAGATATCCAGTATCCTCGAGAAAAGACAACGATTCTATATTCCATGATTTTGCCGTCATGAATATCAGAATTTCTTGACTTTATGTACGAGATACGCTATGAAGTGCATATCCAATATGCAGTCAATGGTCCTTGACCATTTGGATTTTCGGTATTCCAAAACCTCCACATTTTCAAAGTCAAATATCCAGGGAAAACTTTTCTGATGTGGAAGATCAGATTAAACTGCAACCACAGAGCATACTCAGAATACCCGAGCTCTAACCACTTGTTGTGGAACTCAGAGTCATATTCCACCAATTATAGAAATAGAGAGTGAATATTGTACTAGAAAACCACACTAGATTTAATTCCCAGGAAATATTGGAGGCGTCACAACGGTCGCGCTTAAAACCCAATCTCCTCGACAGAATTAACTAGACGAATTTAATAGCACAATATAACACTACAACTATAACTAACAATGGCTACTTTTAAAAACATAGTTCGTTGGAGGATTGCCTCTTTCCCCCACAATTCTGCGATACACCAGAATTGATTAAATCCCCTTATCTCCTCGAGATTTTTTTTTTTTTTGGGATAAATAATACCAACAACTTCTGGCGATGCGATTTGGGACATCTAACGTTGCTATCCGCGATGAGCAACAGCGCTCCAAGCGCATCATTTTGGTCATATTAACATAAATCTATTTTATTTAATAGACAAACTCAAAATGATTACATTCATGTTGGGCCGAGCCCACACATGATTTAATAAATGTAAAACAAGCAAAAGCAAAAAGCAAAAAGTAAAAGTAGCAAAAGTCAAACTTTTCCATAATGAACGGCTATTTAGCAATTCTTTTTCATGCCTTTTCATGATGACTACTTTAGCTTTTTAATTTTATATTAATTCCTTTTGCCTCGTTAAACCAACGGTCTTCTTTTTTGGCTACTTTAATGCTTTTTACTTTAACACTTTTAATATATTAATAAATAAAAACAAAATAAAAGACAAAACAAAAAGCCTCTCTTTTTTCCATCCGAGCTTTTGTGACTTTTATTCTTACATCATCCACTAATATATTATTTAAAAAGTGTTGGCCCACAAGAAAAACAAAAGGCCAAAAGGCACCTCTTTTACCGTAATGGGCGACCACTTTTAAGACTTTTGTATTCTTTTCCATGATGACTACTTTAACTTTTAGTATTAATATAATAAAAAACTATCATCGCCATTGATATCACTCCACCAGATTCTCCGATCCGGGAGGATTTTTCAGCGAGATTCGTCGATCCTCGCGTTGCCAGAAATTCGCCATTTTCGGCGGCAACCCAGCTTCGGCATCTAAGCGACCCATCATTAACGGGATTCGAGGGCCACAAGAAATTCGCTCCGAGCAATTTCTTTTTCGTGAGATTCGAAAATCGCACCTGCCATTTTCATGGCTTCGCCGGCGAACAGAGGCAGCAACATCACCCAAGTACCGTCTGCGATGGGTTACGGCGGTGAATTCATCGACACCTAACCCTACCACACGGCAGATTTGCTGTCTCAAACCCAGCGACAATTAGTTGTGTTGCACGGCGGCAATTCAACCAAACCGGGTCCAACCCGATTCAAATCTCGATTTTTAGATTTCCAGAATTTTGATCCAATCGAAAAATTCCAAGAACATCAAAATCAGATTTTAGTTCAAATTATTGTGATTCCAAATCACAAAATTTCAGATTTTTCCAAATCTTTGTTCCAAACAAATCGGATCTTTCTCTCTCGATTTTCCAGCCCCAAACCTGATTCCAAATTATCAAAATCCAGATTTTTGGCATCAAATCGAGTTATCCAGATTTGATCCATTTTACTCACATCAAATTTGAATAATATTGTGTTAAGTTTGTTGGTTAAAATGAATAATTTGATTGTGATAAAATGAATATGCAAAATCTGAATCGAGGCGAGAGTTGAACTCTCTATCCTTAACACAATATTGCCCCGCTATAGCCCTGCTATTGGTGGTACGGGTTCCTGCAATTTGTGTCCCAAGATACAACGATTTTTCTCGGGATTGAACCACTTCAAAACCGAGACCCACGAACGAAACCCTGTTTCGAACTCTCAATAATAACATAATTCAACTCTTGATTTCATTATTCCCGGAATAACAAAACTCAAAGAATGAATATGAATGAAGAAGAATTGTTATTCGCTCTTAAGAAAATGAATACCCAAGGGGGGTTTATATAGGGATAAAGAGGGGCATAAGAGTCATTAAACTCACTTTAATGACTCATATGTGATATGATCAATGACTCACATGTGATGTGATCAATGACTCATATAAATCATTAATGACTCACATGTAATGACCAAACAGATTTTGACTGTCATAAAAATGACCAATCACATGTGTGTTAAAATACAGCTCGTACGATCGTGGCCATCGATCGTAGTGGGTAGTATCTTTAATTCCTCCTCGTTTTACACGGTTGGATCAGAAGAAATTCACGGTAAACCCACAGATTTCAAACCACAACTTCAACATTTAATTTCTCATTCGTCCAAACTCGGATTAGAGAAATTCGAAATGCAAACGTGTTATTCGAATTTGTTACCGTTACCGTAAGTACGTCACTCGTACTTTATTTGCATCTGATTTCCAACAGCATTTTCATTAAAAATCGCATAATCTTATAATAGCATTGAACTTTTGTTGAAACTTACAAGTCGATGATAATTCCACGTCAAATTGAGTGCAACATACTCGGTTACATCATAGTTATTGATATAATAAGAGTCTGTCATGTAATTTAGTTATGATCTGGTGATTAAAAATGAATGGACTCTACTGCACCAAATCGCAATGACTAGGGCTAGAATGGGAATCTTTGTCTAATGGCAAGAATTTAAAGCACCCACCCCTGTTGGCAAACAATTTTTTTGCAGAGATTCTCTTTTTCCTTCATTAATTATCACAGTGTAACTTGCTCTTCATATTTATGATTGTGTCAACAATCCCACTTCTCACATTTACTCCCCTCAACCAACTCTTCTTTTATGACAAATAGGAATTTTGTTTGTAGGGAATTCTAGCTTGTATTTGGACAGGCTGAATTTCACCTCATTATGTAGAGAGTAAATACAGTTGTCATATAATTGGTGTACGTGATACTGTGAAAGTAACTGATCAGAGTGTATTGTGTAAACGCTATAACATTTGTAATTGTTTGGATATGGATGGTCAAACCTAATCTGCACAAGAATTTTTCATATCTCTATGAAATAGAGCAAAAAAGTTGAAACGGGTAATAATCCAAAGAGTGAAATTATGTTCACCGGGAATAAGAAAATGAAATAATTTGGGACTTAGATGGCACTTCTTTGGGTAGAAACAAGGAGTAAGCGCGCATATATATATATATATATATATATATTTTGGATAATTTAATTTTCATATGTGATATGAAATAAGCAATGAAACACTATATCAGAGTACACAATTAGAATTCCATTCCATATCAAAATTATTGATTACCAAGTGCATTGTAATCAAAATTATATTCGTGGTATGTTGTAAAAGTATAATGATTTGGGGAGGGAGAATTAGGGTAACCTTAGAGAGATGGTGGAAATCGTTGAATATTTGTGCTTGCATACCAATAAAATGATAAGAGGAAACAATAAATATTGTGAAGAAGATTGTCCTGCTAGGTAAATCTGCATCATCCGAGATAGGTATTTGTTTGATGTGGTAAAACATGTCGATAATTTACCTCAAAATTAAAAATAGAAAATGAAAAAAACTTCAGACCTTAATAGTTAAGACGGGAGTTGCATTGTGGTAAATCCTTGAAGCAAATAAGTAGTTCTCGTACATGAAAAAAGCACTGAGATATTGGCGCGGCTCAATCAAAAACACGTATTATATTATAGCTATTAGCCTTTTAGATACAAAAGTTTATAAAATTCGTCGTGTTTGATTGAGCCGAGACAACATCATAGTGACTATTTCAACGTTCCACTCTACAAATGCAAACAAAAATTACATGTAAACAAAAGAATTAAAGAGAAATATTAGGACTTCGTCCTTATTTTCTTTCTTTCTTTTTTTTTTGGTGTTGCATGGAGAAGAAGATGAAGGAGAATGAATAGTGAACTTTGAGAGATTGGAGAAGAAAAGAATAGTGAGGGGGGATATGATCGTATAAGAAGGAAGAGAAGTGTGCTTTGGGTGCATTTATAATTTCACCCCGCCCAAAAAACAATTTAATTAATTAAAAGAAGAAATAAAAAGTAAAAAAGGACAAGGGACATTTATGGTAGCAGTAGATCGGGTAATTCTATGGTGAACCGGTCCATTTTTCACCACATAAACACTTGGGGTGGAGGAATTTACACTAAGGTAGGTGGGTTTGAAAACTACCCCACTCATTGTGAATATGTGATGTAAAATGGATTCACCTTAGAATTTTCCGCAGTTGATCAGCCAAAATGGAAGGCATAATATATCTCTATTTATCTAATTCCGAATTGCTATAAATATATAGGAATCACCAAAATTAAACGCATTAACGTGACACGCAAACGTATAACATATCTATATAGAGTTTTCAATTTCCTCTTAAAATCCTAACTCATTTTCCAGCCATTTGTATATACACCGACTTAAATGTCTTAATGTAATAGATAATGTAGCATCATCGTATTATAGATATTTCATATGAAGCATCAAATGCGAACAACTCGATCACTTTTCACCATCACTCCTCGGCCACTACCCACCCGCACACCATAACCTAAATTAAGGAGTCCTTCTATACTAAATGAGATCTTATATATCAATTTTCTATTACAAAATATGGATGAGTAAAACGTATCTAACTAAAAGAATCTTCTTATGGAAGAATAAGAGACTATTAGTTACGTATCACTTATCCATGTATTACAATAGTAGATGCAATAAGAAATTGTAATAGAAGATTATGTTTGATTTTATACCTTTCATAGTGGGTCATTATTGATGCGTAATATCCCCGAGCTATAACGGGCTGAACTCGGCCATGATCCAGCCCAATATGAACTTAGCTCTAATGAGCAAAAGTTGACACTTGGCTTCAGTCATTTATCGTTTTGGGTTCAAGACGGATGGGCCACTGATCAGCTCAAAAAACAAAACTTATAGGCCCAATTCCGATAAATACACCGACTCGGATTGCAGTACCATTTCCAGCCATGTCACCATGCTTTGAACAAAACTTGTATTTTATGTTGTACTACACTGCACTGCACTAGTACTTCCTTTGATTTGTATTTAAAAGTGTGTCACTCTTCAATTTTCATTTGCTCAAAATCCACTTATAAGAATATGTCTACTTTCTTCTCTACATTTATTATCAATATTGTGATTATGTATTTATTAATAGTATCATTTTTTCATTCGGGTACGAGAACTAACCACCCGATCCATAATGCTTATTCTATATGAGAGCGCAGCCACCTCATTGCCGATTTTTGCCAAGGATAATGCTTTTCGCTACCAAATATATTTAAAAATGAACAGCGGTAAGCGATTAATCCAAACTTCTTTCAATTTTTTTCACGTGCTTTTGTCGTCTCTCGTGTTTTACCCATTTATTTAGATGGTATTATTATATTTTCATCCAGTATCTCACAAGTACTTAAATGGATCGGGTAGAATATCCACAATCATTTGTAAGTTTCTTTTTTCTTTTGTTAGTAGGTGGAGCAAAATGTTTTTGTGTTTCCAAATTTTTTCTTTTAAAAGAGATGTGTGTGAAAGTTTTTAGGTGGTCTCTTGTAAAATCACATAACTGTTTACGTCGAATTTAACTTCTTGTATGCAAATATAGAAAGTGTCGAATTTAACTTTATTTATGCAAATATAAAAAGTAATTCTTGAAAAATCTCGAAATCAAAATATTAAATTTTTACAAATACAATGGAATCTATGTGAACCCGTTATTATAAAAAATAGTGAATGTTTTGTACCTTCTAAAAATAGTCTCACGTATACACCAACAGAAACTTTGTAAATTAAAGAAACATTTCTAAAATCTCATATTAAATAAAAATATATTACTTTTGCAATTTGGTGTGTACAAATTTTACTTTTCGGTAAACCATGTGTAAATTTTTATCATGGTATCACTATTTAAAGTCATTATGTGAGATTTGTACAACTTATAACTAATAAAGTATAATTAAAAGATTAAAATGAATAAGGTACTCGAATAAGTAAACTACAAGACATTTATATCTTATAGTAATGTTATCAATTATTATTAAAGTTTAAATAATAATATGATACAAAGAATTCATATGTAAAAAACTACAAATAAGAGTTTCATTAGAATACTTGAAAAAATTAAAAATTACGGCTGAAAACTGAAATGTGTCAATGAAAAATGGAAAAAGAGAAAAAGAAAAAATAAGGAGTGTTTCCTCTAAAAACCGAAGAATTTCAAAACTACACTCATATTTTTGTTTTCACTAACTTAAAAATGGAAACATTTCTAGAATTTCTACGAAAACATTTAGAAGCTTTTAACCCATGCTTCTTACAAATAAATGAATTTATATTTATATTTATAAAAACCAAAATACAAAATGAAATGCCAAATTGGAATCAAAGTGGAATTTTCCACCTCAATAACTCTATCCTCCTCCACAAATAGTGAAATAACTTGTGTTTAATAATTTGCCGTTATTATCTTTAGGGAAATTACATTCACACCCCCTTAATAATGGGGTAATTACACAAACTTCATCTCACTAATTAATAATTACAAACACATCCTCTCATGTTACAATTGCACCCTGTAAACTTTATAAATAATCCTCTTGAGGGGTGTGTTTATAATTATTAATTAGTGAGAGGAGATTTGTGTAATTATCCCATTATTAAAGGGGTGTGAGTGTAATTTTCCCTTATCTTTATTTCATTTTTACTTTCTTTTATTTCTCCACCTCACATCCCAAATATCCAAATCCCATGTAGTAAGTAGTACACCATCCAACCAAACCAATCACATAATTCCAAGTAGATAAAATGATCCCATCCCTTTATCCACACATTATCCAATCAACACACACCACACACACTAAATCATCCCCCATATATTAATTCCCTCTCCATTTCATTCCTTAATTTCCTACAACATTATTTTACTCCTCAAAAATCAATTTTATTTTAGAAAAAAAAAATGGCCACCGTTACCTCAGCCGCCGTCGCCATCCCATCCTTCACCGGCCTCAAGGCCGCCGCCGCCTCCTCCTCCAAATCCGCAACCGTTAGGGTTTCCTCCGCCGCCGCCGCCCCCAAACTCTCCGTGAAGGCCTCGCTGAAGGACTTCGGCGTGGCGGTCGCCGCCACCGCCGCCAGCGCGATACTCGCCACCAACGCATTGGCCATCGAGATCACCCTCGGCGGCGACGACGGATCGCTGGCATTCATCCCCAAGGACTTCGAGGTGGCGGCCGGGGAGAAAATCGTGTTCTCGAACAATGCCGGATTCCCACACAACGTGGTGTTCGACGAGGACGAGATACCCGCCGGAGTTGACGCGTCGAAGATATCGATGTCGGAGGAGGATCTACTCAATGCGAAGGGGGAGACCTATGCTGTTACTTTGACAGAGAAAGGGACTTACAGTTTCTACTGTTCCCCTCACCAAGGGGCTGGCATGGTTGGAAAAGTCACTGTCAAATAGATATATGATTGTGTGTGTATGTCTGTGTTGTATGAATTGATAATTTTTGTGTACTGCATTTGTTGAGTTAATAATATACCAACTTAATCTTGCTTCATCTATGAGAATATCCGGTTTGGATTATCCGTTACATAATTATGTTAACACTTTCTGAGTTATTGTTACACGCATGGATGGATGTGTAAACACGTGTATACACCGGAATTTGGATATGGAGGGAGAAATTTTATATTCTAACTATGCGTGTATATATTTATCATGCATTTGTGCGCATAAGAGAAATTTTTATACTAAATGAAGATTTGGCTTGGAGAATGTATAGATACAATTTTTGGTCCATCGTCTTGCCACTAATTTTGATGTTAATCTCTGTCGGCGCTCTGTTATGAAACAAGATGCGGTAGTCTTTATTTAATTATATGTTAATTCCTTTAAGTTGTCATTCAATTATGTTAAGTTGTCATTGTACTATAATAAGTTGCTATTTCCTTTTCAGGTTAGTAGTTTCCTTTGTTTGGGCGGATTAGCAGCGTTTAAAGGTCCGGAACTTTGTATCATTAGGATTGCAGTTTTTATAAAAAGAAAATTTGGGAAGCCTTTGGCTTTTGGGACAAGAACGTGGTCTTGTAGGAAATTCATTCTTGAATTTATCTTCTAACGTGCTCGTTCAAAATTGGTCCCTGATCTCTGGATTCTTCGATGAATCTAATCCTTGATGTCAACTATGCGTTAATTGCTGACTGAATTGACATGCGATAAGGACTAGAATCGAAGTTAACAGACTTAATTTATAAATCAAGCTTAACGGGGAAAATATAGACATAATTTGGCGAGTACTAAATCAGAGGACTGAAATTGAATTAGTGACAAAATTGAAATGCAAATAATGTAATTACCCCATTATTTTCACATACCGAAAGAATTATACAACATAAAAATCTGAATACAAAATGAGCAAATATCAAGAGATACAAAATGTGCAAGATTGTCTAATGCTACATGGCCATAACAAAGAAAGGTTTGCCAAGTACTAGTTTCATGTAGTTCATGAATATCAACAAAACTGTATTACTATCGACTCTATTTCTGAGGGGGAATAAAGATCTTAATACATGCAAATATGGACACAAAAGCTCTAACACACAACCGTGTTATATTGCTCGTTACACAGACAGATATATGATACATGTACAAATTATGTGTTTGTAATGTGGATAGACTGAAAAAAAAAATCCACTTTATGCCACTTTTGCTCTTTCACATCACAACCATCATATTGCACACGTGTCACAAATCCGTCCGTGTAACAAACTCTGTGAACACGGTTATCTCACTGAGAATTTAGATTGATGAAAGATAGACTAAGTTTTAAGTAGTTAAAGCGTCGGGCAGGTTGGTAGGAGCCCCGAGCACCTTACCACCAACATCGGGGAAATTTTCATGTCCAGGCAATGGGTTTACCTTTCCATCAATATCTACTTCGACCGGGTATTTGAGGATGTGCCCTTGTAATGTAGTGAACTGCTCAGCTGTGAATCTCTTCCAGTTATCTTCTGCTATGCCGTTCACGTACTTAACACAATCCATGTCTTCGGGTTGCTTGAAGCAATGATCAATGGTTCCGATGTGTTCTGCCCAAAGTGACATCCGGTATCCATATACCTGCAAACACATGTCATTTTAGAATTTAGATGTATATAGGTTTAATATATATTACTGGTTGGCGCACTCGATGTATGTACAACTAAAACTAATATATACCAACCTGGCCGTGTGAGAATAAATAGCATAGACATACACACACATATTTAATTTTATTTATTTTTTGAAAACTGAGAATATGATGCGAGAGAGCTAACCTGGCCGTGTGGATGTTCATTCTTCTTACTCCAGGTGTAATGAGGCTGATAAGCGCCCATGGCAATCTCTGTATCTCTAGAACCAGCCATTGAACGTTCGTTAATGTTGGCAGAGCCCAGTATTACATACTCGTCATCCACTATCATTCCCTTGGCGTGTACATAAATCATAAATCGTCCAAACTTTTGCGAAGCTGATTCCTGATAAGAATCCTTTTTCCATCAATATCTTTCAATAAAATAGCTTAAAATAAGTAATGATTTTGTCTTTAATTTTTCCTTTGGCTCAACGTTAGCATATTATGAAAAAATTCTCAATAGATAGACAAACACTGTAATATTCCATGTGATAAGATTTGGACAGATTAATAAGTTGGTATAATACTCTTCTAACAACTTCAATTTATTCATTTTTGCAAAGCTTTGATGAATGCAAAGTAGTTACTAACAGAGGTGACAAATATATTGCTAATAGAATAAGTACGAAGAATGTTTACTCTAACAAAAGAAATAAAGATTGTTTACTTTATTTCCGTTTGATGAGGATTGTCCGTTTGCATTTGATTCTTCTTCGTGGCACTCCTCTCGATTGCCAAGACAATAGAAATTCAGATAATCCGTTGGATGAGCATTTTCAAGCTGAGCGGACATGATCTCTTGAGCGATAATTTCATACATCATTTGCATTGTTTGCCCCTACAAGATCAAATATGTCAACAATAGAGTACCATAATGTATTAACGGCCATAAATTTGTAATTTGTTTGAAACCAAAAGATAAACAGATACTTCTTGGTTTGGTATGCTAATATGCTGCATTACCTGCCAATAGAGGATTTCTTGAACAGAAGCAGAATCGGGAACGCCTTCTGGCCACATTGGAATAACTACATAGACAGTGAATCTCTCCTTTGCCCTTATTTTACTTGCGATCTTTAATGCGAGTTCCATTGGGATTAAATTGTCAGCACCTAAAGAAAAAGGAAAATACGTGATGTATTTAGTAAATAAATGCAAGAAGAAAGATCTATGCGGGTCGTCAAGAAAAAGAAAGTTATGTTAGCTAACTGAGTTA
The DNA here is from genome assembly GCA_019426215.1 of Buddleja alternifolia. Classification (NCBI taxonomy): domain Eukaryota; kingdom Viridiplantae; phylum Streptophyta; class Magnoliopsida; order Lamiales; family Scrophulariaceae; genus Buddleja; species Buddleja alternifolia. The sequence continues at coordinate 2,175,994 of CM033390.1, forward strand.
GATGCGATTTTTTGGCCGGAAATCGAAATATCTAATCCCTAGGCAAAACACAATTGAAGCATCTTGCTTACTATGTTGGTTTCACCTATAACGGGGCATTTCATTTAGGTTGTGTTTGGATCGAATTATCTGAATTTGAGAAATGATCTGAAATTCACTATAATGACCGAAAATACATTTCAAAATAGTTGCTAAAGAACCTGAAAGTAACTTGCAATAACTGGAACAAGCTGTGAAGTCATTAGCTCAAAATCCTTGAATTCCACACAAAACCTTACTTTTTAAGGAAATCTTGTCTTTAGAAAGAGATAGTTCGGCCTTATTGATTCAACAGCTATTCCTACCTCTCAAAACCGAGAAAAATCAGAGACTTGTTTGTATGGATTTGATATTCTTTCAATCCAAATTTAACCTTAAAAATTAAGTAAATTATTGTTTGCAGAAATAAATGGTTCTGGCCTTATCTGTTTCAACGCCTATTCCTATTTCCCAAAATCAGATATTTCAACACACATCGAGCCAATTAATAGAACAAAATGTAAGAAAATATCAGTTGATACTCGGATCAAAATTAAATTTCAAGAAGCAACTTGCCAGCATCTTTGTAGGAGGGCCAAGCGTAAGACGATCCAAGGAAATATTGATTCTCAATGTATATGAAGTGTTGAGCAGATCTTATAGCCTGGATATAAGCCATTTGAATACTCCTATCTATAACCAAATCTTTCGCACACACAAGGTTCTGCGAGTAAACAGAATTTTTCAGGGGGAAAAAAAATTACTAGAAAACTAAAAATAATATAATAAGCTAAGTTATGGGTGATTGAAAGCTAAGCCAACAATGAAGTGAGAGCAATACTTGTGCCTCAGCTGCATGAACATTTTTGGGAAATCCTCTCAACGATCCCGAATCTATGGACCGGAAAACCTGTTTCCATCAAAATAACCAATCAAGATCAAATTTTTATTCACCTCATAAAATTGTCCCTCCATTCCGTATGGAATGTCTGGGTTGACCTTTTGAAGAACAAAAGAAAAATCAACATATTTCCTTGTCTACCAAAATTGCCCTCCTTTTCAAATTGGTAACCATATTTAGAAAGGGTATTATAAGCAATCAATTCAATTGTTTCTTGATTTTTGAATATGAGATAAGAATATTTGGACGGAAATAAAAAATCAAGACATTCTTTGCTGGGCTTAGGAGTAGAAATCTTTTCTTTAGGGAGATCTTGATTACCTGAACATGCCAGTTCTCGGGATCATCTTCTTTGGAAACCCATAAAGAAGGATGGTCGTTAGGGACAGCTGAGGATGGACTAGTTATCCATGAAATGCGTTCAAACTTTATCAAAGCATCATCATGCCAATGTGATATCTTTTTAAACCGTCCTTTAAATTCTGACCATTTAGTGGCTTTCTTCCACCGTTGTTCAAAGTTTGTGAGCACATCATAAGTGGCGGGGCCTTCGATTTTGCAGTGTAAATCATGCCATGGTTGTCTGGGAGCCTTTGTTCCTGTCTATTGAAAAGTATTTAGTACAAATCCATGTTCCAGGAAAATTATAGCACAAGAGCAAATTAGGATAAAACTGAGCACTAACATTGACATCAAGTTTATTGCACATCCACATAATGGTCGAGGAAAACATGTATATATATATATATATATATCTTCGTTTACAACACATTGGAGCAAAGTGCTAAAATTAATGTACGTAAGCTTAGTCTCTTCTCTTGGGGACATGCACAAAATAGGCTTTCAATAAGGAGTAAAAAAACAAATAAAAAGCGGTAAGATGAAATTCGTCTATCTAGACCAGTGATTTGTCGAATAACGTGCTGTTCTATTGACGCATAAGTTTCAAATATTAGAGGCAGAAGTATGAATATATTGTACAATGGCTAAATAATCCTTTTGTTCCCAATGATATTATTGTAAAAACGTTTCTATGTAAACCAAAATAACATATTTAGAAACCCCCTTCATGAGACCGTAATTAACAAAAACACCCCGAACTTTTTGAAATTACCATAACTTAGCCTATTAGTAAAAATAGATTACAAAACTACAAAAAAAAATAAGCCATTAGTCTTAGAAACCCCCTTCATGAGATCGTAATTAACAAAAACACCCCGAGCTTTTTGAAATTACCATAACTTAGCCTATTAGTAAAAATAGATTACAAAACTACAAAAAAATAAGCCATTAGTGACAATGTTAAAGTTGTTACTAACCGTAAATTTTTAGTGACAATTTTTTGTTTTGTCACAGGAATATATTTTACATGTTTATTAGTGACAAGATTTGTTTAGAAGTTGTCATTTATAATAATTAGTAACAAGGAAATTATTTTCACCATTGATAATTAGTGTCACACCTTTAGCGACAACTTAGTGGCAACAATTATAGTTGTCACTCTGTTTGAGTTGTTACTATACATGTCTCACTAATTGTCAATAGTGACAACTTTAAAGAAACTTTTGTCATTAAAAATACTTTGACGAAGCAAAAATAATTGTCATTCGTTATATATATATGTAGTGACAATCTTAATATTGTCACTTCAAATTTTGTCATTAATATTTTTTTTTTCTAGTGAATTTCCCCCAGTTCACTCCTGTTTTTCCAGTTATGATAATATGATAGGGTTGTCTTGGTAATTTGTAAATCCTCAAGGGAGCTCATGGTAATTTGTAAAATCTCAAGGAACTCATGGTAATTACCCAATAAGTAAGGGAGTGTGCGTGTAACTATCCCTATTTTTAATCTACAACTATAAAGAACTGCAAGGCCTTGAGAGACTTCAAAAGAGCTAGTTTCTTACAGGAAAAGTTGGATTATGAAAATCATCCTTAAAGACAGTGTCGAGATCACGAAATAATCGATGCTCGGGTGTATCATAGCGACCATCACAGAGGTCTAGACCACCAATGAATGCAGTTATCTTCCTGTTATTGCCACGTCCTTGTGTGTCCACAATCACACATTTCTGATGGTGAGTATAAAGAGTTCCAACCACCTGAGCACGAGAAAGTATGTTGGCTTGTTATCTCGTTTATGTGAAAATCTAACTCTTTACAAAAATAAGAAAGTAGTTTCTATAATCATCTATAGGAAAACGTTGGTATTTAACAAAACATGCATGTAATAGAAATATTAATAAAAAACCTTGATTATCCATCTGTACCTTCAAAAGTTAAACTAAAACTAAAAGAACGGAGATATAATTCAGAGATATCCTATAATTACTAAAAATTGAGATGATGACATAGAATAAAGCATGCCTGTTGCTTGAAAATGCTGAGCTTACTGCTTGCGTAACGAGGGGACAGAACACACGTTACAGATGAATGCTTGAAAAACTTCCGAGTTTCTTCATCATGAGTTGCCATCACTCCTTGCTGCACGAAAATAACTCATCAAACAGATTGACAGAATACCTAGCAACTATATAGTAACAAAATTCTCAGAATATTTGAAAATAACTTGAATAAAACTCGATATTTTCATAAGACGTTGGAAATATCCGTATTATATATCTTACATAAATTTCTCTGTGACAAACTTCTTCCGAATATTTTACTAAGAAAGCGACTTATTTCAAACTTTATTCTGTTTTAAATATGATTAAAATGATTGGAGATAAACACATATACTAATTGTTTTTTCTATTTTTTTTTCCCAGTACATATAACATGATTTCCAATTGGCAATTAAACATAAATACCTTATATTAATTAAGAAAATGAGTATTACTTATCAACTTTTTCCCGAATCATCCAGAATAAAACCCGAAATACGAATTTTAAGAACTTACAGATTTATGCTCGAATCCAAATTTTGTTACTATGCATATAAAGTTGGATGAAAATTAAAGTATGCATGCCCTAAGCAGTCCCGTGAACATTTTCCGAACTCTCGATATTCAAACATCTCTCTCTGTGCCTCTTAACTATGAACTAATCTTTAAAGTACAAAAACACAGAAATATAACAATTTGTAACGAAAATTAATACCGTATTAAGAAAGAACTTGCTGTGAGAAGTCTTATCATCCCAAACCAACAACAAAACTCTCACCCCTTCTTGAGATTTATATTTCAGCAACTCTCCTAAATTCAAGTCCCCACCATTAGGCAATGGCTTAGTAGGCTCTCTCACCAACTTAACCTTATGATAAATAGACCATCCAACAATATACACCAAATGGTGAGCCTCCAATATCGAGTGGCATATATCCTCCCAACACTTTTCATGCTCAAATTTCCTCCTTTCATCCAATCCAATCTCAGGCAACATCCCATCAGTCACATGTGCATCTTGATAAAGAGTCACCTTTCCTCCGTGGCGTAACGGGAAATAGCTTTGCTTTAGTTCGTAATTTTCTGAAATGCCTTTTTGGTAAGTGGGATTTTGTTGGCAAGGAGTGAATGTCATTTGCAATCGGATTGCACTGTCGGGTTTTGGGGGTTTTCCGTTTGATCCTATCACCGGGACCCACTCGTCAATCAGCTCGCCGGAGGCGATTCTCTTTGCTGGAACGGTGGAGACGCCGATGAGCTCGGCGCCGAACATGTCGTTGTCTTTCACCTCAAACTCCACCTGTGTTATTTATCAGATGTCACAATTGATAATTTGGAGATGAAAATGAAATATTAAGTCATTATCACAAAGGTTTTTCGGGAAAAAAAATCAAATTAATTCAGAAACATTGGATGGATAACTAAATAAACTGAATTCAAAGCTGTTTTGAACAAAATCACATTTCCCTAAATATACATAATCAGTGAAATTGCATCTATCTTCACTTTACAGATAGAATTCGAAATAAAAATCGAGAAATTAAAATCCTCCATTAATGAAAGATTCTAACAAATTGTCACTCCATACTCTAATCCATCACTGGAATTTAATCACACAAGATATATTCACGATTCAACAAACACGAAATTACAAAAAAAAAATTAAAAAAAAAATCCACAAATTCAGAAATTGAATTGTATCACTCGTAATCACCTTAGAAACAGGGTGAGCTACGGGGATCTTGAAATGCTCGTTCCAAACAGGGGCTTGCGAATTGGATATGACACGTGTCCAGGCGACACGTGCTCCGGCGAGACAAACGGTGACGTACGGATCGCTGGTGATGATCTTACGGCGGTGGTGGTGACCGCCTTTGTTAGTGGTGGTGAAAGGCTTCCGGCAGTCGAGTGCGGTGCAGAAACGGCGGAGGCGCTCAGAGACTAAGTCCATGTTCGGCAGGCATCGAGCTTCGATGATTTTTAAGTCGAGGTCTCCGTGAAGGTAAATTATGTCGTTCTCTGGATTTTCCTCGGCCATTTTGGTGGTGAGCTGCGGTGGAGGACGGTGGTCGTTCGGTGGCTCCGCTGTGGCCGGTGGTGAATGGAACAGTGATATGGCTAATTATTTCAACTTTGGAGAGAAGTTTGTACTTTGTAGAGCAGTTAGGATGTCTATAAATCTTGGACAGGTGGGAAGTGGGAACATGTAGATTTGAATATTCTTGTGAACTTTTGTGAATTTCTATATTTTCTTCAATGTAACTCAATAACTAATGATGTATGGGGTAATTATTTCACACAATACATTTAATTGTGTGTGCGACATATATTCTAAAATTATTGAACTTGGTCTAACGCATAATTTTCTTTTGTGTTCAAGGATTCAGAGTCAAATCTCTCAAGACAGAGCTCGAGGATAATCCATTGACATTTTATCAGGTATGATTTTTAAGAACAGAATATTTTCAATCTGAGTTCTCTATTCCAAATAATGTGTCATCTCATATTTCATTTTTTATATGCATGTCATTTTTATTAAAAAAAATCTTGAATACATAAGTGATGTAAAATTATAAATATTTAACATGATATAAGTAAATGAAATAAGAAATGAAGTAAAATTTCCAAGTAAAAGACCCAATATGAAAGTATGACGATTTTGCCTAATAAAATTTTCTACACACATAAATACTCAAACTTGAAAATTCTTGTTAAGAAGTGGTAACCTGTTGCATCGAAACAAACCTTTTTCTAGTAAGTTGTGAATTCCTATGTGAAGTGAGCGGTTGTAAATTGAAACAGCTGGCTACTAATATTTTATTTATTTATTTAATGAGAAACAGCTTGGTATCGTAAATTAGCAACCAAAAATTAGAGCTCAATTTTAGGAATATAATGAATCCTGCAGAGCATTAAATGACGTGGGGAGCACAATATGGTAATAATAGAATTAATATATAGTATATGTATATATATAACACTATTCAATATGGATAGTTGATTTGTGTTGGAAATTGATGGTTACTATAAATTCATTCAATGAAAATAAATAATTATATATGTAATAATATGCATCAAGCAAGATTCACCGACTTTTGAGTTGCGGCGGACCCAAAATAATAGAGAAATTTAGGTGGCATTTGGTAAGCAAAATTTATATTTGTATAAGTACATATATAAGTTTTCTTAAATTAATTTATAATGAACTTGTCTGCACTCTGCAACTACAGCTCGATGTCATAATAATCTTGATTCCATCGTGTGGAGGATAAAGAGAATAAATAATTAAAAAAGGCATTATAAATTATTCTAGCATTATGAGATATGTAATGCAAATAAATTTCTGATCATTACATTGTCATTTTTACACGAAAATACATTCGAAACTTCGAAATATATATATATATATATAATTTTTCATTGTTACATGAAGATACCTTTAACTATATTGCAAGTTTTCTATACTGCTTTGGCAAGTTACCTCTTCAGGTAATGGTTTTAGGCTTGTTCTATTTATTACTATTGAAAAAGAAATTGTTTTAATGTCAAATACTCAAAACACCCTTTATTAAAAGCTGATTATAAAATAAAGTAAGAGTACAAAAGCCAATTGAATATTAAAGCTAAACTCTCTAGAATCTTAAGCAGAAAAGTTATTTGCCTTGTGAGTTATGATGAAAGGAAAAATTCTATCTCACACCATTTCCAGCCACAATTTTGTTGGATATTGGGTGAATATTGTGTATGTATCAAAAGTGTGTGAACACCTCTTTTGAATACGAAATTCGAACACCACAAGTATCGAGAATACTAAATATTATTGGATAATATTATTCTACTCCGGGAGTAGATGAGGTTAGCATTTCGAATTTCTCGATTCGGAATTGAAACGAATGAGAAATTAATTGCTATTGTTGGGTGTTTGAATGTGGATATCCCACTTTGGATATAAACCATAAGGTGGACCGGACCGAACCTCGGACCACGGGTCTGGGTTCGGGTCAGGTCTGGGTCCGGGACCGGGCTGGTACGCGGGCCGTGGGCCGTGACTGGGCTTGGTGGTCGTTGGGCTAAATATATTCTTTTTGGCCAAAATTTAGAATTAAATTAACTTGGGTCCAGTTAATTATTTTCTTCTTTTGGGCCAATAAAAATTAATTTAGGCTCATTTTTTTTCCAAAGAAACAGGCAGCCCAGCAGAAGGTTGAATTACATCTGAAACGTTTCATTTGTAAACCAGTCAGAAATTGAAAGATTCTTAATAGCTAAATTTGAAACGTTTGAATTTATAAGTGAAAAACATTTCACTTTAAAAGTGGTAAGTGAAATGTTTTTCACTTTAAAAGTATAAGTGAAATGTTTCACTTTTAAAAGTGGTTAGTGAAAACGTTTCATTTCTCCAAATTTCTCCTATATAAAGAGTCTCCCATATGAATGAAAAAGATAAGAAGACGAACACACAAAAAATCAGAAATCATTTCTGCATTTGTTAAGCATACTACATACATCACAACAGTGAGAGTTCTTGAGCAAAATAAGTTCGTGAAGTGGTTCAATTACAACACGTAATCGTTGTATCTTGGGAAGTTAGTTGCACGAACCCGTACCACCGTAGGCGGGGCAATATAGTTTTAAGGATAGAGAGTCCAACTCTCGCCTCGATTCGTTTTCATTTGTTCATCGCATATATTTCCAGTATATTTCAGATTAACAGTGCAGGAAATCCAACAAGTTTGTGGCTGGAAGTACCCGGCAACTTGCTATGCAAGTTGTTGGGTATTATACTTATTTTTTTAAAAATAATTCCACAATAGTTTTATAATTCTAAAACAACCACATAAGTTATTCCTTATTTCAACATTCACCTCATTTTATAATTCTTGACTATTTTTTGCTTTATAAGAATTTTTCGCTCTAACACCGAATTCCAAAATTTTTGCATAAAGGGTGTAAAAATCATATGCATCCTCATAGCACTCAAAGTTCATGCCTATAGAAGGTGGAACCGGTATTGTCTTAGTCGGTGTTAATTTTGTATCCCCACCAATTCCCATAGACTTATCATTGAAAGACATATCTTCTATCTAAAAAGAATTATTATAATACTTATAAATTGTGAGTATAGTAACCAAATAATGATCAAGAAAAAACAAAAAACATCAAAAATTAATACTTGCTTAAAAAAAAAGATACTTGAATTTAAGTGATCAATTTCTTAATATAACAAACAAATATATATGAAAATATGAGACATTAAACCCGAGATTTATAAATTTCAAAGAAAAAATATTGTTAAATTTGAATCATGATCACAAACAAAGACTGAAGCTTATTAAGAACTTTACCCATGGATTTCTGTATATTCATGTATGATGATAGAAAACTTTACTTCATTAATCTACAAAAGATAAGCTTTGAAATTTGACGTTTCTCTAAATCAAATTTATCGATATATATATTATTTTCTTTCATTATGTTATTTTGATATTCTTAATATTATATTAGGCAAATTATTAAGACTTATTATGGTAATTAAATGCTTTCCAAACACTCGCGTGATAATTATAAGTTGGATTCTTAATTTTGGTGATTTAATTAATATAGAAAATTAAGTTTTACCCATAATAGGATTCTTATTGGGGGTTATTTAGTGGGAATAGGAATCTAGGGGGGGTTTTATTTGCAATATCCTAAGTCCCAACAGAGAGGGTATAACTACCGTTGCTAATCTCACAGTTGACTGTGAGATTAGCAGTACCCTATGATGAAAACTACAGAACAAGAAAATATCTGCTCTCAAAAAGTAGAGAAAAACGGCTAAATCATTATGAGAGAATAGACAATTATTAAAGGATCGTCTTTCTTCTTTCCTTACTTGACTGGGTCACTCGCCGCATCCTACCTTAGGTCCACTACAGCTGAAAAAGCGGTTATTAAGGGGTTGGGTTCAAATCCTATCCAAACCCTTAAAATAAACAAGTAAATTACCTTCTAATCTTTCCCATCAGAAGACTGCCAATGCATCCATCCCCTTCCTCCCAGAACTCCTAACTCATTGGTTAACTCGCTTGGTATCCACCTTTATTTTATTCGGTTTTGGACACTAATGCTTTCTTTTCTTCGTTCGAAGGTCTGTTAAGCGGGGTCCCGTCCCTCTCTCTTGGCCGGCCTATTCTTGTCCAGTAATACTTCTTCTTTCGTTAAGAGTTCGAGTTTCGCGCTTTCCTTCTTTGCTTTGGGTGGCATCGTATAATAAAATAAGGTGAGAACTTCTTCGAGGCCCCGTCGTCTAGGACAGAGAGGTTGTACGTATAGAGAAGGAAAGTCAAAGCTCGAGTCATTAAAAATGATCTGACCCTTATCCGAAGACCAGGACCCACAGTATGGAATGACTCGAATTGCCCCTTTAGTATGACAATAAAGTGTTACGGCTGCACTCAATAATTATTAAGTTACCTACGTACCTAATAAGGATCAAGCCTACGTAGTTCTATCTTATTTGTGAATGTTCAGGGTCGTACTCGTGAACGAATCTGCACTCCAATTTGTATGTTTATAGGATCGTACTCCTCAGTCTATAGACTCGTTAAACATTTACGAGGCTAATTCTTGAGCGAATATCCTTTAGATTCCACCCCCCATAAATGTTATGAGGGGGGTATTTATAGAGAACAATCTGTACAAATGGTGGTTGGGTATTCATGAAATGTTAACAGGTGACACCAATGGACGGTGGATGACTCGTTCTGGTGGGGTCGGGTCACCAAACGACCCGACCCGATACTATTACTTAGCGCGGACCTAGTCTAGTGAGTTCGATTTTTGGGTCTCCGGTGGGCCTAAATTTTTTATTCAACTGGACTTGAACCTTATGACATAGTGTATCGTTTTTACTATATCAAAAAGTATCTCAGTCTGAATTGGATTTTGTTTGAACCGACAAGCTAAGCTCGTGAATCGAGACGGTGCATCTTGTAGGCCTGATCTACATGGTTGACTAATATTTTGGCTAATATGAAATTTATGAACTTATAAAGGTTTTTACTTTGTTTTTTTTTGAAGGAATAGAGGTGTTTATTCAGATAGATCACGAAACAAGTTTTAGGTAAAATTGAATTAAAAGCTATAAGCCCATCCCAAATATTGGAAAGCTAATGATTCTATCCCATAGTCATAACCTTATAATGTGACCAAAGAAAATGAAATTTCCACCATATGAATGGGTAATTTGCACTTTACACCCTCGAACTGATATAATTTGGTGTAATGGACCTAGAATTAGCATTAACTTGACATATTACAACCTCAACCTAGTTCGTGGCTTATTTCTTATTGCAAAAACGAGTTAGTTGAATTTAAAAGAGGCAAAATGATATTTTTCTACCCAATTTCCTCCCAAATTGACTCACAGGAATTGAGCATATATCCTAGGAGCGAAAATTGTGCCAAAAGAAAAAAAGAAAAAAATTGGGCGACCATCAAGAAAAAAAATCTAAGGCAACAAAAAAAGATGTAAATAAGAATAGGTTAGCAACGGCAAAAATGTAAAAGTCTAGAAGTAAAAGAAATGCGAGAAAAGTTGTGGCGAAAAATTTGAAAATCTAATTCGGGAATTCCTATAGTAATTGAACTACTTTATTTGTATGTTTCTTTTCAGACTTTCGCACATGCTTTTACCCAGATATTCACCTTTTTTGTCCCCCTAAATTTTTACCTCGCAATGCAAGCTTTTCCCATCTCAACTTCCTATTTTTTTTTTTGTATCAACTCAAATCAAACATACTTCTTGTTGCTTCTTGCACTTTTGTCTTGATGTTCGATGCGACAGGCTCAGGTCACATGAGTCCAATTGGAAGAACATGTGTAGGGATAATAATTGGACGAGTATGAGCACCACATTTGGTATTTTTAGTAACTGTACTCGTCCATGGCCCGGTGATTATCCGCCCTCGCTGCCTTGCAGAGTACCCCGCAGATTCGGATCCTACCCGACAAACTTCTATTTTTGTCATTTTTTTATCTATCATGTTCTCAAAAATAAATTCAAAACATATAAAATAACACCAATTCAATATAAATATATCAAAAAATACAAGTCATTGGCTACTTAAATGTAAATACATTCAAAACAAGTACAAATTTAAAAAATAAAGTCTATCCCTGTGCTCAATTTTATTTCGAACTACTTGGAAATAACACTTTTTGTCTATGCTCAATTTTATATCAATCTACTTGGAAAGAGCACTTTTGTACTTTTATCATATTTTGAATAATACGTTATTTATAATTTATTAATATTTATAAATATTAAATAATAATTAAATATATAAAATAAAAAATAATATATTCATAATCGAGGCAGGTATCCGGTCGACTCGTTAGTCGTTATCCGCCCTGGTCTCCTCCGATACTTGAATTTTGATACCTGGACTCGGATCCGACCCCATTTAATTGGACTCATACCTGTCCAAACGGAGCACATCCTGGACGGGTACTTGTTATACCCAGATTCATTGTCATCCCCAGAAATGTGACCAAAATTGACCATTTTACCCTTCCTTAAACTCATGCAATTTGTTTTTTCAGCGAGAACATGATTTAAACTGGGGGGAAATTTTAAGACAGACCGGGTCTAATAGAGTCTGTCTGTTTATTACCATTAGATGCAGAGACATGATCGAAAAAATATCTAACTAACCTGTATCCTATGGTGATAAAAAAGACCTGCTTTGTTGGACCCAGTCTGTCTTAGAATCACCCAGAACTGGTTTTAGGGTGGTGCAATTTGCTAAGTTTACAATCTAAGCATGCATTGTGCCAAATAATACTATTTTGAGGGTGCAAAGTGCAAATTACCCAAATGTTAGATCTTTTCATTTTAATAACAAAGTACAAGAAAACTTAATGCTCCCCCCCACGCACCCCACCCCACCCCACCGACTCACCCCCCACAGTAAGCTAAAACGGGCAAAGAGAACTTCTTGAAGTGACAATATTATCCTTTAGTAGCCTCCAATCCAGCACCTAAAACACCCACAAATAAGCCAAAACATCAAGGACGTTTTAGTCTTTTCAAGTCTTCCGTTTCGACTTCTTCTTCCCCGTTGAATCAGAAACAATTCACATGCCTAAACACTCCCAACCGAGCTAAAATCTGTATCATTCTTCCTAAGGGTTTTATTTTGATTTTCAATTTTCAGAGTAAAAATGGCGAAGGGGAGAGGCAATCGGCATCAAGGCAAGAGATCCTCTACGGTTGTTTTGGTGCTGTTCATGCTGTTAATGCTGTCAGTAGTGCTATTGATGCTTCTCGGCCTCGGAATCCTCTCTCTCCCCATTGGCTATGAAGAAGATTCATTGCCGATCAGCGATCGCATCAAATTGAAGCGATTGACATTAGACGCGTATGTTTTCTGTTGTGATTTTGTGTTTTCGATGATCGATATTATTATTGCTTTTCTAGTTAGTAGAATTCTTATTATCTTGTTTATCTATTTCCTTTCGTTTAGGATTTCCTTATATTCTCTCTCTTGAAACTATATATATATATATATATATATATATTTCTAACCTAACATTTGATTCATTATTATTCAAGATGGTTAAGGAATTTTTTTCTTATTTTTTTCCGAATTTTGGTAATAGCAGCAAAACTCAAGGAGAAGGATTGGGGAAAAGAGGGGAGCAATGGACTGAGATTCTTTCGTGGGAGCCTAGAGCTTTCCTCTATCATAATTTTTTGGTCAATTCCTATTTAAAGATGTTTTGTTTAGTATTCTTTATATATTATTGTTTTTTTTGTTTGTTCTTTGTGGTATTCCGAATACATGATGTTAAATTAACATCACCTTTTGCTCTTATATAAATACTTTTATCAATTTGATTTCTTTGTTTATTAGAAATTTGTCGCTTTTGTTAAATTACCATTAGGATTTATAGGAGGTAAAATGTATTAAAATCTGAAACGATTCTAGTTTTTTATGCTTAGGAAGTAGAGTAATATGAATTTTTTTTTTTAATTTGGTTATCTTAACTGAATGGTAATGGTAATGGCACTGGGCCACTGGTTATTTCACGTGACAGCTTTCATAAATCGTTTGTTTAGACATTGGAAAAACTTAGAAAAACTATTTGAAGTTTTTTTTTCTCCCTTCAAAATTGATCATTATTCAAACAATTATAATCCAAGATAATTTGAACTGTGATGGATCTAAGTTGTGGTACTGGAAGTAACTAGTTAGGTATGACTTTATTTGCTAAGATGAACGGATATTTCTCATGAGAATAAGTATGAAAAAGGAGCTTTATCCTGCAGAGATGAAATGCTAAAACAACCTTAAATGATAAGCACAGATGTTATTTCATGGAGTCTTATGCTTTAGTTTATTCACTATTAGCCCTTGTGTACGATACTCTTCCCTCCAAAAGTTTCTTGTTTGAATTGGACTGAAGTTGGGTTACGATGGAGAGCAGACATATTAGTTATATGATATTATCACATCAGAGACAGAACTTGCTTGAAGGATTATTTGCAGTAATTTTTATTTCTAAAATGATTTATAACTATTGTAGTCAGTTGGAAATTTCTATGCATGCTGGGTTGAAGGGCCTTAGAATTGGGATCAAAATTCTCTGTTCAAGTTGAAATTGACTTGTTTGAGTAAAAAAAATTCAAGAGTCAATCTAATGCCTGCTATTTTGGCTTCTTTGACATCAGAAGTTATCTGTAACTGACTACCTAATCTTTACTGACAGTCAAAGGAAGAATGTGAGTATCTGATAAATCTTGCCAGACCTCATATGGTAAAGTCGACTGTGGTTGATAGCAAGACTGGCAAGAGTAAAGATAGCAGGTTTGTTCCTCTGATTTATCGCATACTCGTGTTTGCATTTTTATGTTCAATCTGAATACATATGATTCGACTCTTGAACTTTGATTACCTGCATCCTTTTCTTTGGCATCTAAATCAACAATGATTCACATTTCAGGGTTCGTACAAGTTCTGGAATGTTTCTGAGGAGAGGACGAGATAAAGTCATTAGAGATATTGAGAAAAGAATAGCAGACTACACTTTCATACCTGCAGGTATGGGAATTCAAGTACATATTTTGGAATTTAGACTTCACGTTTTGCCCCATGTATACCATTTATGTCTTTATTTAACTGTTCATGTATGATTTTCATTAATCACAAAGATGATGTGCATGAAAGTTAAATATAGAAGCGGCAGATTGGGAATACTCTAAGATTGTTAGCAGACTGAAGATTATGGCAAATGGCATTCTGATACATAAACATTACCTTGTATGAATATAAGATGCATGACTTTTGTATGCTTGGTTGTCTGTTTTTCAAAATATGTGACCTTTTGCTTAACAATTGAACTTCCTCTTCATAATGTGATTGGGATCGAAAAGGAGAAGAAAGTAACAATTTCAAATCGGTGAATCTGTTGATGGTAAAACCTTGTTAACTTTAGAGTAAGTTTGTAGGACATATCTTCGTTACTCACAGGGAAAAATCTACTCAATTTAGAGAGCATGACTTTATGTGGTGTATGAATTATTGCTTGTTGATTATGAAGAAACAGCATCAAGATACTTTAAGAGTTACCACATTATATGGCTTAGTTTCAATGTCCTTGATTCTGTGGTTTTGACTACTATATTTAATTTACAGAGCATGGGGAAGGTCTACAAGTTCTGCACTATGAAGTGGGACAAAAGTATGAGCCTCATTTTGACTACTTTCTTGATGAATTCAACACTAAAAATGGGGGCCAACGCATAGCTACCGTTCTTATGTATCTGTAAGTAGTTGACCAATGCCTTGATGCTTCAAAAGTGTCAAATGTTTACGATTTATTACTTTAAATAAGGCCAATTATTTTGCTTTCCCTTATAATCTGTTATCATGCTTCGCAAACTAACGCAGGTCAGATGTTGAAGAAGGCGGCGAGACAATTTTTCCAGCTGCCAAGGGAAATTTCAGCTCTCTGCCAGGGTGGAATGAGAAGTCGGAGTGTGCTAAGAGAGGCCTTGCTGTTAAACCAAAAATGGGTGATGCACTACTTTTCTGGAGTATGCGCCCTGATGCCACTCTAGATCCATCAAGTTTGCATGGTGAGTTACATTTATGTTCAAACCCGATCCACCAACTTGATCTCTCTGTAGTCTTCTACCCTACCTGGAAAAAGAAAAAGATTGTAGGAGTAAAAAGACAACAAATAGATGAAGCCATAAAGATGCAATATTTTACTCAAGTAAAACAATGCTGTATGAGTAACTAATTTTCCGTGATACAAAAGAATGAAAAATTTGTGATCTTCTGCTGAATTGGAGAAAGACATTCTTCTAAGTTTAAGGTCACCTGATTTGGTTCGACTTTTTAGGTTCCTAATTATTATGTTTTATCATTTGATTACAGGAGGTTGCCCTGTTATTAGAGGGAATAAGTGGTCATCTACAAAGTGGCTGCATGTTGGCGAATACAAAATCTAGGCTTATCTCGCAGGTAGACATGTAATCTTGTTTTTTAATCATGAGATGTATTTAATATTTTGTTTTGGGCTTTCTTTGTCATGACAAATAGATTTTGGAAAATGGTCGTATTATATATATCATTGCAATTTGAATGGTTGCCTGTATTTCCTATTTTCCAATTTGGAACTGGCGAGTCTCGTGATATTTCAGCTATCCAACACATGTGGGGTCCACATGTTTAATCTCTTTTCATTTCTGAATTAAAATCTTGCAGGAGAGAAGATATGGAGTATTCTTCTGTGAACAAATCATGCAACTGCCGACAACTGTTTTGGCACCATAAATTTTGAGATAGGTAGTTGTATCTTTCTAATTAGTGGGAATTTCACTTCAAGAAAAAACATTAGAGAAAAGAAAACGATGTTACTTTGATATATATTACGTTTTTCATCAAATTGTTACTTACTGTTAGAATAGAGGAAAGAGAGAATGAGTGAGTTTAACTTAATGCATTTAAGTGTAAGTTTATAATGGTCTTGTGTAAATTGCTGTGGTTTAAGCTGTATTATTACTGAAATATTCAATTATTCTTTGAAGGCGGAAGTCTTTGGCACAATTTTACATTCTTGTCAGGACGTATACTTCCTATTACACTAATTTGCTTAAAATATGTTACTGATGTTGTCTAGTTCTAGGGCCAAAATCAATAGGCTTTTCCTCCTGAGATGGGAAAAGGCTCGATAAGCTTTACTTGGGGTGTTTGCCTGTTCGGGGGTGCGACTGCTTTAGAGACTAGGATTATTAGACTTCTGATAGTCTTTATGTTATCTTTGTACTTCTTTATTATGACATAATGTAATTCTCTCATTGTATACCCATATTTAGGTGAACTACATAAAAATTGTGTCAATTTCCCTGATTTATGTTTTTGATTTGTGCTTGATCTGACATAACATGATATGAGGCAAAGATTTGAGCATATTGTTCCCGTACCCATGCAACAATGATCGGTTCATTGAAGTTGAAATGATTTATTATTATTATCTATTTAAACTCTTCGCCCTCGATGTGAGAAAATATTAGTTGACGGTTCAAATTCTCCTCTCATAATTTATGTGAACATCACAGAGACTCTCCATTGGACACGCGATGAGCAAGGACAAACTTCGATATACATCAAATTGGGCATCCTATGATTATCTTTATAGTATTTGGGATCGGTTCTGATACTATTTGTACTCACGTGATGAAATTGTAAAAAGCCAGTTTTCGGGAGCGTGATTTAGATTTTTTTTTTTATAATTGCTAGAAAAAGTAGTTTAAAAATGATGTGGAAATAATTGATTCAAAGTACAATTTTTTCCTCCATTAATTATGATTAAGTTGGAGGGTAAGATAGTTTATAAAACTCCCTACTATTTGCACTTTCCAAATAGTATACTCCACATTTTGTAATTAATATTTTCAATGATCAACTTTCTAAATCATAATTAGTTACTTTTCCTAAATACTATTTTAAAAGTACTCGAAATTAAAAAATTGTTCTTTTTTCCCCCAAGACATTCAATCTACGTCTGACTATCTCTGCATAGACCATCTAATTGCTACTATACCCCGTTAAGACATACAAAGTGCACCTTATTCTAAAAAAAAAAATCATACCGTAAAAGTAGAAAAGGGAAACATATATCGTGCACTAAGCTACCAAATATTATGTACCAAGTGTAACATAATAAATTACTTTCCCTAATCACTATTTTAAATTACTTGAAATTACTTACCAAAAGAATATTCAAGTTACTTTCCCTAATTACCATTTTAAAAGTACGCGAAATTACTTACCAAAATTATTCAAGTTTTTTCTTCAAGATATTCAATTTCCCTCTTAGGTATCTATCCAAAACCGATCTTATGGATACCATACTCCATGAAGACACACGACGTGAACCTTATTCTTGAACAAAAATAACACTATAAATGTAGGAAAATGAAACTCATATCATACAAGAAACTACCTAATATTATGTACCAAGTGTAATATAAAATACCCCGACCATAAAAAAATTGTAAAGGATTCATGCTTAAAAAGCTTGTACAATTCAATTTCCAACAATATGACATAAAAAATATGGGTATAATTATCACTTATCACCTAATTAATTAATCAAATAAAAGAGCATAGGTTGATAATTTTTTTTTAAAAAAAAAAGAAAAAAAGAAAAGAATTGTCAACCCGGTCCGACTTGTTATAAAGAAGTGAACTAGGGCACAAGTCCTGGACCGGGAGCCGGAGTATAAATAGTAATTTCTCGCACGCAGTTTAGCGGTCAGGGCATAACGAAGAAACAAAGCCGGAGAAGAGGGCTTTCTTTCCCTTCCTGGAACTTATTATATATCTCATCTTTACTCCACATATACATATACATATACATTTACCACTCTAATTCTAGGTATATCATTATTCAAATTCCTTTTTAATCTATAATAATTTGCAGATCTATTCCGTGTAATTTCATCCTTTTCTGTTTCTTTTCAATTTTTCAGTTGGCGGTTGTTCTGTTCCTTTTCCGTACCCTTTTTTTTTTTTTATCTTTTTTAATTATTCTCAATTTTTTTTTTGATTTATTGTAGAGAGCATGGATCGTTACCAGAAAGTGGAGAAGCCAAAGGTGGAAACACCGATTGATGAGAATGAAATTCGGATTACAAGCCAAGGCAGGATGCGGAGCTACATCACTTACGCCATGGGTCTGCTTCAGGTATATGTGTGTGTATATGTATATATATACATATTTTACGTGAATATATATTCGCGTGTGTTTGTTTATATATACATATTGTGTTTGCAAGTATAATTGGCGGAAGAGTTTGTTTGTAGAGTTTGATGTGTTTTTAGCATCTGATTTTTGAATGTTTGAATGTAAGAATAGACTGTTTGGTCTGAAACCTAGGGCGGTTATTCGTTTGTGGAGGTTGAAATACGTTAATTTGGCTCATGTTATGGTCTTTTGAAGAAATTTTATTTGACTAAGTGGTTTGAATTAGCAGGACGATGTTTGGAAAATAGTTTGGTTTGCCATTCTATGTTTGTGATAGCTGTTTGCGATTTTTTAAAAGGATTTTACATTTCTAGCGTTTATCTCCGAAGTCAAAATGTGGATTGAGTTGTAAAACGGAGTAGATACATGTGCACATTTAATGATTTTTTTATCGGTAGGGATACTTCGTTAGTGAAAATGGTTGTATAATATATAGCTAGTGTTGGCTATATGACTATGATGGTGTTCTGGAATTCGGCTTTCTAAATTCAATGTGCTGTTAAATAAACTTTTTATGCCCCAAATTTACATTCTTCTTGGGAAAGGGGCTAGAGATTCTTCAGAAAGTTCAACTGTTTTGCTTAGCATAACGAATGCGTCTCATCTTTGGAACAGTCTAAATTTGTAATAACTAGTGATGATATTGGAATAAATGGGGATGGTGATATACTGTGAGGTACTTTAGTGCCTTTTGATCGAGGTGTCGGGTTTATTGAAACTTGTCCAGGTTTGCATACTATTACTATTTAAATATCTTGTAAATTCACAACATGTTTATTGTTAGATTGTCAGATTTTGGTGTTAAGAGTAAAATATCTTCTAAGGATAATCGGAGCATTTAATATTTCTTCTTCTGGATGAGATTCCTGTCAAGCCTGCATTTTCCTTAATACATATAGTTTCGTGTAATGTTATTCATCCAATGAATGACTCTTTAGGCAATTACTCTTTTAGAGCATTATGATATCTTAGTACATGCAATGTTGCAGGAGAAGGAATCAGATGAAATAGTATTCAAGGCAATGGGCAGAGCAATAAACAAAACTGTCACAATTGTGGAGTTAATCAAGGTCTCCCTGTTCGCATATTCATTTAGCTTTTTTTGCTTAACTGTTAATATTTAACTTCTGATGGTGAACTGAAGATATTATGTTTGTGAATTTAGAGGAGGATTGTTGGTCTTCACCAAATTACAGCAATCCAATCCATTGATATAACCGACACATGGGAACCGCTGGAGGAAGGCCTCCAAACGTAAGCGTGAAAATAGAATGTTGGAATTTCTGAATATAAGATAATTATATCAAAATTGCTTGAGTGTGAGAAATATGGATGGCCTTTATGAGATTGTTTGCTCATTGTTGCAGTCTGGAAACCACAAGGAAAGTATCAATGGTCACAATTACTCTCTCAAAAAAGGAGTTGGACAAGACAAATATTGGGTGAGTTTTGTCAATATAATTTGTTTACGAAGTATATATTTTCTTCTTAGTGGCAATGCAATGTGGAGCAAAAGAAAATCTAGTGACTTAGAAGTTGGTGTACGAATTTTCGGGGAGCAACCTTTTGATTTTAAGTTAATGTTTCACGAATTGCTTTTTTGTTTGCAAAATACTTCTAATGCCATAATCATATGTGCTGTAGGTACCAACCTCCCATACCAGCTGACCAGGTGAAAGTGTCGACAGAGCTTGAATATGATGGAGGTGGTCTCATGTTTACTGATTCCTGTACTTCTTCATATTTCCAGAAAGACAAATGTTTTGACATGTTTTAATTGTGTAGAGGGATCACCTCCGGCCCGAGGAAGAGGAGGCCGATTTGGTAGAGGGCGAGGGAGGCCTAGAGCCCAATATGGTATGAATATGATTAATATGTTCATTTGATTCTGATTATTTCAATATCAGGAGTGCTGAGATTTATTGCAAATTAAGGTATATATAGAACTTATCTGATGTATTTCATTGTAGGGAATGGTTATCCATCTGCCGAGTATGAGGATGGAGGCTATGAGGGGAACCGTGGGTATACCAGGGGTAGGGGCCGAGGTAGAGGTCGTGGCTTCCGTGGCCGTGGCAGGGGAGGTTACAATGGACCTCAGTTTGATGCTCCGCATGATGCTGGTGGCTACAATCAAGAAGCACCTCGAGGTATTGCACCTGATATCAGTAATTATTTGAATTTTTAGTTTTGTAGTTCTTATTAAGAGACTAGTTTTGCTGTGGATGCTCTAGATATAAGAAATGCACTTATTGTTCACGACCCAATCAGCCCACCAACCTTTAATGGTGCTGTGCCAAATGGCTCCTTGTCCTTTGATTTTGTTCAAATAGGATATTCCATAAATCGGGACAGCCATTCTTAGGAGAAGTGCTCACGTAGTTTTTTTTTCCCCATACATGTGGGTTTTTCTGCATGTATGATAACCTATTTTGTCAGTGGCATATGTATCTTGGTATGTGAATTTAGCATTTAGATATGGGTAGATTACATAGACACTCACCCCTGCGTAAGACCTAATTACAACACCCCCTGGGATTGGGAAATTATCGTAACTTCCGCACTTCCTCTGTTAGTAAAAACAAAAGAATAACATATGTACTCGACTCATTTGGATGAAAATTTTACCATGTCATACAGTAAAATGCTGACATTGGCATGCATAATCATGTCATCAGCCATAAATATATAGGTGCATGATTTTTAACCTTTTCTACCTCGCCTGGGGTTTCTCCTGGTGCAGGTCGTGGTGGCCGTGGGAGGGGAACTCGTGGCAGGGGTCGTGGATTCAGATCCGACGGGCCAGCAGTCCAGGTTACCGCTTGAGCAGCTTAGTTGTTCAAAGTTGGTGGCTGGTTAATAATACTAGGACAATTATGACGTGCAATGAAGTTGGTGGATGTCTGCTCCATTTCTATGTTTTTCTCCTTTTTACAGTTGCTAGTATTTAACTGTAGGATGTTATTTATAATCAGTGTAAAACTAACTTGAGCCGCGTTTGCGTGGTTGAGCCTTTTTGTTTAATCTTTCATCTTTTTTGCTTTGTAGTTGGTTAGTTGCCTAAATCAAGTGTAACTTGATTGGTGAGCAGCACATTCTTTAATTTGTATGTCTGGATAAGCTCTTTGGTTCATATTTTGTAGATGGACTTCCCCTTTTTAGCTCTTTTTAACCTATATATATACACATAAATATATTATTTGTTTGGTATACAGTCATCCTGTTGCAGGTCCATAACGCACAATCTCGTGATTGTAGAATGCATAAAGGTTTAGAACCTGCATAAAGGTTTCGGGTTCACCTGATCTTTTCTTGCGCGGTTACAATCTTCTTTAATATTATACAAAAGATGGGGAATTAGGGGAAGTTTCGAGACAATCAAAACAATTCATGTGGGTTTACATTGAACATGAACGACTGTTTTTTTTTTGGTAAGTGAAACATGAACAACATTGGTTATATTAGGGATCATACACTCAGTACTCCTTGAGAATCATTCATGAAGTTTACGTAGATAATTCACATGCCCATAAACAAGCTAGAAGCAGAACTAGCCTGATGAGAACATTCCGTTACTATTGTTATTATTATTTATTATTTATTTATTTTTGATAAGAAAGCTGGAGAACAAATGAGAGTTCCACGAACTAGCCTGATGACTCTTTAGTCAAAGGGGTGGCGTATTGGCTTTTGTCATCAATCAAATCACCTAATGTCTCTCATCTCTATAAATACCACTTATTTCAAGACTATATATTATCTTATCCTCGTTCAAAACTCAAGTGCTCTTTCCTTGCCCAACTAAATTTATGCAGCAAATGGAGTTGCCAATTCATGAAGATATTGTGATAGTAGGTGCTGGCATAGCTGGTCTCACCACCGCCCTCGGCCTTCACAGGTATATCTGCCGACACGAAATGATTCTTAGGAAGTCTCCAAACCTTAGGTCCCTCGGCAGATACAAGCCTTCATCTGTAGTGGACCCCTCATAGATAGTCGTGATTGTTTTGTGCCTCGAGTCCCGAAACCTATCACATGTGATTCTTAGAGAGTTCGGGCCCTTTATGCATGTCCTCTTAAGTCAATTACAATCGTTCATGCATTTATAGTATTATATTTAAAATTCATTTTTATTCGACTTCATGTAATATTTCTGTAGGTTGGGAGTTCGGAGTCTGGTTTTGGAATCTTCTGACAGGTTAAGAATTACGGGATTTGCGCTTACGATGTGGACGAATGCGTGGAGGGCACTCGATGCCATTGGCATCGGAGACAGGCTTAGGGAAAAATCTCTCCAAATTCAAGGGTATACACATACATATGGCAGCATATTTCTTAGTTCTTATATTATATCTACATACAAATAGTGGTCTCTCTTTTACCGTATGGTCTTGGATGAACCGAGAGTGTTCGCTCCCTGCGCAAGAACGAAATGTTCTTATTATTCTTATTGATTTTAAATGCAGTTTTGAAATCTGTTCCGCAACTTCCAGCCTGCCTAGCTCAGAGAAATCCCCTGAGGCAGATATCAACTTGTAAGTTTATCAGTAATTATAGTGATGTTTCTTTTTTTCTTTTAGTTTCTTGAGAATATTAATTACCGCTACTTGATGCAGTGGCGTGTTCGAGAGCCGTTGCGTGAGAAGAAAAGATTTATTAGAAACTCTAGAAAGAGAACTACCACAAGAAACCATAAGATATTCTTCCAGGATTGTTTCTATTGAGGAATCAGGAAACTTCAAATTGCTTCACCTTTCTGATGGTTCAATTGTCAAAACTAAGGTAAAAACTGCTTGTCAACATATATGCCCGCCTTTTTTGAATAATTAATGTCTATTTATGAATCATTCTCAAGAGTTTCTGGGAATTGAGGCGCGAGACGACCTTAATCATCCATGTTGTAGAGTCCATGTAGGGTCCATTATATATGAATGGTTGTGATTAACAGGTTGTAGTGGGAATTTCTTAATTTTGGAGGCTCGAGCTCGATGAGTTTGTTTGTAAGAAGTCGAGACCAAGCTCGAGGACGAGGACTTTTAGGATTTGTATTTCATTATTTAGCGATGTCTTATTATAAAACATGTACAAATATTTTATTAAATATAAGTTTTAGAATAATAGCTCGCAAGCTCACAAACTCACAAACAAAACTATTGGTCTCGCGCTCGAGTTGACTTGCACTGCTAGTCGAACCTCCTAAGAATCCCTCAATCTTGAAAATTGCTACATGTTCCTATTCTTCTGGTTAAACTCCAACTCTGAAATGTTTAAACTTAACAAGCTTTGTTTGGTCAAAGGTGTTGATTGGATGCGACGGAGTGAATTCAATGGTGGCGAAATGGCTGGGCCTTCAGGATCCAGTTAACACTGGACGATTAGCAATAAGAGGGTTTGTTGAGTATCCGGAAGGCCATGGCTTTGAGCCGAAGTTCCATGCCTATTTCGGAGGAGGCGTTCGTTATGGTTTCATTCCATGTGATGAGAAGAGTATATACTGGTTTTGCACTTTCACTCCAACCCTCTTCAAATGTAAGTCATGAACTCATAATACACACATTGCTTGATGTTTGGTTTTGTTCTCACCTTATGTTGCTAGGAGTTGTTCTTTTATCATACTTTTGGTGTCAAAACAATGTAGTTCTCTAATAGATGTTGAAGTCCTCTATTTGGATTTGCTGTTTATACTTGAATTGCACAAGAAATGTATACGTCAATAATAACATAAGACATATATAAGAAAGAATCTCATTTCTTTTGTCACAGATGATGAAAATGAAGATAATCCCCTCAAAATGAAACAATTTGTTGTCAGCAATATCGTAAACGCACCAAAACGCGCATTGGACGTCGTAGAGAGAACCGGACTAGATTGCATCTCATGTGCTTCTTTAAAATTCAGACCACCATGGAACATTTTGCTCGGAAACATTGTCAAAAACAACGTTTGTGTAGTTGGTGATGCACTTCATCCAATGACGCCAGATATAGGCCAAGGAGGGTGTTCGGCTTTGGAAGATAGCATTGTTCTTGCGCGTTGTCTAGCGGAAGCTTTGTTGGCAAAACCAAGTTCCGAAGAGAGAGAAAAAGATGAAGAATACGAAAAGATGAAAAAGGGTTTGCAGAAGTACTCAAAAGAGCGGAGATGGAGGAGTTTTAGTCTGATCAGCACGGCGTATTTGGTTGGTTTTGTACAAGAGAGTGATGGTAAGCTAATGAGCTTCTTAAGGAGGAAGTTTTTGTCCAAGTATACTATCGGGACTGTTGTGAGGATGGCTGATTTTGATTGTGGGAAGTTAATCGTTTCTTGAAATTGGATTTATGATAAGTCGATATGTTTTAAATGATAAAGTTGGAGGGAAAAAAATGAATCTTAATTTTGATCCTTGGGGTTAAGAAAATCAGTACTTTTCTGAAAGTAAAAATGTTGTAATAAAAATATGTATGTTGTAGTTTTGTTAAGAGGTATATTCGAAGTCATTCTTG
The DNA here is from genome assembly GCA_019426215.1 of Buddleja alternifolia. Lineage (NCBI taxonomy): Eukaryota > Viridiplantae > Streptophyta > Magnoliopsida > Lamiales > Scrophulariaceae > Buddleja > Buddleja alternifolia. The sequence continues at coordinate 2,201,085 of CM033390.1, forward strand.
TGACATTCCGAAATTCAGTGACTCGTGTCTCAATTATGATCATCTCGTGACAATTACAATTATCTGATGGGACCAACATAAGGCCCGCCGTATGATAATGGTTACATAGCACTTGGAGCATGAAAACTCCTTAACAATTACTGGCATATCTATCATCTTGTATGACGTGTAATGTTATCTAGTGATGATTAATATGAATATTTTTTAAAATTTTCTGAAAGGGAAGTAGTTATGGAAGAATTTTAATAGATCGTTTTAAAGACATGATCTTAGATGACTCCAAATATAGGTATATTTGAACAATTCAAAATGAATACCAAAAGAATGCTCATTGAAATTACTTGTAAATTTTCATAACTTTCTCGAATCATTGAAACCAAATATAATCATAGCGATCTTAAATATTGCAAATTTGCAATGGTACCTGATGTGTGTGGGAAGCACACCAATGATAATATGCGATATATAATATAAGAATATAGTATAAAGCACAAAATAATAGTAAAAATGGACACAAGATATACGTGGTTTGGTCAAAATAGACCTACGTCCACGGGGTAAAAGTTGTTCGATCCTTTCATTGATGGTTGAAGTTGATATATATACAAATTTGTGATGAGTACGTAAAAAAGATTAGTCAACTATCCTAAATATACATTTGGAAGTAGAATAAATCACGATTCTTCCTTCTTGAGCTATATCTTTTATGATATAAATGGTGGCTCTATTGGCATGATCTCCGCAGGTCCGTATATGAAAAGTATATCCGTTGATTGATTCTTGTCTAATCTTGTTCCCAAACTTGTCTTATATAGTATGCCCCACTTGTGCAGGTCATGGTCGGTCGAACCTCCATCTATAAGGATTTGGATAGAATGTCTTCTAGAAGGATCTGAGTCCATGATGTCATTGGACTTAGGCCCATAAAATGTTGAATTAACCAGTTTGGCCCAAAGACCAATTTCAACCCACATCAATACCTTATATAAGAATGTATTGTCTCCATACCATGTATAAGGTCTATATAGATAACACTCCGAACAATAACTATCCTGTTCATTTTTTAGTCATTCTTAGGACTTTATAAGATTTAGAGTCTCAAAACGAGAATCATGCATATAATGAGATTTATGTATGTTTCATCATATATAACTAATTTTAATTATAATAGAACAATAAAACTTGTACTCCCTAAGAATTACTACTTATCTCTCTATATATACATGGTTTTTGTAAATATCTGTATATGATAAATAGACATATAAAAACATATTCAGACTCTTGCTAACAATGTTATATATATACATTATATATATATATTTCTCAATTTTCAGCACGATTGATTTATAGCAACTTGTTCTTGATTGTCCTTCAAGAATTTGCTTGATTATAACAATAAACTCTCCCTCATGGCCTTAACTTAAATGATGGTATATCACATGCATGGCTAAGTTTATAAAATTAGGATAGTACAGCTCGAATTGAATTTTGTAGAATTAAAATTGATCATATAAAAAGCGAATATTGCAATAGTATAAAACTATAAGTTTTGGATGGGTGACCAATTATAAAATAGTAACTATTATACCTTTTGCTATGTAATAGTAATTGGTTGGTTATAAGTTAGAACTAAATCCGATTTGAGGTAAAATTTCCGTTACTCTATCCAATTTTCTTCTTTTACAAGTGTCCTCATATATAAGGAAGATCTTGGAAAGTAACATCATAAAGAGTTCTGTAAAGTTATCAATTCTTTTGTCGACCAAGCAACACTATTAAAGTAAAGCCAAATGAATTAATGAACATGATAGAGAAACATAAAATAGCACTATGGGTAGAATAGTCATTTCACTTGGGAATAGCAAAAAGCTGTCCATTCATTCAAGTGGCGTTGTAAAAGAACTGAATCGAGCCAAACAAAAAATGTTAATTTTGTTTCAACCAAATTCAAACGAGTTTTAATCGAATTGAACACGAGTTGAATTAGAATAATTTGATTTCTTTTGCACATATATATTTTATTAGCTTTTTACTGATCGAATCGAACTTTAAAGTTTATCAAAAAAAAATAAATTTCAAGCTTAATTTGCTATGTTATATAGCCAAGTTTAGTCAATTTTTTAGTGATTGAATATCTCAAGTTCAATATCGAGTAATTTGAATTGTACGATACTGCCCTACGTCGAGAGGCATCCCACGAGCTTTTCAGCAATGACAAGTCTCTTTATCAAATTCTAAATACCCTAACTCTAATAAGAATTGATTTCGATATAATTAATTTTTACAGCAATTAATTTTATAAAACCTTTAATCTCAAAACAAAATTAATTATAACATTTTGAGACTACTCTCAGGAGCGATACTTCAAATTCTCCCAAACCACTTCTCTAGCTTGAAAATTAAAAGCTAAAAGAAGGTGGATCTTTAAATAGAAAAAACCAACAAAAAGGTGGATTACTCATAGGATGTACTTGGACTTACGATCGTCCTACAATCACAATAATTTATAAGTATGATTAATGAGAATTTGAAAAACGAATCAAGCTATTCGATCTGACACACGACTTGAGATTAACTGTTAAAAACTCGTTTGAACTCTGAGTTTTTTAATATATCAAACCAAATTCAAACACATCTTTATACTCGTTAAGTTTTGAAGTTCAGTTGACCTTCAACTCAATTGGCAAAATTTAAGGGATAATTACACTCACACCCCCTCACTAATTGGGTAACTACAGAAATCTCCCCTCGCTAATGCATAATTACAAACACCTCCCCTTGACCCATTTCCGGGCAGGTTTGCCTACCCGAAAAACTTAAATGACATGTTTGCCCCTCAAATTTTGGGACCAAAAAAATGAAGAAGAATAATGAAAATTTTGACTTCATGTGAAGACTAAAATACCCTTATACTTAGAATATTAAAAGATATTACATTTTTCATTTTTTTTTCCTAGTCAACTATCTATATATATATATACATATATATACACACACACACATCACACACACACGCAGTCTATATATATACACACACACATTGCACATTGCACACACACATTGCACATTGCACACACACCGCAGACACACACACAAAATCGGAGATCTGGGTGGCGTATGGTGGGGGGGAGGCGAATCTAGGTTTTGTTGGCTGCGTGCGGCCGATCTTGGTGTTGGGTGGGTGGCGACGAATTTGTTGGCAGCAACAGGATTGGGTGGCGTATGGTGGTGGTGTGGTGGGGTGGTGGTGCTTAGGGTTTAGGTAAAGACGAAAAAGGATGAAGAAGAAAGAGGAAAAGAAAAAGAAAAATATTAATAATAAAGCTTTGGATATTATTTTCATCTTAAATTTATTTATCATTTTTTGTTATTTTGGTTTTAATTTGAAAAATTGTTGGTTATCAGTTTGATTTTTATTGAGTATAATTAATTATTAATTATTTGATGATTTGTAATAATTATATTTTATTAATTAAAATTAATTAATTAAATAACTTAAATAATTGTTAGATAAAATACTTATATAAATAGAATATGTAATAGTTCACAAAAATAACTACTCATTATTTATTAAATTATTAATTAAGATTTATAAAATTAGTTATTCATATTCATTAAAATTAATGAATTAAATAATATTAAATAGAATATATATATATATATATATAAAATGTATAATAACTAATAAAAGTGGTTACTTATTATTAACTAAAATTATTAATTAAATATTTAAATGATTGTTAATTTTACATTGACACCCCCTGAAAAGTAGGCATATATTACATATACCTCTTCTGAGGGTATATTGGACATTGAACATTTTTGGACTTTTTGGTTTAGACTGGAACAAGTTGGACCAAGGGTATTTTGGAGAAAGATCAAAAGATTTTTGATGACGTCATCAAAAATTTGCCCGAAAAAATTGGCAGGGGTGCCCGTGTAATACAAAAAAGAATAGAGGGGGTGCTTGTAATTATGAATTAGTGAGGGAAGGTTTCTGTAATTACCCAATTATTGAGGGGTGTGAGTGTATTTATCCCAAAATTTAATGATAAAATATATACGAAAAAATTTAGCTACTCGAATTTAACTCGTATACCTACTATTAGCCCTAAACCCTAAAGCATAAACCCAGATTCCATAAGCTCTTAAAAATTGACGAGTCAAAGCCATGTGCATTACACATGAGAATGATGGGGCTTTGTCACCTATTGTCAAATAAAAGCACATGTGAGGTCACATTATTTTTGCCAAATATTATTCCATCAAAAGAATGCAATAAATGAATAATTTAATTGTAGAAAATTTGATCCATTTACGGCTCCACTATTGGGAGATCCATGTGGGGTTGTAAAGGAATGGGAAGAGAACGTGGATATAATTGAATGAGATTCAGAACTTTCTCAGGGATAATTCAATTTTTTAAAAATCATCTGAGTTTTCTGCTACTTGAAGGTCCATCACATGTGAGGTTTCTTGTTCATCATAAATTCTTGCACCTATATAAGAGGCACAAATTCATTGTGATTTATATTGCAATAAGTTCCAAATATTTCTTCTTCTTCTTCTTCTTCTTCATTTTCCTCCTTTGTGCTATAGGCGTTCGACACGAAAAAATGTCTGAAAAACGTGTTATAGTATCCCTAGTGCTCGTGGTCGGATTATGTTGTTTTATTGTCAATGCGTATGCTATCACGGCTTCTGGATGGACTCAAGCTCATGCGACGTTCTATGGAGGCAGTGATGCTTCGGGTACAATGGGTATGTCAATTTCCAAATTTACGAAAAAAGAGCATTGTTAATATTACTGTTGTTGTCGCTGTTTCTATCGAATCTATGTCTTATGTTACATAACTATACGATACTTCCCATAATACCCCTTCCTAGACTTGAATTAAAATTCTGAGTAAAACTAGACCCATTATTTCATGACAGATGTAATATTGAATTTAATTTATTTATTTTTGTTGGTAAAGGTGGTGCTTGTGGATATGGTAACTTGTATTCATCTGGTTATGGGACAAGAACTGCAGCATTGAGCACTGCATTGTTCAACAATGGAGGATCATGTGGGCAATGCTACAAGATAATATGTGATTACAAAAATGACCCTAAATGGTGCAAGAAGGGGGTGTCTGTGACGGTCACTGCAACAAATTTCTGCCCTCCAAACTTTGATCTTCCAAGCGACAACGGCGGGTGGTGCAACCCGCCCCGCCAACATTTTGACATGGCTCAACCGGCTTGGGAAAAGATTGGCATCTATAGAGGCGGCATTGTGCCTGTGCTCTACCAAAGGTCTTTACTTTTTACTATCGCTTTTAGCACTTTGATACGCTCTTTCAATTAGATGGTACATTTTATATTCCTTATTATAAATGTGCCACACATGTTCAAAAAATTATTTTTTACACTTGATGTGTATATGATGCTAGATATAAGATGAAATACTAAATTACAGTAAAAGAATTCAAAATTTGCTGATACCTCGTATGAATGCCTATGTGAAATACATTTTCATGTTACATGAGATAAATTAAATGAGAATGGCCATTTTAACTAAGGAGATGAGGGAGTCTCAAACTTTAATTCCCCACATAGTCGCAGCTACTCGTCCACACTAAATCCTATTAAGAGCCCATCACATGGACAATTGTGATTGTCTTGAAATTTCGAATTTCGAGAGTTATTATGAATGACCTTTTTATTTTATCCCCTTAATGTTACGTACACCTCAAATATGAGAATTCGTGTACAAACAAGTGTATTTTTAAAACGCGAAAAGTCTAACGTTGATTTACATATATGTAGGGTACCTTGCAAGAAACATGGTGGAGTTAGATTCACAATCAACGGTAGGGATTACTTTGAGCTAGTCGTGATCACTAATGTTGGAAATGCTGGATCAATCCAATCTGTTCAAATCAAAGGCTCAAAAACAGGCTGGTTGCCTATGTCCAGAAATTGGGGTGCTAATTGGCAGTCTAATTCTTATCTTAATGGTCAATCTATCTCATTTATGGTCACAACTACTGATGGCATGACAAAAACTTTCAATAATATTGTACCATCTAATTGGGGTTTTGGTCAGACTTTTTCGAGCCCAACCCAGTTCTAAAAAATGAATTTGCGCTTTCGAGTTTCAGGTTGGTTTGGGCTTTGACAATTGACAGGCCGCGGCGTGCTAACTATTTTTTACAGATAGCAGCCCGCCACGAAAAATATTTTGCACTACAAAAAATTATATATATTTGTGGTATTTTAGGGGTTGTTTATTTGTTCTTGATGGTGGAGATGGAGGTGGAACGAAACTAAAATTGAAAAAAGAAAAAGGAAAAATGGGTTGTGTTTGTGCATTTAGGTTTTTTTTTTTAATAGGCATAATAAGAAGCGCGATAATGTGCAGCTTCGATTAGATTATTTGTAATTTTTTTCCATACAGTACTTTGTAATTATACTACAAGAAAAGAAAGATTTTTTGTTTTAAATTTGAATCATTCTATTTGGGATATATGGTTATTATAAATTCTTTCGATGATTTTATTTTTGCCCAAAATTGTTTGGGGCGATGTCAAAATGGTTGTGTAATGGGATATTGCATTTATCACGAACTAAATCCATACAAACTTGAGTTAAATTCAATATCCATGATTACGCATGTCATATAATTGACATACAACTCAAAAAAATGAAATAATTAAAATACTATCTTTTTATTAACTACACTTTTGCAAAACACGCTATCTGACCTATCGGGTAGGGGACCCGATAAACCCGAAGCCAACATTACCCGACCCGACATGAGCATGTAAAGGCAATTGACTTAATAATTTGTTCAACCCTATCCACCAACTTAATATTCCCTTCCCTCATAAGGGTCACGCTGAGTTGTCCTTCTATTGGGTGGTTAGTGTTCAAACCTAAAAGAGAAGTGTGTACTTTGGACCTTTTTAGCCAGCTAGAGTTTCTTCTAAAACACTTGATCACAGGAACTAGACCCTAATTTTTTTTATTTTTTTTTGGTAGTAGACCCGAATTAGTTATATACTTGGTATATTATTTTTTCCTTTTTTATTTATATCATATATATGCTTTATCCATAAAACTATCAATCCGACCTTGTGAACGAAGCTTGGAGTTAATTAAGGTGAAATACAATTGGACTCATTTCACAAGCTCAAACTCAACACATAATTTTTTCTTTGGCTCTGGTGGAACTCGACTTATATTTTCTTCGAGAAATGAACTTATTTCAGGTCCGCGTCCAATACAAAATTTTCTTAGAGAAAAAAGAATCAAAGATCTTAACGAAATACATACTAAGATTCAAACTAGTGAGTGTATAATTTCAAACTAGAGAACACAAAATATTAGGAAATATTTGATTCAGAACTCAAGCCATGAAAGTCTACAAAATGATTATCAAACTTCAAAGTTCTTTCAAATCTAAATAAGATAACACAAACAACATGAGAGTTCTTCGAAAATCTCTTAGGGAAAAGAATACGTAGTAATATATATATATATATATATATATATGCACCTCTCGACTTAGTTATAAGCTTTTAAAAAAAAAACATTATGAAAAAAAAACTAACATAGTTGTATGACTATAAATATTGGTTGAGATATTAAAAATTATGAATCTAGATTTATTCAGATTGAGCTTAATATGCTCAAATTTATCGGACTCAATTTGAACGCCCAACTCTGCTCATGTTTAATTAGGCTTGCCACGAAAATAAAAGAGAATATAACCGAACAATCGAACTTTAGTTAGACCGGCTGAATGGACATTCCTATCTATTCTACCTTTCCTAAATGAGTAAATTCTAACTGCTTAGTCAAAAGTGGATTTGCTAAATTAAGAAGACTATATAAAAAATGTTAATTCGTTGATGTGTTTTTAATATGAAAATCATTCGTATAACTACTCTTAACGAACTCTAAAGTGGTTCTAGCTCACCAAACTTGTCAACATTCCCCCACCCCATTCCCCCACAGCACCACCCTGGGGTGGGAGGTTCTTATATAGAAAAATTCTAGCCCAAACTCGATTTGGTCGCACTCAAATATATATTATAAGGAGAGTGTATATATTTTAGGGATAATAGCAGACACCCCCCTCAGTTATGGGGTGATATGCACTTTGCCCCCTCACTTATCATAAAATGTGCACTTCACTCCCTCGGGCAGCTCGGACAGGGGTAAAGTGCTACAAAACACATAAGTCAGGGGGCAAAGTGCTACAAAAACACATAAGCCAGGGGGCAAAAGTCCAATTTTTATGATAAGTGAAGTGCCTGAATTTGCCCGAGCTGGCCGAGGGAGTGAAGTGCACATTTTTTATAAGTGAGGGGGTAAATCGCACATTTCAATAAGTTAGGGGGCAAAGTGCACATCACCCCATAACTGAGGGGGGTGTCTGCTATTATCCCTATATTTTACTATTTAGACTATTAGACAACAATCAACCTCTCATTAAGTAAGTCTAAGGCACAAAAACTTCAAGTGTACATGCATACTATGGCAGCCATCTTTCTTTCCTTAGTTACTATCTTAGTACATTTTTCTTCCATTTTGAGCTCTTCAAATGCACTAAATCTAGATTACTACCACCAAACATGCCCTAAGGCCGAGTCGATTGTCACGAAAGTTGTGCAAAAAAGCATGAGAAATGATAGAACAGTTCCAGCAGCTCTACTCAGGATGCACTTCCATGATTGCTTCATTAGGGTATCATAACCAAAATTGTTTATATCCCTTACTTTTAGCATTTATTTTCGTGTTAAATTTTACGATTTTTAATTCTTTTTATCGCACGGTTCGATTGTTGTGACATTGTCTTTGTGTTTTATTTATGAAGGGTTGTGATGCATCTGTGCTGCTGAATTCCAAGGGGAAAAACCAAGCTGAAAAAGATGGACCTCCTAATGTTTCATTGCATGCATTTTATGTTATTGATAATGCAAAGAAGGAAGTGGAGAAAATGTGCCCTGGTGTGGTCTCTTGTGCTGACATTTTAGCCCTTGCTGCAAGGGATGCAGTTGCACTTGTAGGTGAACTATTTCATTTTAGTTAGTGGTGAAATTAAACTAGTTAAATTAGAGATACTAGAAATCCAAATAACTAAGGTATAATCAATAAAGCGGGAAATTTTAGCTCGTATCGGGGCTGGTCGCATCTAAGATAGTCACATGATTAGTGAATATATTACACTTGTAATATAATTGTTGTACATGAGAGAATCACAAGATACGCGTTATAGTGTCTTTTAATTGTTTGGTTGTGGTCATGTTGTAAAAGGACTGAGTCGAGTCAAATAAGGTATTATTAAAAATTGTTTGAATTATTACTATGCTTCAGAGTTATTTGTGTTTAAGCTTGCTTTGAGCGTTTATCAAATAAGCCCAAACGAACTTTAATTGAGTACTCGAACACGAGTTAAACTCAAGTAATTTAATCTTTTTGATAATTTTGTATTAATATTCAAGCCGAGCTCGAATCGAACTTCAAAACTTTTCGAATAGTCAAAAAGATGTTTATACATATATACTTGGTTTGTTATGTTAATATACTAAGCTCAAGTAAGTTTTAACAGTCAATCTCGAGTAAGATATTGAGTAGTTTGATTTGTTTTTCATTCCAAGAAACGGCCAAATCGATTTGGAAAAAAAAATTCCAACAAAAGCTAAAAATATGATGTATATAGGGAATGAAGCCATTGATTAGGTTGTAAAGTTTAGTTAGTGAGTTATGGTAACAGAAATTCTTGTCTGGATGGAGATTGACGAGATTTATCTAATCACATGATAATTATGATCAGTCTGATTATATATACACCAACGAAATAGCGTACGAGTGTAATTCATTTATCGTGTGATTGACTTAAAACTAGAAACTGTATTCTAACAACTCATTTTAAGTATGCTTAATTACTTGTTCTAAAACATTATGTTAGTCCGGAGGTCCACCTTGGAATGTCCCAAAAGGGGGGAAAGATGGAAGAAGTTCAAAGGTCAATGATACAAGACAATTACCATTTCCATATCTCAGTTGCAGCAAAGCTTAAAGAGGACTTTCTATGGATGATTTAGTAGCACTGTCAGGTAAATATGATCCTTATATCAAACTATTATTTTGCACAAATTTCTTTACTAGTCTCGAGAAATCAGGTTAAATTTGCTCATAATCATCACATCAAGATTAAATATCGACATTCCAGGATTTTTAAGTATCATAATTTTAAGTCATGAGGTATATACGTACACATTAATTTTGACTTATATAGAAGGCAACTTAGGAATTTCGGAGGAGTAGATAATTTCGAACTTAATTTAATTTACATATAAAACTTGAAATTAGCCACTTGAAGGGTGACATTCCCAGGTCATCTCACTTAATTGTCTCTCCACACACATTCCACATAATAATGTTAATTAATCTTGTGAGGCTGAGATTAGGCTGGATTGTAGAGCTGTTAATTAATCATTTCTAATTACCTTGTATATTGTAATCAAATTATTTCTTTTCTTCTTTTCGGTTTTTGTTTTCTGAATTTTTATACAGCTACAAAAGTGTGCAAAATGTGAGGTTTTTAAATATTAGTTATTTATATTTATGTATGATGTAGGAAGAGATTTCAAGCATGACGTAATGTATTTTTGCAAATTGTAATTATAATTATTGTTGATTGTTGTCACATTCTAAATTTATAATCAGAGTTTCTAGCTTCTGTACACAAATTTGTACTTTTTAAGTTAATTAGGCTAAGACATTCATAATAATCAAAATTACAAAGCCCTTTGCGAAACACACTCGAGCTGATTCCAATGAACTTTTCACTGGAAATTTGAAAACGGGACAAAGTGCTACTAATTCTATATTTTCAAAAGGGGAATTAAGTTCTGTTTTGTGTATTTCTAAGGGGGCTATTGCCAAAATAGAAATTCTCAAGAAGGTCAAGTGCTATTAACCCTCTTAGGACTCGTTTTGTAAGGAGGTTGGGATATTGTGGGGATATGATGGATTAGTGGAGATAGTACTGTTCATGATAAGAAAAAACTTATCAAATATGTGTTTTGTACCAAGAAAAACACTGGACTATTGTATCAGAAATCTTACCATCACCCGTTTTGTACATGTTATATCACCTTGGATAACAAAAGATTACAATTTTACCCTTGGAAAAATAAATAACATTTTCATTTCATTTTTCTCCTCCACGGATAACGAAAATTACAATTCAATTTTACCAAAAAAAATAGTTAAAGATAAGATTGGAACATATGTAGGTGGGCTATTAATTGTCTTGAGCCCTCGTCGAACCCCAGGGATGGATCCAGGATTGACTTCTTTGGGGGGGGGGGGGGCGGATTGCATTATTGTAAACTCTTTTGACAATCTTTATGAGTATATATTTAAACTTAATTTATTTTTAACTGATAAATAAAATAATAATTATCAATGCGTAACAAGACTAACTTTTAATAAATTTATAGTAGTTTAGTTTCAAAATATAAAACAATTTCTTAAAAAGTTTATCGAAATTGTACACGACGTTCAGAATGTTTATCCTTTTTTGTAGTTTTTTAAAAAAGTATTTGTAATTCTAATTCTAACAAGTGTAGAAGAGAAGTTTAAAAGAGAAAATCTTTATTAATTCTAATAAGTATATAAGAGAAATTCAAAAAAGAATATATACGTATACAAGAGAAGTTAAAAAAAGAACGATAGAATAATTGGCAATCCATTTTTTAATCAAATCAAAATAAGAACATTAGCATGTCATAAATCCTCTGCCCCTTTTAGATTGAGAAAAAACGTACACATTTAATTGAGAAAAAGGGTTTAAAAATAAAAAATGCATAAAGATATATAAGAGAAGTTCAAAAAAGAATATATAAGTATATAAGAGAAGTTAAAAAAAAAAACGATAGAATAATTGGCAATCCATTTTTTAAATCAAATCAAAATAAGGACATTAGCACGCTACATGAAAAATTTGAAGTCTCGGACCCCTCCTAAATCCGTCCCTGCGTACTTGGTCTGAAACTCGTGTGCCATGCTATTATCACACACGAGTTTAAAGTTTGAAACCTAAAACTATCAACTAATTGGGCTTCTTTGTATTAGAGCCCAATTGCAATGTGAACAATTGGCCCATTTGTTTAGAAGAACTATATATTGAAATTATCAAATACCAGCCTAATTTACCAAAGACATGTTAGTTTAGGGATATTTACCTCCCACTTTATGTGAGAAATTCTGAGTTTGAATCCAGACTGTTACAAGTTGTGACTCTTTCCTCCTTTATGGAATTAAATAGAGTCTTTTCACGATTATAACTATCAACCCAAGTTTGTCGGATTAGATACGTAGAGTATTCCTTTCCTTTTGAATCAAAAAAAAATACCAGCCTAATTTTCCTAAACTATCATTTTTTTGGGAAAGTTACTAAAACCCCCCTAAAATAAATTTTTATATCCAAAAAACCCATTAAAATATTTTTCAATTTCAAAACCCCAGTCTACAAACTTTTCATTCAAAAAACCCCAAAAATTAAAATTAAAAACTTTTTTTTGTCTAAACTACCCTTCATTTATTAAGTTATTAAGAATTGATGAATTGATCTTTTTTATCTATTTTTTTTTGTTTTAAAATTTCAAATTGATTGGTTGAATAATACAATTTTTTATTTTTAGTATTAATTTTTTAAAAAAATTATTATATAATTTATTCTTTTATTTACTATGATAATTATCTAAAAATGTGTATTTTTTAAATTTTTTAACAAGATTAAAAATCTGAAAAATTTAAAAATAAAAATTTATTTAGTCAATTATCAATATAAAATTTCTAAATAACTAAATCTCTACACAAAACTACAATTAAATAAATTTTTAATCTAGAAGGCTAGGAGCAATTATGTTCATAATTTATTAACCTTAAATCTTGGGATTTTTGGAATGAGAAGTTGGTGGAATGAATTTTTTGGATTGAAAATTTTTATCAAGGAATTTTTGAATATATTAGGTATCCCTTTCTTCTTGAATTAAAAAAAAAAAAAAGTATTAGTAAGTTTTAAAATTTCAAAGGTTTCTAAAAATATTTATAAGGGTAAATTAGGTATTTACGGATTTGTGAAATAAGGGCTACTTAGAGTGTGTCTCCCTAGGAAAACCGTACTCATTTAACATTTCACACCATTAGAGCCACCGCTTTCAATACACACACAACACACACATATACACACACACACACATTGCACTATTTAGAGAGAGAGAGAGAGAGAGAATTTTGATCGCTGTGTTGACGGCCGAAACCCTACTTTTTTTCATTCATCTCCGATCACCACTTCGAAATCCTTTGATTTTTCAATTAATCACTCGATTTCATTCCATTTGTATTGCTAATCGCACAAATTACATTCGAATTTTTATATAAAGACAAGAAAAATTCAGAGTCTGTATACCTTTATTTTTTAGTGTGGGTATAGGTTTTCTAGGTTTTCATAGGAATGGTGACGGACCACTCGCCGCCCCCAGCAACCGCCGCCGCAGCCGCACCCGTCGCCGCTGCGAATGGCGGCGGCGGCGGCGTCAACAGCCCTCAGTCGCAGCGGCGGAGCCTACCCTCACCATGGGCCTCCGTCGTTCGAGGAGAATCTGACCAAATCTCGTCTCCTACTGCGGCGGCCGCCGCCGCTTCTACTCCTGGGGTTTCAATGTCTCCGCCGACGGAGAATGCTTCTGCTTCGGATAACTCTGTGATTGAAAGTTCGGGCTCCGAAGCCCAGCCCGAGAGCTCTGATGTTAACGGCGATAGCAATGCAGGTCGCCCTAGGAGGCCTGCTTGGAACAGGCCAGTAAACGGTGTCGTTGAGCCTGGTTCTGTTATGGGTGGGGCTGTTTCCTGGCCGGCTCTATCGGAATCGACAAGGCCCGTGCCGAGATCGTCGTTGGATAACTCCAGACCCGTTGTGGACGGATCAGCCTCTCCATCTCAGGTTAAGATATGTATTGACTATAAGTAATCTCGTTTGTTTGTATGATTATTGGGCTCACCTTACATATTTTAATGTGTCTGCAACTCTGCATTGATATTAAATTGTATAAATATTGAAGTGTTAGTGTGAATACACGAGATGGGACATAATGTTGGATGTAATCACTGACAACTGTTGTTTCTTGTTGGTGTGCCACTATATCCAACTCTTGCAGGTGTAAACAATTTGGGTTTTGTTCAACACCACCCCCTCCCCCCCCACCCCAAATGTATATGAACTTACTACAGCATGTTATGCATTTTTTTTTTAATCTTTTACTATGGACTTGTAATGTTAAACGTGTTACTTATGTCTTACAAATTTGCTCTACTGATTGGAAAGTGTAATGATGTATTAACATTCGTTGGAGGGCACTTATAATATCTTTTGTTTTCTTTGTTTTTGAATAGGCTCCTATTATATCGCAACCACCTCAGCGACCAGCTAATAATAATGCTCATGCTAATTCTAATGCAAACAATCCAATGCCTACTAGGCCAAGGTCACGGAATCGTGGTGGCGGTGGCAGTGGAGGTGGAGGCAGCTCCTCAGGGGGTGGACCATCTCAGAATACTTTTAACCGGACATCCCCCCCTGTTCCACCACCATTTCCTGTTTTTGACCCAACTTATGGGGTGGCTCCCCCTGTGCTGGATACCTCTGTCAGAGGCGCAAGACCTGTTGGAGGAGTTGGAGGTTCTCAGTCACCTACGGGCAATGACCATTCTTCTCCGAGGAATAATTCAAGAAGGGGTAATTATGGGCCTCGTCCTCGTGGAGATGGAACTTTCCATAATAATCATGGAGGCAGGCGTGATCAAGATCGTAGAGATGTTCCTCTTCCGCCTCAATATGTGCCTCCCCCAATGGGATATATGCCGCCACCCCCACTGCCCCCTGGTGCCCCCTTTATTGCACCCCAACCTGTGAGAGTTTTTCCAGGACCCATGGGGTTTGGTAAGCCTATTAAATTTGCTACTCTGCTAAAAATTGTCTATTCAGACTTTCTAACAGATACTTTGGTCTTTCAGATATGCCACCGCCGTTGTTCTATGTTCCGGCGATGTCTCCGGAGTCCTTTAGGCCTGTGCCGATTGTTCCCCCAGTGCCGCCACCTATGCCTTATCCTATTGCTAATGAGAATCCTTTAACGAATTTGATTGTTAAGCAAATTGACTATTACTTCAGGTAACTTAAGATATCAAGAACTAACTTATGCTGATATCATCTGTTTTGCATTTTCTATAGCCCTGAAAATCTATTCCTTTGACTTGTCCCAGTGATGATAATTTGGTGAAAGATAACTTTTTGAGGTCAAACATGGATGACAATGGCTGGGTGCTGATTTCTTTAATAGCCTCCTTCCGACGAGTAAGTTACAGATGATCTCTATTTCATTTGAATAAAGTATTAGGTTCTTCTTGTCACAATGATCGATGCACATACTACAGCTTCGTCTCTGACCCTGCATTCAGTTTTTAGTTGGATTGGTGACTTGTGCTCTTTTGCACCTGCATGTTTGATGAAAGATAATTTCATAGAGAATTCTTTTGTTACATATCTTCTAATAGAGGGAAATTTGTCCCTAATTCAGTTTGTAACCATCTTCTAATGCGATCTTTCCTATTTTGGCCTTTCAAATGCATTAAATGAAGTTTTGGCACCTTTCCTTTTGATCACTTGGGCTTGTATTCTTGAAGGTGATGATAGATCAATAATGATGGCATCTTGGCTATGTGGGGGAATTTTGTGTGAGTTAATATGCAAGGGTGTAATGATAAACTTCTTCTGCATGCTACAGTTGAATCAATGACATTGGTTTTCAATTCTTTGAACTTGTGAGATTTTTGGGGAAAATATATTTCTGCAACTGGCTGTTAGAATTGCATTTATGGCAGTAACAGTTATACAGCTACTCAGTCTTCAACTAGTTATATCCAACGCACGGGTCAAGGTTGCTCTTTGGTCTGCTTTTTCAGGTTCAGCAATTGACTAATGATATCCAAGTGATTTTGGAGGCATTGAAATTTTCTGCCATTGTGGAAGTACAGGTTAGCCTTTTCATTTCTGCACCCTTAATTTGTATTAATGCTATCTTCAGGTTAACTTTTCATTGGTTCTCTGAACTTATATCGAATGTTATCTTCTATTTATGCTCTAATGTTAGATAGTTGAGGGCATTAAATGTTCTGCAATTTTTTTAGGATAACAACAGCTCTGTTTATTGAAGATTGTCAATGATTAGAATTATCCATGGCAGCATATTTGCATCATTGTTTTTACTCATGATTTTGTAGGGCGAAAAGTTGAGGCGGCGTGATGAGTGGAGCAAATGGCTACACTCTTCTGGTCGGGTTAACTCTGATTCTGGCTCTCACTCACCCGGTGCAGCACCTGAAAATGTGCTGGCGACTTCCGTTCAAGAGCTTTCACTGGATGATGCCGTGGCTAATGCAAATGGAAACGTGGAAGGTCACACAGAGATGGCTACAGGTAGGGTTTTGCCCGAGGAATTGACTGGCCACTCAAGGTTGGCTAATGGAGAAGATACCGCAGAAGAAGTTCGTATTAGCGTATGACATTTATTCTGGTGAAGAAAGTTTTGCATATTCAAGGTTTGTCAATTTGCCTTAGATCTGTGCTGGATTATTCTTAGAGGTCCTGAACTCCGAGTCGCAATCATAACTATTCATATAGTAGGACCCACATGGAGGCGCCATAGCAGATGATTGCGGTTGTGTGTTGGACGAAAAGAGTAGCAACCATCTAGTGGTGGGGTGGACCGACGTGGGTTCCAGCATGCATGAAAAATCGCGATTGCACTTAGCCACGATTGTTGAGACAATCATAACTATTCAATTAGTGAGTGGGACCCACTTGGAATCACCATAGATGGTTGCGCTTGTACTTGGACGAAGAGAGTCTCAACCATCTAGCGGTGGGGTAGGACTCTGGGTTTCAACATACATGAATAATCGTAATTATTCCTGCCACAAACTATCAAGACAATCACAACCGCTCAAATGGTTGGACCGATATGGAGTCGCCCAATATGGATGGTTGTGATTGCATATCGACCTGGACTCCTAAGAATGACCCTTGTATCTTAATAAAAATTCCAATAAAAGATGCATGTATGTTCTATACTGACATGTACTTTGTTTTTTGAGGCAGGCGGACGGGAGTAAAGATTTAAGTATTTGTAACTTATCAGATACAAGGGGCGGAAAAAAAGGAGAGGGAACCCAAGAAGAACATCCTAGCTGACAGTTTTTTTGCACAAAGCTGGCCATTTTATTTTTCTGCATGGATGAAGGTGGTTTTGTACTATTGGCTCAGTATTTATTTTTTTGGAAGCATCCATGAGAAACCTCTTAAGATGACCTTCTTCGTATACAGGGCATTCATGAAACATTGAAAAATGAATTTGTTTGTTGTGTGGCCACCATGACTGTGGGCTCCCCTTGATTTTGGTTAATACTTCTAAAGATCTCTTGAATGTCGTATGAGCTCATTTTTTAAATTACACTCTTTCTTTTCGTTGTATGCCAAATTATACATACATACATGCATATGTACATGTATGTATATGTACACGCATTTGAGGTCTTACTATAGGACTTTTGATGTTTGACGTTGGGATGGATGCTAGTGTAAGATAAATGTTTTGCCATGGGAAGGAACAACACTAAGGGCATCTGACAAAGAGCAAACAACTTATTTCAACTACTTGACTTGAGTCCTAGTACTGAAAGACGCAACTTCAGGAGTTTCCCTGAAAGAATAGTAAGGCTGGATGGAATGAAGGGGAAAGGTTTACAAATAAATCAATCAAAGGAACCAAAGCATAAAAATAAGCCTAAGCTGTAGGTTGATGTGGTGTAGACGAACCCCAGGACAAGAGCATTCTTGCTCATTCCTTGGTTGGAAAGGGCAGAGTTCCATTTTTGGGGTGGGTCTAGAGTGAAGGAAAGAGATGTGTGGCATTTTTGGGGTGGGTCTAGAGTGAAGGAAAGAGATGTGTGGCAGTGGGTAGTTGAGGCGTCGAACGAACTTGAGTATGGATTGTAATTGAGCGAAATATTTGCTCATCGAAAAGTGGTCTTAAAGCGAAGGTCTTGACCTAAAAGGTTCGGGACATATGTTCTCTTGATGCTTTCATTTCATTGCCTCAACTTGGTCTGATACTCTGATTGACCCCCTTATCTTTTTCTCAATCTGCCAAAGGTTGGTCTTTAAGTTTGCACGATATTTTTAGGAGCTCTTGGATTTTTGCATCCTCGTGTAATATTATTATTTGTGTTGAATCTTCATGGTAATTGTGATTATGATGAAACTTACGAGCTCTTGAGAACAACTCTAGTTTGTTTGCATTGAATTGGTAATTACTAAGAAAGTATGCCTCTAGTGAGATCCGAACCAGTACCTCGCCATATTGGGCTCTAATTAATTAATATCCAAATTAAGTTTGATAGTCATGAAAGCAAGCACATTAAAATCTGGACTTTGGGCCTTCTTTGACAATATCACAGTATAAACTTTTTGCGAGCTTTTTCTAAAGATCCAGTATTTGAGATGAGTGCGTGATTTATTATTATGGTTGAATATTGACTGTCGATTTTGATCAAAAAAATAAAATAAAATTGGCTGTCGATAATTTAATGAAATCATAGTAAATCAACTTAAGAATAGTATTAGAGGGATGGGTTGTATATTCATTTAAACTCATTATCATGTGACTATGGTAATGTACTGGATTTTTAATTCACAAATATATTCTAGGAGGAAATATACTGTGGTGTGGAAGAAAATAAATGAAATTGTTTATCCAAGTGAACCAATTGATTCAATTGTAGTAAACGAGTGCATGGATATTTGTGGCGCAACGTTTGCACTTTAGACATAACTACTCTCCGTGCGTGGTTAAGGCCTAAGGGACACACCGAGCGCACAATCTAATGTATTTCGAGAACTAATCTTGTGGATGTTGGCTACAAGACTCAAACCATTGATGACCTACAAATCAACACTTGCTTACCTCCATGCCAACTTCTTGTTGTTTTATGGGTCTAATGGTGCTAATACATGCTTTTAGATCAATTTTGAAGTCATATATGGATTCAAAAGGAAAAAAAAAGGAAAAAGAGAAGTGGTTATTTGTAAGACTTATAGGGATGGAATTGTAAAAAAATTTAAATACACATAAAATATAATTGTAAGAATAACTTAACATGAGGTGAATTTTATGCAATTTAGAAGAGGTTAGAAGATTTGGTAATTGACTATAACCTATAAAGCACGGACAATCCAAAAAATCATTACGGGCGGTGTCGCGCGTTCGGACAAGGATACGGCCATCCGTGTCCCTAATAAAAAAGCAAAAAAAAAATTTGGACATGGCTAGGACACAAATAGGACACGGTCAGGACACGGCCAGACCGCTTTTTATAAGATACTAAAACTTTGGGGGTCAAATTATAAATAAAACTTATCAATTTTCTAAATTTAATAAAAACTTATCAACTTTTTATAAGACACGGGTTTGAACAATAGAGTATTTTTTTTTTAATATATCATGTTATATTTAGTTCATATTTTTATTTTGCATTTGTTATTGATAATAATGATAAGTAGTTGAATTATTTGCAATATACATAGCTTTATGAAGAAACAAGTAAAATACAAATTTATATATTATATATATATATATAAAAAAATTGAATAGCTGTGTCGTGTCCTATGTTTTTTTTGAATGCCGTTTCCCGTATCCATATCGTGCCGTGTCCGTCGTGTGTACGGTCGCAGGAAAAAAATTAACCCGACCCGACATGTGCGGGTTGATAGATAAGGTCTCGGTCGTGCGGGCGGGTAACAACTGTAAACTAGTAAGTTTAAATCTCTTTATGTTATTAAGGGTGTTATAAATAAAATTCATATTAAGATTTCTAAGATGGGTTTATCATCAAATATACATATACATATAAATTTTTTTCGTTCAAATCAAATAAAAACAAGTGGGCATGTTACATTAATTGAGAAAAATATATAATTTTCAAAGTTTAGTGTTAATCTTTAACTATATATACTTATACTTGTAACATTAACTATATATACTTATATTTGTAACACAAATGATTAGCGGTCGGGTTGCGGGTTAGGCGGATTATAATTATTAAATCCACCACCCGACCCGAAAGTGGCGGGTTGCAATCACTATTATTTAATAATTTTAAACCAGCGATTTTCGGGCAGATCGGCTCGGATTGAGCGGGTTTATGTACACCACTAACTATAAGAAGGATTCAAAATAGGAAATTAGATTCAGTTGTTACCACACCACACTAGGTAATCCTAGCCTGCAACTCTCTTCCTGGCCTGCGACTATATCTCACAAAACCTCAAACTCGAGCTCCATCTCCCTCGACAAAAACCTCATCATTTTCACCCTCGGAGAAAAGGTTTAGTCAATTTTCTGCTGTTCTTTCATTTTTATTTGATTTTTTGTTGGGTAATTTCTCATTAATTTTGATTGATTTTTCACGTGCTATTTTCTGATCAGAAACCTTCATATTCATGCTGAAAATTACTTTCTCTAAATTTCATTAGTAACCCTTTAGAGAGCTCGAGAGGGTAAAAATTCTTACTGGATCAGAAGTAAAGTTCCGTTTTTAGGGTTGCAGCTTTATGTATAAATATTCATTCTTGTGTCGCTTAGTTTCAAATAAGTTTAAACAGTCCTGCTCCTTTTGAGATAGAAAACTAGGTTTTAGTTTGGATGTTGTTTTGTATCTATGTTCTCCATATTGCTTGCTCCTTAAAGGGTTCTTATATTTTGAAGTTGTTAGAGTGTAAAGGTGATTAGTGGTTAGTAGTCAAGGTGTTTGTGAAAATGTCTGAAAGAAAAGTTTGAAGGGGTTGAGCATTTTTGATGTTGTTTCAGTCTCTGTGTTGATCGAATCATTATTAGGAGCTTCTTCCCTTCGAGTAGGCACAATCACAAGCATCATGTAGGGGGACCCACATGGGTTACGAATGGTTGTGATTGTGTCGAGATTCATGCTCCTAAGAGCTCCTCAGCCTCTTCAACTTTTCTACATGGTCCCGATGCTTAAATTTCTGCAGTTAGCTAAATATAACATTCTCATATGCCTTGATTTGAACTTGTACCTTAACATAAACATATGAAAGAGGACCGTTTGAGTTTGTTAGAAGTAGGCACATTAGTTAAGTATATGACATCAGAGTTAATACCTGGTTCATCCAAACTGGGACGGAAGAACTTTAATATCTCACAAAGAGGTGCGGAAATGTTTCAAAACTATAGCAGTAGAAAACTCACTGAAACTGAATCCATGAATACATCGTCTTTATATCCTACTACCACAC
Source organism: Buddleja alternifolia (assembly GCA_019426215.1). Taxonomy (NCBI): domain Eukaryota; kingdom Viridiplantae; phylum Streptophyta; class Magnoliopsida; order Lamiales; family Scrophulariaceae; genus Buddleja; species Buddleja alternifolia. The sequence continues at coordinate 2,222,518 of CM033390.1, forward strand.
GGGGCGCCTTTAACTGTGGGTTTAGTATTTTAAGGACGAATCATATCATCTTTCGATCCCACGGTCTTCCTAAATGATTTATAGGACTAGCTTTTGTACTCATTTTCTTGTGTTTTTCTTCTCTCACTTCTGTAAGATACTAAATAGAGATAATTACATCCCCCCCTCCCACTTCACTTATTGTGTGATTACCCCAACCCCTGAGGTTTTGCAAATTACGAAACACCCCCTGTCAATCCTGACAACAATAGGGGGAAATTTAATATGTTTTTATTGATAGTGGAAGTTGTTGTAATTTGTCAACCGCCGGGGTGTTTTTGGTAATAAAGGGTGTATGTAATTTACTCTACTATATACTGTATTGCTTGGTTTACTTGCATAATGTGCAAATATGGCCTCTGTTTGAAGATCAATGGCTGGAAAAGCAGTAAAATCTGTTGCAAAAGCCGTGGGCGAGTACCAATATCCGTGGAGAGAGAAGTTGACAAAGTACAAGGACGAACTGTCAAAGGGTGTGTGGGGTTATTGGGAGCTCGGGGCTTGGAAACCTCTCGGTATTAGTGCACGTCACCGGGCCCGTCTCCGCAAAGAAGTCCTCCTTGCTGGTGGAGATTGGGAATATGATCCAGAAAGGAAGGAGATGAAGACAAAGAGGAAAGGGCATAAGGTTGACAGATTAGCTGCTGAAAAACGAGAACGAACTGCTGAACTCATGGAAGCTATGCCACAGACTTTGGCGGATTATAGGAAGAGAAAGTGGGAGAGAAAGATGAAAGCTGAAGATGATGCTGCTAAAAAGGCTTTACAAGAGTAGGCTCATCACCTTGATCATTTTCATTTTCTGTTGAAAATTTGAATTAAGAAATTTTCGGTTCAAGTTTGAGTTTAATTAACTTGATTACTTTCTGTTTGAAGGATTCAGTTCTAAGCATTCCAACATGAATTAAGTGCGTTATTTAACATAAATAAAATTGTTCGGCAATTGTATGATGATTGCAACATTTCCATAATCTCTCGTATCCGAGTTCCATCATTCGTTCAGTTTGGTTGAGTATTTGAATTTGTCATATAGTACATATGTTTGCGGATTATATCAAGGGGCTAATGATTCAAAGGAGAATTTATACACTTAACTCTGATTAGTAATGTAGAATAGAAGATGAAACAGTAAATTTGAATAAAAAATCCGAAATATACTCATTGTTTTTGTCTGACAGGGCATTCCAATTCTAGCAAAGAACACGTAAATTTGCACATTATTTAATTTGTGATTCATCTTATATTGCACTTTCACAGAGTGAGCAAAAAAATTCAAAATGTACTACATTGTATTTCCGGACGCATTCCCTTCCTAGTAAAGGTCGAATAAATTTTCACATCAAATCTTCTATTTCAGTATGTATTTTTAATTTTATATTTCAATTTACTGATGCCATGCTAAGTGTCTTGAACGCAAATATATTCACTCGACGTACGTCTATAATGTGGAATGTGAGATGAAAGCTTCTTGAAAGTATCTTCGATACTCTTCTCCTACCAAAAACTTCTTGAATTCTGTCATCGAGTAATGAATCCACTCCGTTTCTCCATCATGTAACTTTCAAACTGCAACATTCCATCGCTCCACAGAGCAAACTCCAAAATCTTCTGCAAACACAAGTAAATAGTAATATATTACGTAATGGAAAATCTTTCAAGGAAATGGTTCACTAATAGAAGAAGGGTTAACTAATCCTACTCATCTAAGCACATTGTTCCAAATAAACTATTAAATCATCATGAGTTTCACCTTGAGGCACTTAACATCATATTTTGAGCTCTTATCTCCATCTTGGTGCTGCATGATTGAGGAGGTTGTACCAATCCCCCCACCCAAAATGTGGCACCTACAAATTGATTTAGATTAGCAAAAAATTACAAAAAAATTCCACCATTAATAGATTAAGATAGAGAGAGTTAATATATATATTCAACCATAAGAGCTAAAAATTCAAGTTAACTTCTAGCCTAAAACTCTTATTTAAGATCATTATCTTCTTCATCGACTCCAAATTCTAAATATCCCACTTCATTAGCACCACCGATTTGCTAATCATCCAATTCCTTGATACGTTTTCCTCCAAAAGAAGGTGGACTTTGGCTTGAAAGTTAGAATAAGTCAGTAAGGACCCAAAATGATATATTCGGGCTGAAACAACCTAGGCGTACTGTCATGCCCCGACAGTTTGAGATATTTTAAAACGACCGAGACACGTCATTTTGCTCATAGACAAGAGTCTAGAGGCTACTGAAATTTTCTACTGTATTATGTGTCAATGTCGCGTCGTGTTAGTGTCCGTTCATCATAGCTAAGTGGAACATCATTGAGAGAGATGGTTCATTAATAGACGAAGGGATAATTAATTAATCCGACTGATCTAAGCACATAATTCCAAATAAACTACTAAATTATTATTGAATTTCACCTTGAAGCATTTTGCATCATATTCTGAGCTCTTTTATCCATCTTGGTGCTGCATGATTGAGGTGGTTGGTTATTGATCCCAAATTCTTGACAAGTTCACCAGAGATTAACAATTATCTAGTTTTGTACTCAAACAACTTTTCCGAATTTGTAGTGCCTATGTTAGGTGAAGACCTATATTCGAACTATGATAACTACCATTGTTGCCTTCACTTTTGGAATCCCTCTAATTATTTCGTCTCTAAATGGACTGAAAATGCTAAGTGTCAATACAATTTCACGAAAGGCATATGTGGTTAGTTTAGTTTCAGACGAAAGCCATTCCGGGCTAGAATTTCACTGAATGCATCAACTTAGGATTAGACTTCCATTGTATTATTTATGACTACTCTCAAATGCTATATAAAGAGCTTCAGATCAAGGCTGTGAAAGTGTGGACTCAGCTCATTTTGTGTGTTATAAAGAAAAGAGAGAATTATGAAAGGAGCTTATATTTTCATTTGTTTCAACCTTTTGTTAGCTTTGTTTCTTGGAGAAAGTAGTGCATCTCAATCGAAAAACGATGAAGTTTATATTGTTTACATGGGAGCCTCACGTTTCCCGAATGGTGCCCCGAGAAACGATCATACCGAGCTTGTCAGCTCGTTGATCAAAAGGTTTTTATACTGTTTATTGTCATGCTACTATTCACATTAATCTTCGTTAAGGAATAAAATTATTTAGCATCCGTTCTTGCAATGGCCACAGAAAGAACAAAAAGGCTGGACCTAGCATTTGTCCCTTCCCTTTCGAGGAGTTGTTGTTTCATTATTTATATGTAAATGATAGGGAACTTAAAATTCCGCCTTCTATATTTTTTTCTTCCTATCCGGGTGGCCTCGAATGCAATAAAAGGTTGGACATGACAATCGCCCCTGCCGCGCTACTTGGATATTGTTTCAATTTTATTTTAAAAATAAAAAAATAAATAAAAACTCCCCCTCGCCCAATTCAAATTCCTAAATTTCAAATTCCATCTAGTCCTCAAAAGTCAAAACCTGAAATTCTGACTCCGTAACTGATTAACTAACTTTTTTTATGGCCGGCTGTTTTACTCTCAAGTATACATATAAATTCATACATCATTTATACAACCCTGATCACAAAAGAATTTCTTTTTTTTCCTCTTTTGCAAGAAATTTCACTTAGGATGTTTACTTACAGGGACAAGAATGCAGTGTTACACACCTACAGCAATGGTTTCTCGGGTTTCGCTGCTCATTTACCGGAGGAAGAAGCTAAACAAATAGCTCAAAAACCCGGAGTTGTGTCTGTTTTTCCTGATCCACTCTTGAAACTTCTCACCACTCGTTCTTGGGATTTCTTAAAGCTTCAAACTTCATCAGGATTCGATTATTCTTCAACTCTAAGCTCTCACGTTGACTCATCTTTCGCTGGAGCTGGCGCTACCATTGGCATCGTGGATTCAGGTCCAATATCGTCTTATAACATAATTCGTTTAAACGGTTAACAAAAATTCTTTCACGAGTTTTAATGTTTAAAGCACAACTTCAGGGATTTGGCCTGAATCAGAGAGTTTCAACGATGCGGGTATGGGTCCGATCCCTTCAAGTTGGAAGGGAATATGCATGGAAGGCAAAAAATTCTCGTCCTCTAATTGTAACCGGTAAAAGGTTTACCAATATAGAATATCTTGAAAAGTACATCGAGCATGAGGGGTTGCACTTAACAGTTGTCCCTTTAACTAGACATCATCAAAACAATTATATGTGAATGAAATTAAAAAATTTATTCTCCTTAAAAAGAATAAATTATTCTCACATGAGAATAAAAATATCTATCTCATCATATTCCAGTACTGGATCCAATTATCTAAAACTTGTTTCGCTAATTCAATAGCAATGTCTAATAGGAAACTAGTCGGAGCAAGATATTACAAACCAATCGACTCACCTAGAGACGAGGATGGACACGGCACTCATGTTGCATCCACTGCAGCTGGGAGACCGGTTTCTGGGGCGTCATATTATGGTCTTGCTAATGGGACTGTACAAGGGGGATCACCGGGTTCAAGAATAGCAATGTATCGTGTTTGTGGGCCTGACGGATGCTTCGGATCAGCCATTCTCAAAGGTATTGATGATGCAATTCACGATGAGGTCGATGTCATATCGATGTCATTAGGTTATCTCCGTCGTGGGCCAGACTTCACCAGAAATCCCATTGCCATAGGGGCCTTTCATGCGGTGGAGAGGGGCATCATTGTGGTGTGTGCAGCCGGGAATAGCGGCCCTTCCTCTGCAACGGTTGATAATTTTGCCCCTTGGATTCTAACCGTCGCTTCCACAACCATTGATCGCGACTTTGAGGCGGACATTGTGTTAGGAGGAAACAAGGTGATTAAGGTGTGTATTCAAAAAGAATTTTCTGAAACTTTGTTGCATATTAAGTATGGAATGTTGATCTTCATCAATCCAATATATAAACGTGTGGCATCTCAGGGCTTTGGCATCAATTTCTCCAACCTTAAGAAAGCACCGGTTTATCCTTTGACAAATGGAAGCTCGGCAAAGTCGGACGACAAACAAGTATCTGAAGATGATGCAAGGTACAACACAAGCAACAATTCCTATGTTTTCAAGTACCCTAATATCAATATTCTTCACGAATTGTAATAGCTAGGTTTGCTTTAGGAATTGTGTTCCAGGTTCATTAGATGGAAATAAAGTAAAGGGAAAGATTCTCGTCTGCGAAACCAAGTTCGGAGCTTATAGAGCGTTAGAGACATTTAAGAGCCAGGACGCAGTTGGGTTGATATTGATCGACATTATCCCGAGGCAAGATCCACCAAAGTTCGGAACTTCTCCGGTTTCTGTTGTTACAAGTGAAGATGATGCAGCCGAGATACTATCTTATATCAAATCAAATAGGTAATCCATTATATTAGCGTATAATAAAGGGACGGGGCCAGAATCCTAAGTTTTTATGGTATGATGAATATTTTGACTTATATAACATAATGATTAGGAACTTGAAAGCGGGAAAAGTTGAACATTTCGTTTAAACTACATGTAATTTGAAACTATATACCCCCCCCCCCCCCTCCCCCCAAAAAAGAAAAAAAACACGAATGTTATGAGCTAATTGCATTATTTGACATTTTTATAGCAAACCAGTGGCGACAATTCGACCAACCGTGACTCCTATAAACTACAAGCCAGCTCCTGTTGTAGCCTTATTCTCTTCGAGAGGACCTACATTCGGCGTCCAAAATGTTCTCAAGGTAAAGAATATTGTCTACACCTTTCGAGTTTCACTTTGACATTTCTTGGCATAAAATGGGATTAAATGGTCGGCGATAGGCATCGATAAAGGGAAGACTAAAAAACCTCCGTTCTTTTGTTGATCTTTTAGCCGGATATAACAGCACCAGGAGATGCCATTCTTGCTGCATGGCGCGCTAACGACACAGCAGAGGCTCTTCCGGGGAGGGAACCACCGATTTTTAACATAATCTCCGGCACGTCTATGTCCTGCCCCCATGTTTCCGGGCGCGCTGCAACAGTTAAATCTCTGCACCCGACATGGAGTCCCTCAGCTATCAAATCTGCCATTATGACCACAGGTTGCATAAAATCTTAAAGAGAGATAAGTACATGGGAGGATTACCAAAAACGCCCTAAAATAAATTTTTATAACCAAGAAAACATGACAATATTTATCAAAGTCAAAATGCTCATTTTACTAACTTTTTCCTTTTGATTTCCCAATTTGATAAAATTGTGTAATAAGAACTTTAATATTTTAATATTTAGAAATAAAAAAATTATGTATTTTTTTAAGTTTAACGCGTTAATTAACCTAAAAATACTTTTACAATTTTTTATAAGATATAAAATTAAAAATAATAAAATTGTAAGATCATTAATAACGTAATCAATACAAGTTATCTATTTAACATTTCTAAGTAGAAACTCGATAAAATGTTAAACAAGATTGTCCTGTACATATGCAGCAATCCAGACGAACAATTTACATGCCCCAATCACAACGGAAAATGGTTCGAGAGCCACCCCGTACGATATTGGAGCAGGGGTAATAAGTCTGTCCGGCCCGTCCCAGCCAGGGCTCGTCTTCGTCTATGAAACCGAAACAAAGGAGTATATCCAGTTTTTATGCAACTTGGGTTATGACACATCTAAGATTAAAATGATTGCAGCGGATCTTCCTAACAACTTTTCTTGCCCCGACAACTCGGATTTTGATTCAATCTCCAACATGAACTACCCATCAATAGCCATTTCCAACTTAACCAAAAACGGAATCAAGACTGTGTATCGAACAGTGACTAATGTTGGTGAAGATGAATCGACCTACACTGTCGTCGTTGAGGCGCCTCCCGGTGTGGAAGTTGAAGTGGTACCAAATAAGTTGAAATTTACTAAGGATGTTAAGAAGCTAAAGTTTCAAGTGAGCTTTAAGATGACTGCAGCTTCTGAAGAGCACTTGTTTGGCTCAATTACATGGGCGAATGAGAAGTATAAAGTTAGAAGTCCATTTGTTGTGATAGGTGCTTAATAAGAAAAAGGTGATATAGCTGTTTAAGCAAGAAAAAGCTTGTAATATCAAAATAAAGCATGATATGGTGCTATATATATATATATATATATATATATATATTTTATGAATATATAGCATGGTCTCGATAATCCTTATGTATCGTGATCATGACAGAGCAAAAGCTAATAATTGTGCAAGATTGAAGAACAAGTTGTCAAAACTCGAAAAATTAGGAAACTGAAGATTTTACTTCATTCAAAGAAAGATAATGGAAATTGCAAATCTGAAATATTTAAAGAACCTAAACAATATCCAAGACTAATTAACAAGGAATCATTTCCCTAGGTCAACAAAGATCAAACTAAGCGTCAAAATGGACTCGCTCAGAAAATTATGAAATTTGGTCCAAAAAATACTTAATCACACAAGAGAACATGAGGTCAAATATGGAGTTCATAAGACAAGTATGGAAATACTAAAAATAAACGAAAAACACTTAAAAATGGGAAAAATAATAGAAAAATGCTTCGAACAAGTCTAAAAAATGGAATTTCGTGAGAAACGGTAGCCGCACATAGAGATAGCAAAATGAGACAGGATTCTCCTCGTAAAGATGAGCGTGTGCGTATATTGTAACTCTTTCCGAATCAAAAGTTCCCGCTAGTTTATGTCTGCATTGTAAACGGATCCAGCTAGTAACAATGGTCATTCGCCTTACAAAGTCTTGGACATTCCTATACCTCATTGTAGCCCCTTCAATATGAAGAATACACTTCTAAAATTGCATCTTGCGAAATCCAAACGATATGACATACTCGATATGAGTAACAACTTAAACGTGTGGCAAATAATATGCATATTCGTTTTACCTAGAACTAGTGCTGAAAGGCGAACCAAGCTATTCGATACTCGACTCGAGCTCGTTCGCTAAAAGCTCGGTTCGTCAGCGTATCAAAACCAAGCTTGAACGACTTTTTGTGTTTGATAAGTTTTGAAGCTCGGCTCGATTAATAAAAATTGATAAAAACATGTACAAAAAGTCTAACTACTTGATCTCGATTTGTGTTCGGCTCGATTAAAGCTCGTTTGAGCTCGACTCGATTAACAATCAAACAAGCTCAAACATAAATTTTGAAGTTCGATTGTAATTCAAACAAGCTTGAACAACAACTCGTTCCGTTCGGCTCGGCTCGGCTTGACCCATTTTCACCCCTACCTAGAACGGTTTATTATTATTTATTTATTTTGCGATACATTTCTATTGCTATTGTATGACCATAAAAACGGAATATCATCTAATTCTCTTTTCAATTGTAAGAATATTCTATATTTATTATTCTTTATTACTTAACGAATAACTTTATATTTTCTCTATGATTACAAATGTCTTAACATACTTCCATATATTCATTAATCATATAGATGTTTAGGTTATTTCAAAATGGCTCTATTTCCTAAATTGAAAATACTTTTTTTCTCAAAATCACTCAAGTTTGACTGTGCTAATTATAAGTATATCCATTGATTTTTTTTCAATATATTTTTTCTATTATTTCATCAATAAATTAGCGATTTTGAGTAATAATCATCACTAAATTCAAGATCATGTATTATGTAAATACTAAAATATGAATAGAATTTTAATAATATTCAATATTTAAAGAAATAGAAATTTCGGGTTTTGATATAAGTCTGAAATTGTTGGTACAAAACTTCAAATTTCGACAAATATTTAAATTGCACGGGTTGATTAACTTTAGATATCTTACTTAATGATGGACTATTTAAAAAGTCCTAGAATTCCCCTCCCCTAAAAGATATAAGGAAAAGAAAAAAAACAATTAATAATCCAATATATGGCAAGTGACCTTAGCACCCATTACAAATATTATATGTATATTGTATATAACCTTAGCACCCATTACAAATATTATATGTATATTGTATATCTATAATCTATATATATTATATGTGGCACCGCCCGCTCTGATCAGATCTCTTAAGAGAAAAAATCAGAAATCGCAAAATCCCTAAAATCAGAGGGGATTCCCAATTTCTCTCTCCGTTCGATCTCGTCGTCTTCAAATCGATACACAATGTCGTCGTCCCCAGCCAGCAAGAAGATAACGCTCCGGAGCTCCGACGGCGAAGTTTTCGAGGTCGAGGAGTCTGTCGCCGTCGAGTCGCAAACGATCAAACACATGATCGAAGACGACTGCGCCGACAATGCTATCCCCCTTCCAAACGTCACCGGCAAAATCCTATCCAAAGTCATCGAGTACTGCAAACGCCACGTTGACGCCGCCGCCTCCGCTTCCGCCGCCAAGGCCGAGGACAAGCTTGCCTCCACCGCCGCTACCGATGACGACATCAAGGCGTTCGATGCCGATTTCGCCAAAGTCGATCAAGCCACGCTCTTCGACCTTATTCTGGTATGTGTGTGTGTGTGTATATATATATATATTACCTTTTGACATTATTTCGAGTTTTTGTAGGCGTTGATGCTATTTTTGGGTAATTAGGGTTTTTAATCTGATTCTGCTAGTTTGCAATTTATGCTTAATGTTGTTTCCTTTATCTATTGCTGCGTCACTGTTGTAGTTATTGTGGATTGTTGCCTATAATTATGTGTATTTTTGGCTGTGAAATTAGTTTTTCACCTTAATTCAGTGATAATAGCTTAATTCTGCAATTTTTGTTACTATTGCCGACTTGGTTGTGTTTTCCCATCATTATACCAAAAAGTGTATCAATCGTGTATTAGATTGTTTATTATGTTCTGATGGCTTGGTACCGTTCTGTCATGCTGTTGTTGCTTGTTATTGGACTTCTTTTTCCTGCATATCACATATCACAGCATCTAAACTTTTAGACTGTGTGAGTTGAATAATATTCCCTTTGGTCATTGTGATCATATGATGCTGGTTTTTTGCTTGCTGCTGCTGCTCCTGTTATCATTGTTCGTGACATTGTTCGTCTGGTTATGGACTCTGTACAGGGGTTCTATTTATCTTAATGAGCTCGTGTAGAATTTCCTATATCGCCTGCCTTTTCGGGATTACAAATTACAATAATATTTGGACATGCTTTAGAAGCATAGGTAACTAATACTTCATTAAGCTTAGAAGTAAAGGGTTCAAGATGATTATGCAACAAGTTTGTTCTGTCTTAGTTTGGGCATTGTATGAGAATGTAAATAGCCTCGAGTATATGATATGCTCATTACAATTAGTTTTAAGAAGCGTTCAACCAAGCGTAGACCCTTTTGACCCAACAAAAGTGAATAGGACTAAAGAATAGCAGCAAATCTTGAAGCTTTCCTCCTTTTTTTCTGGCAGTTAGCAAGACAAGTAAATAGGTAGAGAAAGTAGTCTTTCTTCACTCTCAGGTTCTCTATTTCCTATCCAAGAAACAACTTATTCTGGCAAAAACCACTCTGGGCGTGTCCCACCACTAGTGAATTTCATTGCCTGGGCTTAGCCAGCTTTCAACCAGACAACATAGAGGGTGCCGGCCTGCTAGAATCTACTCTTGTGTTCTACCAGTGGCATGCTGGCGAGGAGACTTGGAATTGGTATGTCTGTTAGGTAGATGAAGCTTACTATTTCGGTTAGGAGCTAGAAGCTTAGATGCAGCTAGGGGCATAGTTGTTAATGGCGAATGGCGCGGCGTGGCGACAAGGGTCCCATGGCGTATGGCGCGGCGAGGCGCGGCGTGGCGACGCCTTATCGAGGAAAAATAATAATTATACATAATTATAAAATAAATAATATGCCACTTTTTTAACAATAATAACTATAAATATAAATAACAAGTATTTCACACATAAGCATTTCAAAGCAATAAATATAGAAATAGTCTAGAAGTTTAAATTAATACTCTAATCATCTAAATCTAAACTTGCTAACTGGACATCCTCCTCCTCTTCCTCGTCCTCCTCACCACCACCACCACCACCACCATCCTCATGCTCATCATCGTCACCATCATCCTCCTCCTCATGGGCCTCACCAATGATATCATCATCCTCTCCTTCATAGCCATCATCGTCTTCTTCTTCATCAATTAAATGCAATGCGCCGCGATTAGATGCTTTCTTTGTTGTCTTTGATGAAGATGCCTTTGATGAAGATGCCTTTCTTGTATACACTTGTGGAGCTCTTGAAGGTCGTGATCTAAAAGCATATGCATCTTCATCCACTCCAGCCGCTTGTGAAGCCATATTCCAAGTTAAACCGTCCTCCTCACCATGTACAAAATTGTTCCCATCTTCTTCCATTTCTCCCACCAACCACTCGTTCGATTCATCTATCTCCTCAAGAGAAATTGGATCAATCAAATTACGCTCATCATAACGACGAATTAGACTTCTATTGTATTTGATGAAAACCAAGTCGTTCATGTTTTTGTGAAGCAACTTATTTCTCTTCTTGGTATGAACCTGTATAAGTTTATGTTTAAAAAATTACTTTAATAATATAACTAGATAAGTACTTTAATATGTAAAATTGTAAATTATACTTACAAGATCAAATATACTCCAATTTCGCTCACATCCAGATGAGCTACAAGTGAGACTGAGTACTTTGATGGCAAACTTTTGTATATTTGGGCAATTTGATCCAAAAGAGAACCACCAATCAGCTAAATTTGATAAGGAAATGGAAATCCAAATGTTAGGCGGTCCAAAATAGGTAATAAAGCATTGTAACTTGTAAAATAAATATAAAAAATGCTTATTACCGGGTGATTTTATGGTTCTTTGTCTAATAGCTGCTGGTACTCCAAAAAGTCCTTCGGCTTTTATGTAGGACGATAGCTCCACGCTAATCTTATCTGCTGTCTCAACATCTGGAGCTAATCTCTCGACACAAGCATAAAAACCACTCATAAGCTTTGGGTCTTCATTTGTGTTTGCATAAAAGAACTCTGGGTTAAGGATGTAACCAGCTGCATGTAAAGGTTGGTGGAGCTGGACTGCCCATCTTCTATCAATGATCTTGAAAATCTCGGCATACCTTTCTTCATTTCCTCCAAAAGAGTCCTTTATTGCTTCCTTAGCCCTATCCATTGCCTCATATATATATCCCATTGGAGGCTTCTGCTCCCCATCTACTAACCGAAGAACTTTCACTAATGGACCGGCAATTTTAATTGCATAAAGCACATTGGTCCAAAAAGTAGGCATCAGTATCACTTTAGCCGCCGTCTTACACTTTTCCTCTTTTGCATACTTACTTTGGGTGAATGCATCAGATGTAAACATTTTTTTCAAATTTGTTTTCTCTTCATGAAACCGCTTCAAAGTTAGAAAGGCGGTCGCAAACCGGGTCTTCGCCGCCCTAACCATTTCCTTATCATTGGTGAACTCCCTCATCATACTCAATAATTGTAGTTTAGAGTAAATACAACCACTAATTTGGATTGCTCGCTCAATGGTCTTCTTCAATAAAGGAATTTTAAAGATGTCTTCGAGCATCAAGTCTAAGCAATGAGCGGCACACGGCGTCCAATACAAGTGTGGATATTTAGCCTCCAACAATTTTCCTGTTAAATAAAATAATAAGATAAAATATTTTATACTTAAAAAGCTTAAATATTTAATACTTTCTTTAATTTAAAAAATTATAATAATTTCTCACCTGCTAAAACATTTGAACTTGCGCTATCTGTGACTACTTGAACCACATCATTCACGCCAACTTTTTGCACCATTTTATCCAACAAGCTGAATATAAACTCACCCGTGTGAGACTCATTTGATACATCAAGTGATTCAATGAACCTGCTTCCTCTCGGTGTATTCACGAGGAAGTTAATCAATGACCTATTTTTTTTATCCGACCAACCATCAGCCATAATTGTGCAACCATATTTAGCTTGCTCTTCCTCGTGGCATTTTAGGAGGTTTTTTGTGTGCTCCATTTCTTTCTTCAAATAAACAACCCTCATCTCATGATATGTAGGAGGCTTCATATCAGGTCCAAATTGGCCAATAGCTTGAACCCAAGGGCCAATGGTGTCACCGTTTACAACATTGAATGGAAGAGCTTTATCATACATCCACCTAGCGAACTTTTGCACCGCATTATCCCTCAGAATCTTCCTACTCTCATTGTATGCAAAAGCACCTGCACTGTTCCTCTTTCTCTCATCACAAATCTCATCCTCATCTTTTCTATAGTATATATCGAGAGGACCGATTTGCCTTGGAGGTTTCGGCTTAGGCTGTGGGAATGATGAGTGAACCGACGAGCTTGAAGCCTGTTTACCTTTACTAGTACGATCAAAGTTTCGTTGGTCCATTTCACGTTCTTCAGCTACTTGATCAAAATGAGGCATTGCGTTCATTTGCTCTTTTAGCACTTTCTTTTTCTCCATAAGAGTCTTTATCTCTTCTCGAACATACTCCGGACATTTATCACAACGGTTTACATTCTTAAAACCTCCAACAAAGTGTTGCTTGAGCCTCGTGATTCCTCCCTTTGTAACCATTGGACAAAAGATGCATTTTATATTGTTCGTATTGTTAGAATTAGGCAATTCCCCGTATTGCCATGCTGGATCCTTTCGGTTCGAGTTCGAGTTCGACATTCTACAATTTTCAACAATATATGAAGTATCAATATATAATCATCAATATACACATTTCAACACAAATATAAACACTAAACATATTATATATGAGTATAACTATAAACTATAGATAATAATAATTTAATAATTGATAAAATATGGGGGCATGAAAAACTTAGTAAGGCAGTTAGCAGTAAGCTCACCTCACTGCCTTAAAAATGACTTGTCAATTTTCTTTTTTCAACTTTCAAATTTTCAACACTAAACACACAAACATATTATATATAGTATAACTATAAATCAAAGTAGCAAATAATAACTAAAAAATGGGAAAAAAAAAAGAAAGGAAAAATGAAAAAACTGACTGCTGCAATGCTGCCTTATAGTGTGCCTTTTAAGTTTTAATTTTAACCCATTTCATTTCCTACCACTACCACTACACACTACACAACACACTACACATATTATATTATACCTACCACTACCACTACACACTTCACAACACACTACACATATTATATTATATATATTATATATATATAGTTATAAGCTAGCAAAAACAGCAAAAATGGAAGAAAACAAAAACAAACTTACGACGGGCAGCGACGGCGGCAGCTGGGTTCGACGACGGCGACGGCGACGGCGGCAGCTGGGTTCGGCGACGGCGACGGCGGCAGCTGGGTCGCGACTCGCGAGTTCGGACAGGCGGAAGACAGAGAGTAGAGAGAGAGAGAGATCGCGACCGAGAGAGGTGAGAATTAGGGCTTTAATATTGTGTTGGATTGTTGGGTAAGCTTGGGTTAAGTAATATATCCCAAATTCAGCCCAATTTTGCCCCCAATTTTGTAATTTTGACCTATTTTGACTTGATTTCCTCACCATTTAATTTCATGCATATGGCGGTAAAGGCGAGCGCCTTGACGGCGCTTGCCATGGCGGTAAAGGCGCCCCCTGGCGGGCGCCATATTGAGCCTCACCGCCACGACATGGCCCATGGCGTTGAGGGGGCGCCATGGGCGCCTAGCACCACGGCGAGCGCCATGGCACGCCTTTGATAAGCATGGCTAGGGGCTAGGAGTTACAAGATCACTATGCATACATTTTTATTCTCCTCTTTCTTGCATGTGTTAGCAAGTTAACTGTGGTTGTGGCTTTTCTAATTTCCAGGCTGCTAACTACCTGAATATCAAGAGCCTTCTGGATCTGACTTGCCAGACTGTTGCTGACATGATCAAAGGCAAAACCCCTGAGGAGATTCGGAAGACGTTCAACATAAAGAATGACTTCACTCCCGAAGAGGAAGAGGAAGTCCGCAGAGAGAACCAGTGGGCTTTCGAGTAAAGTTTTTTGCAAAATGTTATCATGTTTAGCTGGTCATTTAAATTTGTCACTGGTGGCATATGAAGCTTTCTATCTGACTCTTTTTATTGCGTGTATTATGAATATTGTTTCTTCGACATGGCGTAATGAAAAAGGTTTTCTGCTTTAATTAAACATATTTGGTGACTTGTACCTTCTTCTGATCATATAATCTGAATTGAGTACAAGGGATATAGTGGATAGCAGAAGTATTTATAGAAAATTTAGCCAACACTTAAAATATTATGACCATTAATCTTTTGCAACTTCTGCTGTTTAGCGACTATTTCATCAACTTTTCTGCTAACAAATGGACTATGAACTTTAAAGGGGAAATTTTATTTTTGGTCCCCAATTATAATCCGAATTCGATTTTGATCTTCCAGTTAACTGCTCATCAAATGTAGTCCTTAAATGCCACATTTTCATCAAATCTGGTTTCTCCGTCTAATTTTCCGTCAAATTGGTAACTGTTGGGTTAATTGAAATGTCAAAAATTATATGTTGTATCCCAAAAGAACAAAGTTTTATAATTTCCACCCCAAAAATGATTAGCAAATTTCACCATTTATCATAAATTTTCAAATTTGAAGATAGAATAAAAAATTCGCCATTACTCTGTGATGGTTTCTTGTTTCTTTTTAATATTATTTTTGATAATATATACTTCATGAAATTCATTTTGTCACTGTAAGTAGACTCTTGCAAACAAAACGACAATATGAAAATTAATCATAGATATAATAAATAACAAAAACTTAAAAAAGTTGATAGGAATAAGAGAATATATATACAAATCCAACATATAATTTCAGATAGAGAATGAGTGGAGATAAATTTGTTAATCTTTATCTTGTTTCATTCATGAGAAGAAAAAGTTGAAGATAAGCTATTTATTTGCAGCAGCTCTAGAAACAAGCCTGATATTATGTGGGTATATTGGAGAAATTAGAGGGATTTGGATAATTGAAAGGTAGTTACAGATCGTGCAATAAATTAGCAAATATTCTTATCAATGATTTTTTTTTTCTTACGTTGATTTAGCAGCAAATATCTCAATTAGACGCGGATAACCCTATTTTGCAACAACTGTGGTGGCCATCTTCTTAAATAAATATTAACTCGTGGAAAAATGAAAAGACGTTATATTCAATTTGAAACGCGGATCACCAAATAAATATAGTTACCAAAACATTTTTTTCTCCTGAATTAACATCTTATTTTTAGCATTTTATTGTTTTGTATAATGTAGTAAATCCGTAGATATGGATGAGAGTGGATTGTGATGTAATTTGTGAATAAAATTATAATTAAAAGGTAATATTTGTCGATTATTCCTTTTTGGGGTGGCAAGTGTCAAAAATTGTGTTTTTGGGGTGCAAAATATAATTTTGATATTTCAATTAACCCAACAGTTATCAATTTGACAGAAAATTAGACGGAGGGGCCACATTTGATGAAATGTGGTAGTTTAGGGAGTACATTTGATGAGCGGTGTAACTAGCGGACTACAATCAGATTCGGCGTATAACTGGGGGACCAAAAATAAAACTTCTCGTTAGACCATGTAATTGAGCCAGACAAGTGCTTTTTAGGGACTGCAATTAGATTCTTATTAACAATCACTTGAAACTTTTAGCTTCTTGACATCCTTCACTTGAAATGTTAGCTTCTTGACATCCTTTGTGAATTGCAACTTATTTGGTACCACTTCAACGACGACAGTGAAGGTTGATTCATCTTCACCAACATTAGTCGTTGTTCTATAAGTCGTTTTGATTCCGTTTTCGTTTAAGTTGGAAATGGTTGTTGAAGGGTAGTTTATGTTGTGATCGAATTGGAATTGGAATTGGAGTCGTTTGGGCAAGAAAAGTTAGGAAGATCCAATGCAATCATTTTGATCTTAGATGTGTCATAGCCAATGTTGCAGAGGAAATGCAAGTATCCATTTGTACTGCGGTTTATATAGTTCTGCTATTCTACATAATTATGGGTGATACTTGGGTTCTCGGACCCCTAAACCTTCCAGATCCCTAGGATCAGGATCTTTAGATTAAGGGTAAAAGACATTTTACTATGTTGTGTTATTGAAAAAAGCATATTGTCTCCTATGTTATCAATAATTTCGAATTACTCCTTTATGTTTCCAAAAATTATTTATTATCCAACCATATTTTTTAATTATTTATCAAAATAAAATGACAACGATACCCTTATATATCCATCAATAACAATGACAACCCCTCTTACCTTTTAGATTCTCATCTTTCCACATGGAGTTCCTAATTCGAAACTCCCAAGTATTACCATGTAAGAATGGTGTTTTAGTACTTCTCTTATTTCTACTTAATGTTCCGTTGTGACAAAATTTCGCCCAACTTGTTTAAATTGTTAATTCAAATACAGTACGTAAATTTAATTTATTAATATTGCACGTGATCAATTTAATTTGGGGATTTATAATTTTTTGGCATCCACTTCACAAGGTTGCGATGCTTCCAAAATTTATTAATACTTTTCAAACATATATATATATATATACTAGTCAAGAGCACACCGCGCTACGTGCGGTGCAAATTGCCCAGACTAAACGTCTAAGTTCTGGTGATTGGGATTCATGGTATTGGAGTAAGCTTTATAGGGAGGTAAATTTTGCTTTATTTGTAATTGTGAGCCCAGATGAGCCTGATTTTATTATTTAGAATGTTTCAAATAAGACACGGACCATGTACCAGAATAGTTTCTTTACATTTTTCTATTGAATTAGAGTCCCATAAAATCATTGTCCTTGTCCAACATTAGATAATGCGCTGGTATTATTTATGTTGGTTCATCTATCTTGTAGGATGAAATTATTTTTTAATTTGTGAAATGTAAATGTCAATAATATTCTCTATATTATCTCTAATCGTATTTCTGGAAATATCATAGGTTGATTTGACTTTAACATTTTTACAATAAAATAGTGTTTAATTAAATTTTATAAATATAATTTTTTAATAAGAATTTATAAATATTAATTTTCTTTTTATCACTTATTTAAATATCTAACCCTTTTTATCACCAATTCCAGGAATATGGAAAGAGGCATGAATCTGTTGCAAATTTGAATAGATCCCATCTCCAAAGTAGTTAAATTTGACTACAAAATGATATCATCCAAAGTTCATCTCGAATTTATTCATAATTACAGAGAAAGAAAAACAAATTGCATTTTACTTCTTTCCCGGTATGGCTATCCTCTTGCCCTTCAAAGTCCTGCAGTTATTCTTAGCTCTCTGTCCTTTGCAAGGCAATCCCTTAATGTGTATAACACCTCAGTAGCATTGTATCTCCTTCAGCCTTCTAATCGAGAGTGGAACTCCTCTACAAATACTACCAAGAAACAAACAGAACTCAGTTTCGTATATCTATATCCACATCTACATGTTCTATAGATGGAAAATAGCCTAATGCATAAACCACGAGCACTGGAAATACTTAAACTAAGATCACACTACAATAAATACACTCAAGAAGCGACGATAATGGCATTGCCAGAGAAGTTTTAAGTTCACCAAACATTTACACCAACAAGATTGAGAATATTGCTTTAGCATAACCAAGAATATCAGTGAAGGTTTTCTATCTTTTTTATGCAATTGAGTTATGATAATGTATAAGTACTTCGAGCTCAATGGTGGATAAACACCACGAAATATCATCTCATCATGTAGAGCTAATCAGCAAATTCCAAAATCCAATAAAGTCAGAATCAGAAAACTTAGATCCATTGTGATATGGGTTTAAATACCCCACACTTACCATATACCAAAATATCCTCCTCACAGGATTCGATCTGCTCGATCAATTACAATAATTCAACCCTAACACGTGATGAGGGGCCGAGCACACGAACCCCAGATTGACTGTCTCCCATCGTGGTCAGCCCTATGGCTCATTAAGGTGACCCCACGTGCACGGACTAGATCAAAATAATGTGGTTATAAACCTATATAATACTACCTCATGGCCTGTAGCCTCTGGGGAAGATTCTTTCACTAACTTCCTTATACTTCTCCAACATTGTTCTCCATAAGCAATAAGGGTTATATTGGATATATTATCAAAGCATTCTTGCCCTTTGGCTTGTAAATGATAGCTCGTAATATCACATTAATACAAAGTACTAATGATATCATATCGACGACATCCATTTTCCATGCATGTTATTCCAAAATGAAGATAATAATCACATATGCAAGATATAGAAAAGTGCTTAAGAAATTAATGAAGCTAATAAAGAATAAGATTCTGCTAAAACACATCAAGCCTATTCTTAACTGTATCTGGTAAGCATGACATTCATATCAATATAAATAAGTTATGTAACACAAACTTTTGAAATGACTTTCTATACTGAGTCACAAATCATAAAATAAAGGAGGCAGTAACATATTTAGGTAAACTCTTACCTTTTTTCCTTAACATTTTAATCAAGTTGAGTGTCAGGGCCCACATACAGACTAGAAAGAAATAGAAAGTGATTCAGTGGGATAAAACCCAGTTAAAGGTAAATAGTTGTGACAGTAGACTATAAAATACAATTCTATTCCCAAATGTATTTGGGATCACAACATACTAAACTCCCAACACCAAAATGTATAAAAAAATGCTTAATGTTGTATTGTTTCTTTGAATAGTACAACCAGATTTTTGTATTTTTGGCTGCAAAATTCAAGTACTAACGTCATTTCTTCTTATTTGATGAAAGAATAATATCAGAATATTAAATTGAAACGTTTTCCAAACACATGATCAATCAATTAACCAATAACCATAAAAAGAATTACACGCTTAACTATAAACAAAGACAAAAGCATTTCAGCAAAACGATAGCATGAGAGCACACAACCATTCCTCCTGCTTATGGAGATAAATAAAGTGAGTCTTACCTGCATTGGGCAGCAATCTTCCTTTTCCCCATTTTTAGGTCATTCCTCACAACCAAAACCTGCACTCAATCATCACACAAACAGTTGCTCATCAATTGCACACAAACGCATAAGCTTTAAACGCCAGTTTCACCACAAGAGTCATACACACAAAACAGAGAACCCGTATATTTTGAGACGTCAACATTACCACTTGAATAATATTTTATTTGATAATGACAATTAAGTTTCGTTATTCATAAATGATATTCCTTCTGAAATCACATGCAGGTTCTATTTTTATGCATATTGAAGAACGCACATGTTTTTCAGTTTCTGTATGGCGGCGGAGGGCTACTGCCTCTACTGGTTGAAAGAATTAAATAAAAATGAAAACCCGATGGATACCTGACTGGTCTTTTACCTGTCATTTTCAGTTCAATTTTGACTAGCGCTTGATGCTTACCCGAAGCCCTGAACTTGATACGATACCCACACCTGTGCTCTTTATACTTAATCAATTTTAGATTCACAGATGGTCCAGTGCAATAAATATTATGTGATTTCAGCACATTTTAAGAATACTCTAGTGTTTTAATACTTTATATACAATCTTTCCGTTAATTGATCTATCATGCATTGCCAATGCAGAAACGTATGCCTGCTTGACAACCGAATCTGAAGTAATAGGCCACAAGTACGACCATCAACCACTTACTTCTAAATCAGGATGATTCTGTCCGTCTTTGTAAAATCCCCTAAAAAGAAGGTATCTGTTCTTTTCTAGAACTGTACAAGTTGGAATATGGCCCCAGTATTCAGACAAATTTTCATATATGTAATTGCTAGTTGCATGGTTCCAGGTTGCAAACTTCAAGGATTTGCCAGGTGTCTGAGTTCATGCTGATAACAGAGTAGAATGGATCTGATGTAGAAAGAAAGGACCTCACTTCCGGGAAGTCCTTGGTATGATTTGCTCTTCAAACTTCGTATCTTTTCTTCATTTGGATACCTGATATATTATCTTGCTGCAATTGACATGTCCCTGACTATGCTACCTGACTATGCTATGAGAGTTTTGTTAATTGAACTTCATCAAAGTACATGAACAATATAAGTTTCTGCTTAATCTTAATTTTTTTTTAAAAAAAAGTTCACCTTATTGTGGACTCACTTCTGAATTCATGCCGGCCATTTGGGAGCTTATGGTGGGATGAAACCGTGCCAACAGTTGTTACGAGGACCGAGCCACATAATCAAGTAACATTTTCTTGCTTTTGTAATCATATTATGTGATCCCTATATTTGTGCATACAATGTTCTGTAATTTACACCTACTCTGTCCAAGCAATTCTTCATCCTATTCGGGATACAGTCCTTACGATCAGGGAAAATGCCAGACTGCAAGGGTTTGCGAATTACTATAAGCTCCTTAGCCCTATTAAAGAAAGGTAATACTATTTCTTGAGCACTAAGAATTTCACCATAATTTCTGCACTCTTTGTTTCGAATCGTGAGCTCGTCCTTCATTTTTTCTTTTCTTGTGGTTAAAACTAAATATAGTTTATGATTTAAATTTTCTTTCTCAAAATCATATAATTGTTAACTGTAAAAGTCAATTTATAACAACTTAAAGTTCCGAAATCAAACTTTGTAAATTGGCTTCAACAATTTTTTAGTTTTCAGCTTCACCCCCCCTTCCCCCTCTTTTCCCTTCATAACGTGACGACGAGGGTGAAGCTGATATTTTACACGGTCCGGCAATTGTTACCCCCTCCTGATATATTCCATTGTTAGGAGGGGTATAACTTTTATTATAAAGATAAAGAGGTCTTTGTGTAATTAGGCTATTCCTCAGGGGTCTTAAGTGTAATTTACCTATTAGTTTTGCAAATAATTTTCTCTTGGAACTGTGTCTATGGCTTCGTTTTCGGTTGAGGTATAATGCTTCCCTTGTCTCGATTGTCAGATACATTAAAGTTGGAAATGCAATTGTTGTGCCGGTGACTTGAGCCATTGGGTTATTCGTTGGCTGATTAAGAAGAATCTTAAGATTTTGAATTTGAAGAGACACTAACAATTTGTTTTGGCGAACCAAACTATAATGGGAAACCCAACTGCAAAAGGTCGCTTAATTATAATATTTCATGGCCTTGTTGTTTCTAGAAACTTCACTTTTAAACGAACTTGTAAACAAGATTGCGGCTTGGTTAATTCATGTGTTACTATGATAAGAAGTTTTCAGTTGTCAATATGTTAGTTTAATTGGTTTGTGCGATAGGATGATACAAGTTTTTCAATTATTAATATGGCAATTCAATTCCTTATCACCTTCTAATAGGATTTGAAGTTCTTATATCATTTATGTATTAATTGAGCGAATATATGGGTCTATTTGTGCTTCTCCTGAATCCACAAGTAATTTTGTCATAACTTTGCTATATCTAAGATTGTATCTGTCACTTAATCAGTGTTTTTTTTAGGACTGGATTTTTCCCTTCCTTTTAACAGTTTGTTTAAGACTTTATTCTACAGTCATGCACATAATTATTTGTTTCCAACACCTTTCTGTTTAGGGGCAGGTTGCACAAATTTTGAAGAATGTAATCTGTAGTCTAGTCTTATTCTCATCTGCTTTTATATGTTCTTTGGACAATATCTTGAAGCTGTATAATACGCGATTTTTATAAGTGTTGTTGATACAAATGGGGTTTGGCACACCCCCAAAGATAACACAATAATCAACACTAAGCTATATCTTTTTCTATAATAGCTAATAAGTTCAGTATACATAGATTTATGTGCTAAATCTTCTCTAAAAATGCCAAGTATGCTTTGATTATATACGAAGCCTAACATTGTCATTTTGCATTATTACAAATTTAAGATGATTAAGGAATTGAAGCAGTTTACAGGATACCTTCATTCTTGGTACTCTGAAGTATTTTCTTGGAATAGAGGTGCATGCTGGACTAACTGATGTAAGCTACCCTATTGAACAGGAAGCTCACGCATTATCATTATGATCCACTCTAATATGAATATCTTAGTGTTAATCCATTATTCCTATTCATGCATAAGATCACATATGCAAGCAGCATTAGATATGTACAGCAGGAGTGGAATCATCTCAAAGGTTATGGCTCTGCGGAAGTCCTTAACAGGTTTTTTGTGATACGGAAGACAAAGAAGCAGCAGACAATATCAAGGTCCTCTTGTGAAGGGATCCATTGCTACTGATGTGAGGTTATATGGATTATTGGTATTTTGGAAGATTTAAAAATTAATTTGAAGAATCCAGTATCGAGGGTCTGTAGGTTGAGGTATATATGATAAGGGATTTAATTCAAAGAAAAGTGGTGTCTACAAGGTTGCTATTTTATAGGATCAACATACATATCTTCTTTCCAAGGGTATGATTGACATTTTCGTGACTATTATTAGTTTGAAATCATGCCGGTAGTTTCATTTCTAATTGTAATTCATTCATTCAGAATCAATATATAAAAAATATGAATTTCTCTTTCTTTTAACAGTTTATTTATATATATAATTATTTGTTTCCAACACCTTTCTGTTTAGGGGCAGGTCGCACAAATTTGTGTATATCTATATTTGGTATATATATATATGTGTATAACTTTGTAAAACTAAGCTATTCTTTTTATTAGCTTAAGTTCGTTTATTTATGTGCTAACTTCTCAAGAAAAGCATGCTCTCCCTGGGCATTATCATTATCTAATATCTTTGTTTCCATTTTCCTATTCTGATTAGATATGTTGGAAAGGTTATGGCAAAATTTGTGTCAAAAGACTATGCGTCAAAGAAGTTGCCTATTGCCCGGTAAGCCCTTGTTGCTTTTCACCAACATATAAATTCCTAAATATTGCTTTTAGTTAATGATATTTTTTTTTTGGTTTCTGATGCCATGTGGAGTGCTATTGACGTCATATGTGCCTCCTGCATAGGCATAAATGGCTCCAATAGATTCAGGAACAAGGATTTGGCCCTTCGAAATCCCAGGAATAAAGAGTTGGTCATGTACATAATGAAGCTTGTTGACGGTTTTCTCAGTCAATTTTCCCTAGTGCGTCCCATTGCATGGAAATGGGTTATCAAGCGCAGATGGGAATTATGGCGGCTGGCGCTTATGGACTGCCTCAAATTCGTATGAGAATGTTAATGTGGGGTGTGTTTTCTGCTAAGGTAATGCTTCTTATCCTCTTCTAGTTGTTTCCCATTTGATGTAATATTTTAGATTTGTGAATATATTGATATTGGAGTTGAGCATGTTGTTGTTGAGCGTTTTGTATCGGGGCTTGCTGCCTTTGAGTTGAGAATTTTAAATTCGTACTTGTTTGTGAATATGTTAACGTTGGAGTTGAGCATGATGTTGTTGAGCGTATTGAATTAGGGCTTGCCGCCTTTGAGTTGAATTTGTTATATTCGTACTTGCTTGTGAATTTGTTGACGTTGGAGTTGAGCATGATGGTGTTGTTGAGCATATTGTTTCGGGGCTTGCCGCCTCTAATTTTTTGAGATTGTAAATTCGTACTTGTTTGTGAATATGTTAACATTGGAGTTGAGGATGATGTTGTTGCTGAGCGTATTGTATCGGGGCTTGCCGCTTATGAGTTTAGAATGTCACGAACTTAGTCTCTTCCTAACATCTAGTGCGGCACTTAGCTTTGATCCGCCTCTTGTGTGACTTGCTAAGTCAGCCTCGCCCACTCGTGCTCGTGTGCTAAGGGAATATGGCAAAGATCACAAGATAACTTAAAGGAAACTTTAAGTGCTTGTATTGCTCTAAACTTCTTGGATGGTTACAAATGAGCCCCCTAACCTCTATTTATACTAACCATCCTTGGAATGGACGGCTAAGATTAACTTGATCCTACGGCTACGATCTATCATTTAGATTATTTTACTAGATATTTACATGGAGAATTCTACCTACACATGCTTCTACATAATTCTAGAGAAGTCTAATAATTCTCTACACATCTAGAATTACTCTAGAATGTTCTATCTACTACTATAATACATGGGAACTTGGATAGTAACCATTTTGGAACCTCATGTTGTCGGGAGGGGTCTTGAAAACTCCCGGGGCGTGCATTTTTAGCGTATTGTATCGCGGTTTGCCGCCTCTGAGTTAAGATTGTTAAATTTGTTAAATTTGTAGCGTATTGTATCGCGGCTTGCTGCCTCTGAGCTGAGAATGTTAAATTTATACTTGTTTGTGAATATGTTGTCATTGGAGTTGAAAATGATGTTGTTGTTGAGCGTATTGTGTTGTGTCTTGCCGCCTCTGAGTTGATCATGATGTTGTTGTTGAGTGTATTATTTCGGGGCTTGCCACCTCTGAGTTGAAAATTTTAAATTTGTACTTGGTTGCGAATATGTTGACATTTGAGTTGTGCATGTCTTTTTTGATCATATCATTTCGGGACTTGCCATTGGAGGTTATCAAGCGAAGATGAGAATGATGGAGTTGATGCTTATGGTTGGTGCTTATGGACTGCCTCAATTCCGTATCTTGTGTGGAGCACTTCCCATTGAGGTGATGTTTCTTATCATTTTCCAGGTTTTCCCATTTGATGCGAAATTTATCATGTTATTAAGAATTCGTTGTATGATCTATTATTTTTTGAACTACCTCTTCTCATTTTCTTGTCTCCCCTTGTCCTTTTCCAATTCAGAGGTTACCCAAGTGCTCGTTGCTGACACGTAGTGTGAAAAATCAGGGAGTTGTTCCTGTCGAGTTTGAGGTATGAATTAAATGAATTCTTTTGATTAAATTTTAGATTTGATTGTTTTCTTTAAATATTTATTGGTAAATGTATTCAAACACAGTTGTTTTCGAGCAAGGCCGTGAAGTCAACTCAAACAGGAACTTATTCTCGGTGGTCGTGAAATATCTGAACTCACTACTGTATGTAAAATTTGAGCTCCTCATCTTGTTACCTTGTATCTCTGACATTGATTTCACTATCTAAGAATTGTACATTTATGAATTAGGTCGAGAACGATGAGAAACTTGATGAAATGCCCTGTGGTTTTGAGCCTAAGACGGAATTCCAGCACTTCATAAGACTGCAAAGCAGACTTACATTGAAGCAAGGGGGAGGGGGACAGTGCCCCAACTCAATTTTTTTTTTAATATATACATTTTTAAAAATTTTAATTTGTAAATTACATTAATGCCCCCACTCAAATTTTTAAATGCCGCTCCTCAATTCCAATTTCCATCTCACTCCCCCCCTCAATTTTGAAAAATCATACTTTGAGTTTGCTGCCCCCCCTCAAAACCCAAAATCCTCGCTATAACGAAAGAGATATAAGAGTATAAAGTATGTCAAAAGTTGTAATTGAACCTGGTTCCTTATTATATTTTTTCCCATAAATATAGCGTACCGTACCGTGGGGGGCAAGCCCACCGCACCCCCCTTAAGTCCTTCGTCTAATTGGCAAAAAACAAATTGTATAGCTGTATCACAACAATCTAACCCTCTCGATAAAATTCTCGGCTCCATCGCTGGTGCCCCCACTGACTTAAAATCCTAGATCCGCCACTGCTGCAAAGGGATGGTAAGCTCATGATATCGCTTCTGAAATCACATGCAGGTTCAATTTTTATGCATATTCAAGAATGCCTATGTTTTTCAGTTTCTGTATGGCGGCGGAGGGCTACTGCCTCTGCTGGTTGAAAGAATTAAATAAAAATGAAAACTCGATGGATACCTGACTGGTCTTTTACATGTCATTTTCAGTTCAATTTCGATTAGCACTTGATGCACGAAATTAGCACTTGATGCTACCCTAAGACCAGAACCTGATACTTTTACCCTGTGCTTTTTATATATAAAACATTATGTGATTTCAGCACGTTTTAAGAATACTCTAGTGTTTTAATACTTCTTCTCAATGTCATTATATACAATCTTTCCCTTAATTGATCTATCATGCATTGCCAATGCAGTGCTTGACTACTAAATCTGAAGTACTAGGCCACAACTATGACCATCAACCACTTTTTCTAAATCAGGATGATTATGACCGTCTTTGTAAAATTCCTAAAAAGAAGGTATCTGTTCTTTTCTAGAACTGTACAAGATGGAATATGACTGCCAATTAACGTTTAATATTCAAACAAATTTTCATAAATGTAATTGTTAGCTGCATGGTTCCTGGGCGCAAACTTTAGGGATATGCCAGTTGTCTGAGTTCATGCTGATAACAGAGTTAAATGGATCTGATGTAGAAAGAAAATATCTGACTTCCGGGAATCCCTTGGTATGATTTGTTGTTCAAAGTTTCTTATCCTTTCTTCATTTGGATGCCTGATAAAATATCTTGCTGCAGTTGACATGTCCTAATTATGCTATGAGTTTTGTTAACTGAACTTCATCAAAGTAAAGTAACAAATTAAAATTTTTGCTTAATCATAATTCATTTTTTAAAAAGTTTCACCATATTGTGTTCCCATTTGTGCACTTGTGGTGGGAAGAAACAGTGCTAACAGCTGTTACGAGGTCCGAGCCACATAATCAGGTAACATTTTTTTGCTTTTGTAATCATAGTCTGTGATCCCTATATTTGTTCATACAATGTTCTGCAATTTACACCAACTCTATCCAGGCAATATTTCATCCTATTCAAGATAGAGGCCTCACGATCCGGGGAAATGCCAGATTGCAAGGTTTTGCGGATTGCTATAAGCTCCTTAGCCATAGTAAAGAAAGGTATTACTATTTCTTGAGCATCCGGAATTTCACCGTAGTTTCTACACTCTTTGTTTTCCAATTGTTACCTTGTTCCTTTTTTTTCCTTTTCTTGTGGTTAAGATTAAATATAGTTTATGCTTTAAAAAGTTTTTCTCCAGATCATATCATTGTTAACTGAAAACTCAGTTTTTAACAACTTAAAGTTTCAAAATCAAACTTTGCAAATTGGTTTTAACAATTTTTATTTTTCGGCTTTCCTCCCTTATTTTCCCTTCATAACTTGACAACGAGGGTGAAACAGATGTTTTACACGGTTTGGAAATTGTTACCCTCTCCTGATATCATCCAAAGTTAGGAGGGGTATAGCTTTTATTATAAAGGTAAAAAGGTCTTTGTGAAATTAGGCCATTCCTCAGGGGTCTTAAGCGTAATTTACCTATTATTTTTGCACATAATTTCTCTTAGACTATGTCTATGGCTTGGTTTTCGGTTAAGGTATAACGTTTCCCTTGTCTTGATTGTCAGATACATTCAAGTTGGAATGCAGTTGTCGTGCCAGTGGCTCGAGCCATTGGGTTATTCATTGGTTGATTAAGTAGAATCTTAAGTTTTTGAATTTAAGAGATACTAACAATTTTTTTTGGCAAACCAAACCATAATGGGAAACCCAACTGCATTTCAAGGTAGCTTAATTATAATATTTCATGGTCCTGTTGTTTCTAGAAACTTCATACGCTTTTAAACGAAGTTGTAAACAAGCTTGAGGATTGGTTAATTCATGTGTTACTATGATAAGAAGTTTTCAGTTGTCAATATGTTAGTTGATTAATTGGATTTGTGTAGTAAGATGATACAAGTTTTTCAATTATTAATACAACAATTGAATTCCTTATCACCTTCTAATAGGATTTGAAGTTCTTCAATCATTTATGTATTAATTGAGCGAATATATGGGTCTATTTGTACTTCTACTTAATCCACAAGTGATCATTTCATCACTTTGCTATATCTAAGATTGTATCTGTCACTTAATCAGTGTTTTTTAAGGACTGGCTTTTTTCCCTTTCTTTGAACAGTTTATTTAAGAATCTATTCTACAATCAATGCACTTAATTTTTTGTTTCCTTTACCTTTCTGTTTAGGGACATGTTGCACAAATTTGTGTACTTGAAGAAGTTTACTTTGATTTGGTGTTTCTTGTTATAATACACTATTTGTTTTGTGTATATGTGTGTGTATACAAATGGTTTGCAACCCCCAAAGAAAACAATAAAACTACTCTATTCTTTTATTAGCTTAAGTTCATTTATTTATGTGCTAATTTCTCCAGAAAGTATTATTATATGTAACCAAGTAATAAATTTTTTCACTTCTCGCTGATGAGGTGCATGTTCTCCCTGGACATTATCATTATCTAATATCTAATTTGTTTCCATTTCCCAATTCTGTTTAGATATGTTAGAAAGGTCATGGCCCTGAGGAAGATATGTGGAAGCCCATCGAGGGTCTTAGGTATAACCTAATTGCTAAGGTTTTCATAATGGTTCATTTGTATTTGCTTATATAATGACTTTTTTACTAGTACTTGCTAAGAAATGGTAAAGGAATTTGTGACAGGATACTACGCGTCAAAAATGTTGCCGATTTCCTGTAAGCTGAAGGAATTTGTGTCAGGAGACGACGAGTCATTTCTACAGTCCTAATTATTATTGTTATAATCATTGTTGTTGTTTTTGACTGTCATCAGAATCGTCATCATCGTCATCATTATCGTCTCCATCATCATCATCATCATCATCATCGTGGTCATCATCGTCATCATTGTGGTCATCATCGTCATCATCATCATCATCATCATTAATCATCGTCATCATCGTCGTCATCGTCATCATCGTCGTCATCATCATCATCATCAATCATCATCATCATCTTTTGTGTATCAAATCATTGGAATACCAGCCCTATTTTTATATTTTAATGTTTGTTGGATGAGTCTCTGTTAGTATTTTCGACTTGCCTTCATATATGCTATCCACAATTTTGAGCAAGGTGTTGCTGCAGTAGCCTGTGGTGCATTCAAATGGGAGATAATTTCGGTGAGAGTAATTAGGTAGCTGGTGGCGTTCTAAAATGACATTTTTTTCTTCATACATGCAGGTTGAAGTGTCGGGTGGTAGGGGGAACCGTTACTGACAAAAATGAAGGTCTTTGAAAGGTGAACAAAAGAAGCTAGGTTTGTATGATTTATCTGTTTAGATGATTGATATAATAGTTGAAATGATTGAAACTAGATCTTATTCTGCTCTTTGCTCTTGCCTGCACAAATAATAACAAGATTTATATTCTATGACAGTAAACATTGGAGAATACAATTTCGGTGAACCTCAACTTTAACAAAAATCTGAAGGTTTAATCAAGGCCATGAAGTCCAATTCAGAGGGAATATTTTATTGTGAGTGACATTTTGTATATTCTTTCCCCTAAATATCATGTTTATGTTGTCTGTTCCTTTGAACTTTCTGTTGGTTTTTAAGTTGTTCATCACTATTTCTTATTTTGTATTTTTCCCGTTTTGCAGACATTCCTCACTATCTATTCTGATTCTTGCACTGTGTACTGTCTATAATATTATGATTGGTGATGCTCTCCAGACTCAGGTAAGTGGCGTGATCTCTCATACTTTCATTTTAAGAAAAACCTAATCTATTTATTATACAAAGTTCAATATATGAATATGTTTGTATATATAAGAAAAGTGAGCTCATAAGCACCTTAATGGCTATTTACTAATGCTTTATAAGGAATATACAACATTGAGAAGAGATTAATCATGTTTTATCTCTTTATGCAATTAGTGTTAAGGTTGATGCCCATGTTGGATTATGGAAAGAAATCATTCAGCAGATTATTAGGGCTGTAAAATATGAATTAGGATTGAATTAGGAAAGTAGATATTTAGTCCCTGATTTAAGGATCTTAGTCTATCAAGGGATTCTCATACCATATTAGGTTGTATCTCTTCTTATAAATCTTGTATTGCTGTTGGCAATCAAATATATAGAAAATGAGTTTTCTCCCTAAAAACTACATGGTACTAGAGCAGTCTTAACCTTAACCTGCTTTCATGGTTGACAGGACCATTAAAAATCACTCATTCGCTTCCGTAGAAGACTCTAGCCTTGGTGAAACACACAGAATCACCATGAGTCAAAGTGGGGATTCATCTCATCAGTCCTTCCAGCTTACCTCTCACAAACTGAACGGGAAGAACTACCTAGAATGGGCACTGTAACCCCCTGTATTCTCGGCTCCTAAAGGCATCGAGACTAAGGTAAGGGTTATTATTCTTGTTGGTTAGATTATACGATTTCTTTGATTCTCTGGTTTCGTGCTCGATCCTAAATAGTTTGTTTTGCCGGTATAACTAATTTTATGCTTTAACTATATGTGAAATAGGTTAGAAGTATTTACACATCATTGTGGAATAGTTGATACATCATGTCATCTAAGGCATATATATAGATTCACATTCATAATTATATGTTATAGAGACGTCATACAAGTTTCAGAATTTTTCAGTAAACAAGGGATTTTATAAAAATATTTGAATATATGGTGTCTGTTCTGAAAAAATCTGTCGGGACAGTCCTGTTTCGTTGATCGAATTCCCAAATCGACAAGGAAATTAAATCTGAAAAAATTATGTAAATTTGTTCAGCATCCTTTCTGATATCCTGGAAAATTTGAGAAAGAAATTCCATTCCGAGAATGTTTTAAAAAAATTGTTGTAGTTATACTGCGCAAGTAAGGGGACTTGTTTGAGCTTAAGTGCCTATATGTTTAGATATTACTAAGTATGAAATAACTTGTTGTATGTAGTTCGTTTATAAAGTGTATTAGGTTGTGAAAATGATGGTATTTTTGGACCACGGGGTATTTAACGATTCCGAGGCACAAGGCAACGACGCCGGATTATTACTGTGAGGGTTCTAATTCCTTCTTATTGCTTGAATTGCTTTACCCGCTTTCTTTTCGTTTGATTGCCTTGTTTTGTTTCTACAACTATCTTATTGATATCTTGATGATTGATTATTGATGCATGTAAGTTCTTAAATGTCCCGTTCCGGTCAACATCTCGTTATTCCCGATGATTATTCCTATTGTGTCTATGGTATATGTCTTCCTCGTAATTGTCTTCAGTCGAATTGGTGTCAATTCCCTTATGTCTTGTCGTACCAATATCGAGTCCATATCTTTCATAATTCATTGAGACCATTTTACTTCTTGGCTCTACTCCGTCGGCTAAAGGAGCTAAAGTGCTATAGGGGACAAAGTGCCACGCGACGGCGGGGGCCACTTCTTGAACTCGTAGGAA
This sequence comes from Buddleja alternifolia, assembly GCA_019426215.1. Taxonomy (NCBI): domain Eukaryota; kingdom Viridiplantae; phylum Streptophyta; class Magnoliopsida; order Lamiales; family Scrophulariaceae; genus Buddleja; species Buddleja alternifolia. The sequence goes on from CM033390.1 coordinate 2,254,492, forward strand.
CTACCACTAGAATCCTGATGTCCGTCATCCATCTGCGATATGTTCTTTTCTTGGTCTAACGCTTTGACTCTTAAAGGTAGAGTGAACGGAGCTAAGTGCTATACGGGACAAAGTGCCACGCGACGGCGGGGGGCACCTCTTTAACCCGTAGGAGCCACCTCTAGAATCCCGACACTTGGAAATTTCACAGACTAAAGGGAGCTAAGTGCTATACGGGATAAAGTGCCACGCGAAGGAGGGGGCCACCTCTTGAACCCATAGGAGCCACCACTAGAATCCCGATACCTGCAAATCTCAAAAGGTGTGAAGTCTCCCTTTAGTATGGGACAGTGGGGAGACAGAACACAATCATATGACATGAATCTAAAGTATATGTGTTATTCATTCTGGTTTTGTTATATGTATCGTGATTGATATTCATCGTTCTCTCGAAGATTTTGTTATATGTATCGTTACCTTTAGAAGATTTTGGATGCCGAATGCAGGTCCTCTCGAAGATAAGCGGGCTACAATAGGAGCTGGTTTGTAGTTTATTATAGTCACCGTTGGTAGTATAGTCCCGAGTGGATTGCTTCGAAGATAAGATAGTATTAGGTATACTTATTTTGAAAAGTGTGATAGTGAAAATGAGAGAGTACTTTAATTTCAAAATAGCATAAAGTAAAGTTTCATTTTTAGATGAAAATGGAAGATTGAAAACACAAACTGGATTACGTATAGTTATATGTGCTAATATAATTGATTACCTGTTTGATTTGATATAAGATAATATATCATCATCATCTTCTTTGTTAGTGATAACAGAAATTGGAGAAGTTCCAAAATTGGGTGGCTCTTGCAACCGGACATTGTCGTTGAATATCAACCCGACAACACCTTGGGTCTGAAGTAAATCGAATGCTTCATAATCCCCTGGGTACTTTGTTCCACACACAAGAATTTTTCCCTTTACTTTTTCACCATCTAATGAACCTGGGACACAATTACTAAGACAAACCGGGCCTATATTACAACTCATGATGAATCTGATATGTTGGGGGGTTTAAAAAATATATAGGAATATAATTGTACGTAGCTTATATTGTACGGTACCTTGCATCATCTTCAGATGTTTGGTTGTTGTGTGACTTTGCCAAGCTTCCATCTATCAAAGGATAAACTGGTGATTTCTTGAGATTGGGAAAATTGATGCCATACCCCAGAGATATATACCACATGATAATACTAATTATCATATGTAAGAAAATTGGTTGAAAAAATAGCTAGCTATAATTAGAGGATTTAAAATATTGATCTTGATTAATATTATGTACCTTAATCACGACCTTGTTTTCTCCTCCTAGCACAATATCCGCCTCATTGTCACGATCAACGGTTATGGCAGAGACTGTTAGAATCCAAGGGCGACGTTCATAACCATTGAAGCCTACGGGCCATCATTTCCAGCAGCGCATACCACGACGATCTCCCTCTCCACCGCGTGAAATGCTCCAATGGCTATAGTGTCGGTGGCAAAATAAGGCTCTTCAAGTTTGAAAATGTCTTCACCTATCGACAAGGATATAACATCTACGCCGTCGGCAATCGCATCGTCAAATGCTTTTAGGAGGGCTGATCCCGAGCATCCCCCCGTTAGCATCGCAAATGCGATACATTGTGATTTTTGAACTCGGCGAGCCCTTTCGTGCTTTCCCTTGAGCTAAGCCATAATATGATGCCGAGTAAACGTCTCTACCAGCTGTTGTGGATGCAACGAGCGTACCATATCCCAACTCATCTCTAGGCGTTTTGATTGATATCCCCGGCTCGAGAATGTCGTAATACCTTGCTCCAATTAATTTATTAATTTCCTGTTGTAGTTAAATTAATAGGTCCCAGGACCTCAAGTCCTAGGATGATCTTCACCATTCGTCCATGTTTGTGTTCACACACATGAAGAGTGAAGATCATCCTATTCTAAACTTGAAGTCTTAGAACCTCTCAAGTACAAGCCCTGCTGATTGTGAAGGCACTTTCCAAGAACAAGAAAGAGAATACTAAATTATCGTCATTTGTAAATTCTTTACCGCTGATTGTGCTATAGATTTTAAACTCTTGAAAAAGAATCCGTAAATAGTTCAACCGATTTCTGTTATTACAACACTAGTTTCACGAGGAAAATCGTCCGTACCCCCCCTGTGATAAACATTATTCTTCAAAAGCCCCCCTGTAATAAAATTTTTCATAGAACACCCCCCCCTTTGAAAAAAAATAAAAGTACAATTTACCCCCCTACGCACCTCACTCGTGCTATTTGCTAATGGTTGTAATTTTTCTGCCTTTAAAAGACCAATCTACCCCTAATCTAACACCATTTATCTCATAAGATAAATCTAACCTTTTATATTAAATAACTATCTATTTATTAGAAAAGTGTACGTAATTCGCACGTGAATACAAATTTTAATTAAAATATTAATTACTTATTAAGTCAAACTAAACTATTTAAAATATAAACAAAATACTATATTATAATATTTAGGTTATTTAATTCGCACGAAATGAAATTTATTAATCATGAATTCATCATAAATTTTAAATATAGAAAAATGCACTCGATTTGCACGCAAATAGAAATAATTACTAAAATGTATGCGTTTACAATATGTGAATCTAAGAATTTGTATATAGGTAAGTATAAATAAAAACTTTGCTGGAAAAATTACAAAAAATACATGGTTATGTAGAAAACTAGAAGGTGTCAAGGGATATATATGAAGAAAAAAGAGTTCCACAAGAAACTAAAGAATTTAAAAACTACATAATATTTTAGTTTCTATTAACTTGAAAATAGAAACATTTCAATAGTTTCTATTAATCCATGATGGAGATGCAAGTATTGATAAATGTAGAAGAAGACAATGTGCCTAAAAAAGCAGACGTAAAATCATTCTTTGGTCTGTTTTTTATGTTTCATTTCACTTCGTTAAAAATGGTCGATATTTGTTATTATTATGTTCAGTAATTAATAAGAAAGCATTGGATATTTTATCTTACAAAAAAGCAGACTAAGAACAGTGTAGCTTTGTGAAAAGAAAAACTTTAGGCCAAAAGAAGAAAGGTTTTAAATGATAAAAGTCATACCTAATATGTATATGAAGCCATTGAATTTTGAAGAATAATAAAATAATACTAAACGTGTAAAATTATTTTAAAATATGAAGGTCTTACCGTGTAAGAAGAGAGAAAAATAAGAGTGCTCAGCTGAATTTTGTTTTCTGATGATGAAATGACTTAAATAAATAATTATGAAACTTATTAGAAATTTTTAAAAATTCATTAGAAAATAAATTTAATTATTAGTTTATTGGTAGTACTTCAAGAGCATAACTGATTTTTATTAGTGTAAGATAGTTAATTTTTTTTTTATTTTTTTTAGTTATCCAATATCATCAAGATGGATTCTCTTGATTTATATAAATTTCAAATATTTTTTTGTAAAATATATTAGCATTATTTTCTTGCATGTTAAGGCAATGATCAACAATATACTTTTTTTTTTCTAGTTTGTCTTTGACATTGTCCTTTTTTTTTTGTTTGTACGTACCCACAGAAGTAGGTTAACTTTCCCCCCCCTACTAATGTTAAGTATCTAATATCTATTTTAATATTTCTATATACAATAAACATAGAATATAGCTTTTAAAATGGTATTATAAAGACAAAATGATTATGAACATCAAATTATATAAAAGTACTACTGTCTATAAATCTTTATGAAATATTGAATACAAAGTATATTATATTCTCATCCAAATTAATTTTTTTTTATTTCCTATTTTCAAAATTAATAAATTTATAATTTTACCATGTATAAATAAATAATTTAACCTCCATCTACAAGTGAAACCTCTATTCCTAACCTCCACGAACAGATAAAAATTGTGTCTAATTAGAAAAATGATAGTTATGATTTTTATTTTCATTTTTTCTAGTGGTTCTAGAAAATAAAAGTACAACACTATCTTTTATTTGGTGGGAATAAACATCAATAAAGACGAAAAATGATTTTAACATTTAGTTTTAACTTTTAAAATACAACAAAAATAATTTTAGCACTGTTGGTATGTTATAGTTAGTTAGAGCTCTATTGTTGAGTGGGGCAGTGGGGAGGGGGTGGGTCGGTTCGATTCTAACTAGCTCTCTTTTACATACTTTTATTCATCACATGGTATGAACTAATTATATTATATTACTTTATAATCTTTTCAAAAAATATCATAATATTGTTGAAATTTTGAAGTTGCATAAATTGATTATATAGTGTTAATAGTTGTTATTTCATTTCTTTTGAAAAATTGTTATTATAATATTTTTGAAATTACTTATTTTGTATTTTTTGATCTAATGTTGTTTCTTGATGCCAATTAAGTGTACATTGATTTGAATGAACATAAGATTCTTTTAACTAACTAATTTCTATCAAATAATTTCGATAAACTTTTATATGAATGCTAGTATGTTTCGAAACTAATTGCAAGTTAATTTTATTTTTTCTTACACTTAATAATTGTTTTTACTTATCTAATACAACTAAAATAAGTTTGAGGATATACTTTTAAATATTTTCAAAAAAAACTATTTTAATGGTAATTCGCCCTTCCGCCCTAACATTCATTCCTAGATCTATCCCTGCACTAAAACCTTGTTGAATCTAATTAGACTATTTTTTCCAACAAATATTATGTATTCTCAGTTTTTTATAATCCAATTAATTTGATGTTTTATAAAAAATGAATTACACAAATATGTCGCTACTATATATATAATACATAGATACCAAAGTGGTCCTAGGAAGAATTGGCTCGAATTTGAGTCTCAATCAGGGACGGATCTAGGAATGAATTGGTGGGGGGGGGGGGGGGCTAATTAGCATTAAAGCAAAATTTTTGACAATATTTTTTAGTAAAATAATCAAACTTATTTTAGTTTTAATACATAAGTAAAATAACAAGTAGCATCTGTAAAAAAAGTACTAACTTTCAAAATAAATTCGTAGAAGTTTCGAAATGCATAAGCAATTCTTAGATAAGTTTATCAATGTTGTACACAACATTTTTCATGTAATAACATTCATCAATAATTAATTTATTAACAATGTAAAAAAAAATCAATATTTAACATTCGACTTGATTCTATCTCCTTTTTCTCGAGTTAGTGACCTTGTTTATTTATTCTAGATATAATCAAGTAGTTACAAAAAATATTTTAATCATCATAAATTCGTGTACAATTAATATTCATAAAAACAAAAATCCAATCGCAAAATTTTAACGCTATTATAATAAGAAAGATTATAAAGTGATAACCACTATTTTATTAATCTTAATGTAATTATTTATGCAACCAATTTTTTCAATTTTTTTTAGCAATATTATAATCACGATTTCCTAAAAAAATATATAAAGTAACAATTATTATTGTATTAACATAAATATAATCAGTTTTATGCATATACAAATTTCAACAATATTATATGTTAATTTTTCAAAAGAACATAAAATAACAACTATTAGCACTAATATTATCACTTTATGTAACAATGAAATTTCAACTAATTCTCCAAAAGCATATAAAGTATAATAGCTCTATGCATACCTTGTCTTGGATAACTCTAAATGATGGAATGATTATCGACTTTTTCTCGTCTGTAAATTTGTTGGTGTCTTGTTTATTTTTTCCTTGTCAACAATCATTCTTACAAGTTTTAGGAAAAGTGTTTGTTAATTTTAATCCTTATACGTGTTCAAGGCAACTTTAAAAGGTAAAGTTAAAATTGTTTATAATTCGACTCTTTTTTTCCTCGTAATTGCATTTTTAATCAAAAACAATAACTTTGAATAAAAAAGACATACCCAAAAAAAAAAAGAGAGAAATTAAAATAAATAAAGAATGCTACAACTACAATTGGCCAAAGGAAATGGTCTATAAAGGCTAAAGCATTCTATTTAAGCAAAAATATTTTATAAAAGGAAGGGCGCGCGGGAGGATTCGATCCGCTGCCTATCCATTTAAAGAGCCAACACCTTACCAACTGTGTGGTAGCCACTCTTGATGTACTATGGAACTAAAAATGTTTTATCCTCGCGGGGGCAGAACATAAAAGTATATATAGACCCTGTTGAAAAATTTTGCAGTCCCCAAACACCCCCCCCCCCAAAAAAAAAAAAAAAAAAAAAAAAAAAATTTGTCCCTGCTCTCCATTCTATAACATATGCAATTTAAATGATTAAACGGAACTTTATTTACTGAAAAAGCATTGTTAAACTTTGCTCAACTGAATGACATTGAAAGACTTCAAAATAATATGGACTATTTTGAAATCAAAACGAAACTTTCTGAATGATTTTGAATTATTTTCATAATTAATGTAAGTTCAAATGACTAAATTGCTGTTTAGTTATTCACTGGAAATCAGCTAGGGAGATGAATTGGATGAAATTCAAAACCTCGTGATCACTTTCGAAAATAAATTTTGAATTCTAGGAATAATTTTGAATTCTTCCCCCAATTCCAAACACCCTTAAAGCACTAGCAAAAGAAACTGGACATAGGAAACTATATTCATAGAAACACAAAAGCAAAAAATAAAGAACTCTGACTCGTTAACAAAATTCATAATTATTTCTCTCAATAACGAGATGATGGGATACGTCGATCTAATTTATTTTCATTGATAATACTTCAAATTATTTAGACTTTATTTATTTTTATTTTTTGACTTCGTCCTTCCTAGGACTTCTTCCTATCCGACCTTAGGCACGAGTAGAACATGATTTTTCTCGTGAAGCCAAAGCCACACTCCGTTGAAACAAAAGACGTGAATCACTCCCCCACCTCGAGGCACGGAAACAACTGTTACAAGTGGATTATCACAATAAACACTTATGATAAATAAATTTCATAAGAAATTAAAATTGATTAATTTTTAATCTAGAAGACAAAGGGCAAATAAGTCCATAAATTTGTTAACCTAAATATTGGGGTTTTTTGGAATAAAAAGTTGATTGAGTGGGTTTTTTGAATTGACAAATATTATCAATGATTTTTTGGATGTAAAAGTTTATTTTGAGGGTTGTTTTAGTAATCTTCCCTTAAAATTTTGGTACTTTTTTTTGGCAAGATGATCGATGGTATATATTCATAAAACAAATAAATATATTACGAACTAAAACTAAAGTCTTTAGAAAGCGTAAAATTATCTAAAGAGCATTACAGTATCAAGCTAAAAAAAAAGGTTATTTACTTTAGTCATCCCTCATGTGTCGTCAAAGTGTCACTTTAGTCCCTCATGTAAAAAAAAAAAGCACTTTCGTTCCTTATGAGTTATGTACATAATATGTAGTTTGATAGTCCTTTTTTCTACTTTCTGGTGAATTTTCTCAGGGGAGCAGCGCGCGTGAGTTTCACTCACATGGGCAGAGGCAAAGTCAACTTTCCCTTATTGTTCATGTAAAAAATGGTAATTTTGGTCCCTCATGTAAAAATTGTCACTTTGGTCCCTCATGTCAAAAATTGTGTCACTTTGGTACCCAAAATAAAAAATTGGGTCACTTTGATTTTCAAAGGAAAAATTTATTTTGTAGAAAATGTGTTTTTGAAGCGAAAACAAGACGTAAATCTTTTTGGGGCAAACAAGTAGCATTTATTTTGTGGTGAGTCATTTTCTTGAAATCTACAACAATTGCACAAATTTATTTCAATAGCCATACAACTAACTAGTTCGATCAAAACACGATTCAGATTAAAACTTTTGAACATGAGTTTATTCACACAATCAGTTATAACGATGCAAATGAACTAACTTGAGCCAAGTAATGTATTGTTCAAGATAGTTTCAGATTTTAAATTTGTTTAAATCAAACGCTTGGCGTGAGTACACTTATAGAATTTTTAGTCCCATAGTTAGTAACCTAATATTCGACTTAAAGGTCAAGCCCTTGATTTGTTAGATAAAGCTTGATTCATGACATTTTTTTCTTTATCAAACTCAATCGAATGCTTGGATCGATGGATTTAGGTTGGGACTTTGACAGTACGTCAATACACGATTTTCCATTCAGTTAATTAATTATTCTTTTGGCTTGAATTATTTTCATAATTGAATTAAGTTCAAATGACTAAATTGGTCTTTATTCGTTGAAAAGTAGCTAGGGAGATTAATTGGACGAAATTCAAAACCTCATAATCGATCACCTTTGAAAATAAATTTCGAACTCTAGCAATAATTTTGAATTCTCTTCCCCAAATTCCAAACACCCTTAAAACACTAGCAAAATAAACTGGACATAGGAAACTATATTCAGTATAAAAGCACAAAAGCGAAAAACAAAGAACTATGACGCGTTAACAAAATTCATAAATATTTCTATCAATAGCAAGATGATGGGATAAATCGATCTAACACATTTTTATTGAAAATACTTCAATTTATTTAGACTTTATTTATTTTTATTTTTTGACTTCGTCCTTCCTAGGACTTCTTCCTATCCGACCTTAGGCACGAGTTGAACATGATTTTTCTCGTCAAGCCAAAGCCACACTCGGTTGCAACAGAAGTTGTGAATCACTCCCACACCTGGAGGGACAGAAACAACTGTTACAAGTGGATTATCTTGAACTATTATGGCCTTTGCTTCTTCTGCAGCCATACCGAGTAGGTTAGGCCATATAGTCTTGTACATGAATCTAGCACAACATTTGCGAGTTGTGCATGCAGTGTTCTCACAAGGTGGATAAGGGAACTTCTCATCCATTTTTCTTTTTCTTTTCTCTCCTTTTTTCTCTTTGACTATGTTGTTATGTCAAACTCGTTATTTATACAAAAAATATTAATGTAATGTTTGTAGATTATGTGAATATTAGAAAGATTTTGAGAAATAAACAAGCAGATTTTTGGTATATAAAAAAAAGGGTAAAAATAGTGAAAAATTCAACTTACCAAGTTAAAATGTAATTTGGTTTCATTGATTTGTCTAATTATGATGGATTAATTATAAGAATATCCTTTTGTGAATTTTTTAGTGATTTTGTCAATCAAATATACAATTTGATTATTGTCCATCAATATGTTGTAACATTACATCACAATCATTATTTATACAATATTTATTATAATAATCATTGTAGATTACGTCAATATTAGAAAATTTTGAGAGATAAACAATTACATTCTTTGATATTTTCTATAATTATGGTGAATTAATAGAAAAGGTGTGAAAAACTGAACTTACTAAGTTGAAATGTAATTGGTTTCAATGATTTGTCTAATTATGATGGTTTAATTAATAATATGGTTTTGAAACTTTTAGTGATTTTGTTAATCAAATATATAAATTGATGAATGTCAGTCAATATGTTGTTATGTAAAACTCATTATTTAAACAAAAAATTATTATTGTAATATTGATAGATTACATGAATATTAGAAGTAGGCAACTAAACATTTAGATTTTATTGTATTCCTATTTTGTGATGAAATAAAAATAGGAAAAGGTGGGGAAAATTCAACTTATTAAGGGTAAGTTTGACCCAATTTTTGCATAATTGATTATTGCAGAATTGATTAAGACAAAAGTTAGGAACTTCAACTTTTACAAAACATGATTTTGTAACGCAAAAATGTCCAACCAAGATTATAGAAAATGTGACCAAACGTACCAAAAATTCGGGTATATATTTATGATGCTTACGGTTTGGTGCTCACCATATCTGGTGAACGAAAAAAGGCTTATTTTACCCAATACTAATGTAAGCCCTTCTATTTTTCGAGGTTCCGAACAAGAAAAGTATATTGTGAGTGCAAATAGTTTCTTTCTAGATATCCTGGATTGAGTTCCTCGTATTTGTTGATTTTGTAGTGCGGACTGCGGAGGTGGGGATTCACAGTAGAAAAGCTCATTTCTTCATATCACTGAGGATGAGTAATTTTCCCATGTTATGTGTGCGTACTTCGTTGTATATCTTTTCTTTTTTTTCTTCTTATTTTGGTTTCAGTTGCTGTTTAATGATATGTGCCTTTATGTTATAGGGTGCAGCAGTTTGGACTTGCTTCAGGGCTAACATGCGAGTGGAAGGGAAGTACTCTTATCCTCCACGTATTAGGTTTGTCTGCCCACCCAACCAACTTTTAACTTTTACTGAACAGATCATCCTTTTCTTAACCCTCTCTACAAATCATGAATAACATTACATGAATCGTAAAGAAACATTACAGAGAAATGCCGTCGTGCAGAGAAGTATCAGCGATCAGGTGTGTGAATTCAATTTTTTCATAATCCTGCACCATTATCTATTTTATGTGCATTTATGAGGCCGTCTTGATAAGGGGAATATTTTCAGTTGATTTTGCCGACTAACCTCTGATGATGATTTCTTGGTTGCTATAGCGTCGGGATAAATTTAGATTTGATTTTGTTGTAATCTCTGTCATAAATGTTTGCAATTACCCAAATGTATGATCTAGCTATTTTTCCTATCTGGAAAATGTCAAAAGAGTTTTTGACTTATGTAATTTAACTTCCAGGTAAAGAATTTGCTGCTAATTATGTTCTATCATTAACATGGGAAAATTAAATTATACATCCGCTGGATAAATTTTTAGTGAAGCATATGTAGATATTTTAATATTATCCCAACAAATCCAATGATCTCATTCCCATCATGTATAACATATACAATTCTTGCTTGAAACAGTTACAAGGGTTTTGAAATGTAATATTTTGTTAGATCAATGGTGGAGGAGATAGAGTGCCGATAATGATGATTAGGGTACTTATTTTCTTTTCTGTTGACACTGGTACTTGCGTGTTCGTTATTCTATTTTTATGCCTTTTTCGAAGATAGAACACGAAGTATCAGTATCTATGGAACTGCAATGATTATACTGAAAAGGTTGATCAAGTCATTCTTTTTATTTTGATTGCACACATGAATGGCCAATGACACTTTTATTTTCTGATGTTTTTCTTCCCTCCTAGGAAGGCTTTACAGGTCCTTTTCTTTTCGTCAACCTAATCGTTCTAATTTGTTCAAATTTTTTGAGTGCGCTCGAAATTAACTTTTAATTAATACAGGAAAAAAACATTGCTTACCCACTGGGATACAAATGACGCCTGAACCTTTCAGACACGTTTGACAATGTGAATCCATTCACCTTGTCAATCCGATTCAGGATAAGGAGAGTATCCCACCGGACAAGTAGAGGTTGATATTTGGTGGGAAGCAGCTGGAAGATGGACGGACGACAATATCTAGATAAAGTCGACCCTTCACCTTGTCAACCCGAGTCTCATCTGGTCTGTTGTTTTTTCGTCTGTTTAAGCCATTTTTCATGGCTTATGTTGTGTTTTTAATGTTTCATTAGCTGGTGTTGTATAGTCCTGGAAACAAACAGTTGGGGTGCACACTTCAATTAAATTCTGTTTAATGTTTCTTTAACTGGACATATTTTCTTCGTGCTATTGCAATTATTTGCATTCAGATTTATTGTTGAGATTGTGTACTTCCTCATCTTTTTCAGTGATTGATCAGAGAACAATATGTCACTCTTGAGATGGTGCTGAGGTGATACGAACTTTTTTCAATCATGGTAAAGTTAGTGAAATTTCCTGAGGATTCAATTGATCCTGGAGAAAATTTCAGGAAGTATTTGAGAATTGGGGATTAAGAACCAATTCTGGAAATAATATTTCCCAAAGTCACAATAGAGAGAATTATAGAGAGAGAATCAATTTCACACAACACCTAATTCATTCAATGACCTCAATTACCAGCTTTAGAAGGAGCTAATATACTGCTCATTTGTAGAAGACAACACGGTAAAAATATAAATGCAGGAAATTACATTTGTACCCCTAATAAATCTAACAAATGACTTAAAGACCCTTGTACTAACTAACTAATTAACTAATTAACTATTAAACTAACTAATTGCATATTTATCAAATTTAAAAGCGTATAATGAAAGGCGTAATCTGATTATCAGCGACTTTATCATTTTGGCTCGTAACAATACCCTCCCTCTTAAAGTGTCCTTGTCCTCAAGGACACAAATGGAGAACCGGAGGTCGTTCAGGTGGTGGTAAAGACAATTCTGGCCATGCTATCCAAGGTTGATCTTGAAAGAGTTGCAAAAGATAACCATGGTTATGTTGGTGCATGAAAACTATGTCATCATTTGTTAGATTATTTTTACCCACAGTGAACCCCAAATTTTGGTCTCCGGGGTTGCCTATGAACAACACCACCTTTAACATTACTGTGAATGATATGGAATCAAGAGAGGTGACATCACTGAACTCCAACTCTTCAACCTTAACAACTTGAGACAGGAGAATGCTTGGATAACCACTAAACAAGTATTTTTCAGTTGCATTTTTCTCTTTTGGCATTCCCTCAAGCACATCAAGATCATTTTCCAAAAACTCACTCCTAGGCGTTTCATCGAACACATTAAGCCTCCTTTCCATCAGATCTTTCCTGGATATTTCGTCAAAAATTTGAGGCTTCTCAATCTCTGTCAAGTCTTCTTGGAAGGGTGATGCATTAACCTCAGAAGCTTCACCAACCAATTCCTTCTTTGGCATTTCATCGAACAACTTGAGTTCATGATGGTTAACCACAAGTTTTGAAGCCTGAGACTTGCTATGCTCCCCAGCACATTCAATTCACCATTTGAAACATCTATACTTGATATTCTAATAGATAATTGAGGCTCAATATTTGTTAAGTCTTCTTGACATGAAAGTGAATTATACTCTGCCAAATCAGTACACCCTCCCACAACATGCAATTCATCAACCATAACATCTCTACTCGAAATAGATGATTCAAGCTTTGTGGTGTTCAATTGTTGCGAAGAAAGGGGAGCAGACTTACTGTCATTAGCAGAATGCTTTGATTCCTTTGGTTTGAGTTTCATTTCTTCAACACACGAAGAATTCGGGCCGACAGGTGAAGAGCATTGTTTGCTTGCAATAATAAGAACTTGTTCTTGCAATTTAGCAAGACAATAAGCGTCACGCAAGATATTCAACTAAAATTTCTGCACCACCGATTGAATTTCCTCTCGCAACCCCATCAAGAACAAATTTATAGCATCATATTTAGAGATATTCCAACAATTTTCAATTCCATCAAACTGATTTGAATAAACACGAATTGATCCTATTTGTTTCAGTTTTGTCAATTCCCTAATTGGATCGTTGACAAACTGGAATCTCAAGGCGTCTACGAATTCCTTCCATCTTGGAGGTTCACGCGTCAATCGTCCCCGTAAAAGAATCTTATACCATTGTAGTGCCTTTCCCTCCATATGCATCACCGCCACTTCTACCCTTGACTGCTCTGGTGTGCGATTTATCTCAAAATTATGCTCACATTGATACAACCAGTCAATAGCATTTTCACCATAAAATTTGGGAAGTTCAATTTTCAAACACTTGGTAGGCGATTCATAGCTTGCCTTTTGGAGAAAACTGAAATTATACTGACTATTATGTCGATTTCCTTTATTTAAAGATAACATACTGATTGTTTGCCGGAGTTCTGCCAATGACCGATCCAACTTCTCGGAATTCAGCCGAATCTGTTCCTTAAGCTGATAGACATCTTCTCGCAGCACTTCAGTTTCCATTTCTTCTGCCCTGGTGTTCGAGCCGTCAAATCCGAGGATTGACGGCTCTGATACCAATTGATACAAACTTTTTTCAATCATGGTAAAGTTAGTGAAATTTCCTGAGGATTCAATTGATCCTGGAGAAAATTTCAGGAAGTATTTGAGAATTGGGGATTAAGAACCAATTATGGAAATAATCTTCCCCAAAGTCACAATAGAGAGAATTATAGAGAGAGAATCAATTTCACACAACACCTAATTCATTCAATGACCCCAATTACCAGCTTTAGAAGGAGCTAATATACTGCTCATTTGTAGAAGACAACACGGTAAAAATATAAATGCAGGAAATTACATTTGTACCCCTAATAAATCTAACAAATGACTTAAAGACCCTTGTACTAACTAACTAATTAACTAATTAACTATTAAACTAACTAATCAAATTTAAAAGCGTATAATGAAAGGCGTAATCTGCTTATCAGCGACTTTATCATTTTGGCTCGTAACATGAGGAAATTCTCATATTGGAGGATGCCAATGTCTTTGAAGAACACCTATGTTGTTCACTTTCTGTATGGCTGAGGAGGGCTATTGCCTCCGCTGGTTGAAAGAATTAAATAAAACTGAAAACCTTATGTTGTTCAGATTTTCAGTTCAATTTCGACTAGCACTTGATGCTACCCGAAGACCTGAACCTGATACAATGCCCACCCCTATACTTCTTATATTTAATCAATTTTTAATTAAGAGATGGTCCATTCCAATGCAATAAACTATTATGTGATTTCAGAACGTTTTAAGAATACTCTAGTGTTTTAATACTTCTTCACAATGTCATTATATACAATCTTTCTTTCCCTTAATTGACTTATCATGCATTGTCAATGAAGTAATGTCTGGCTGCTTGAGGACCAAATCTGAAGTGCTAGGACACAATTTCTATTGACCATCAATCACTTCTTCTAAATCAGGATGATTATGACCGTCTTTGTCAAAACCCTAAAAACAAGGTATTTGTTCTCTTTTAGAACTGTACAAGATGGTATTAAAGTTTAATATTCAGACTAATTTTCATGTATGAAAAATGGTTAGCTCCAAGGTTCCAGGGCTCAAACTTTAGGGATTTGCCAGTTGTCAGAGTTCATTCTGATAAAATATCTTGCTGCAGTTGACAATTTGAATATCTTGCTTAATCTCTTTTTTAAAAAATGTTTTACCTTATTGTGGACTTACCTCTTGATAAGAGGTGTTTTTACGTGTTTTTAAGACCGTAATTCTTATGATTTGGATTCACTTATTGCTTAAATCATGTCACATTTGCATTTAATAGGTGTGTTAAGTGAATACAGGTAATAAATGAGAATACATGAAGAAAAGGGAAGAAAAACGATGTACAAAACAAGTTCAAGCATGTTTTTCAACACCTAGGCGGTTTATGCATCTCCTACCACATTCGAGTGATAATTCCGTACATTTTGAGACCGACTTAGACAAAGTTTCCTTCTACAAAGTTTTAGATGTATGTCTTAACTTCAAATGGGAACTTGAAACATCCAAATCGGAGGTCTATAGAGATAATTGTGAAGGAAATACGATTGCTGCGCCGAACAGAGAAGTACATGTGCGAAGATACGCCCCAACGCCCTCCTAGTCATGCCTAGGCATGGATAGTCCGAATGTTACTCCTTTTTCAGCCTAAATTCCAGCCTTATATGATGGGTAAGAATCACTTTTTGGCCATAATTCAGCACATGTGTTGAGGGGTTGTCATAAGTGTGTTTCTTGGTAGATTTACTTTATGGGCGCCAAATCAGAAACAACCTCCATGTTGAAACGTAATTTAGGTATACTTAGAGACCGAATTGGACAAAATGTCCTTCTGCAAAGTTGTAGATCTATGTGTTAGCTTCACATGGGGGCTTGAATCATCCAATTTGGAGATCTGTGGAGAAGTTTATGAGGAAAATACTAAGACTGCGCTGGAAAGCAAGAAAATGGCAGCATGCATGTGTTTTGTTGAAGTTTTCACATGGTTATGCTTGGTGGAATTCTTAATGGCCGAAATTTCAGCATTTTTTAGCTGGTTGGAATCTTAAAAGCCAAACTTTAAGCATCACCTTAGGTGGAATTCTCATTGGGGAACTTTAATGGGAATTCTTAATGCATACTTTAGTGGAATTTTGGCTATAAAAGGAGGGGGAACCTATACTCTTCATCATTCACTATCAATTTCAGATTCTTGGAGGAGAGGAAGAGGAGGAATCAGTCCTCAAGCTTCATTCATCACCATTCTTCATCATTCTAAGAGGAGAAAGCTAGGAATTGAAGCTCCAATCAAGGGGCCATCATCTATCACATTAGAGGGAGTTTTTATAGCCTTTTCATTTCATTCATGTCTATGAACATGTGTATTTATTCATTATTATTTTTCATAATATCTATCATGAACTAAATTCATAAGACTAAGGCCATGTAAGGTCAAATTGTGATATATGCTTATAATAGATGATTGTTGAGGTTATACTTATATTGTTATGTGATGTGAATTGTGTTTTTGTCTATCTTGCATATACTTGATCACTATATGTTAGAATCTTATGCCTAGGTTAATATTTCGGGAGAAAATTGACTTAGGGTGCAAGAAATTCACATCATGAACCGTAACTAATGAGGAATTGCCCTAGACATAGGTAAAGATTCCCGGGTGAAGTTGTTCGATTCAAATCGAGTGAACTCTAGTACGTTAATGCATGTTTAGTGGTTAGATTTCCGGATAGGAATATTTGGGAAATCACGATCTAAGCATAGGAGTTTATACGCGAGACATCGGTTATTCTCTACCCTCGGAGCTCTCACCATAACAATATAAGCGTAATCCTTCAACGAGAATCTTTATAAGTATAATTGATCAATTTGAACCT
Source organism: Buddleja alternifolia (assembly GCA_019426215.1). Taxonomy (NCBI): domain Eukaryota; kingdom Viridiplantae; phylum Streptophyta; class Magnoliopsida; order Lamiales; family Scrophulariaceae; genus Buddleja; species Buddleja alternifolia. The sequence goes on from CM033390.1 coordinate 2,271,073, forward strand.
AGCATGTGCCTTAGTCTCCCTTTCTATTTTGTTTTAAATCATTTGTTCAACCTTGTTCTTATCTTACGCATTTCACACTCATTTTACCTTTATTGTTTTGATCTTTGTTGTTATAAAATCTTAAACTAGAATTCAAGTCCTTGTGGTTCGACAATCCGGACTTCTAGTCCACTTTTATTACTACACACGACTAGTGCACTTGCTATTATAGCACGTTAGCTTTTAGCGTGTCAAGTTTTTGGCGCCGTTGCCGGGGACTTGTTCATTTTAGTTTTTGATTTTTCGTTTAAATTTTCATAATTCTTAGTTCTTCGTTTATTTCTAACCTTTCTTTTATTTTATTATTCTAATTTTGTTTTTTGTGTTTAATTGTTAGGTGTAATTTGTGGTGCATGACCCGCTCTTCTAACGAGCCTCTATACAATTTTGAGCCGGAGATAGAGCGTGTTCTTCGATCTAGTAGACGCGCTCGAGAAATGGCCGACAATCTAAATCCAAATGGGAATTTTCCCGACATAAATCTCCCGGAAAACAGGGAATGGTTGCAAAATCTATTCCAAGCTATGCAACCGGCACCTCCTCAAAGACTTCCATCGGTCCGGGAAAGTCTACCTCCAAGGGTCCACACTATACCGGGGCCCGTAGTCTTTCCAAATTTCTTTGCACCAAATTATCACATTCCGTCACACATCTTTAGCATGGTGCAAAGCGAACCCTTCTATGGAGAGCCCCATGAATCACCTCATGAGCATTTGGAGACTTTAGACGATACTCTCATGACTACCCAATTTCATCCACGGGATCTCGATGCAATTCGTCTAAGAGTCTTCCACTTCTCATTAAAGGAAAGGGCGACCATGTGGTACAAATCTCTACCACCCCAATCCATCACAACATGGGGACAATTGGTCGATGCCTTTTTGAGCAAATTCTTTCCACCCTCCAAAATCAATGAGCTAAGGAGCAACATTAAGGAGTTTAAGCAGGGGAATCATGAGTCCTTAGCCGAGGCATGGGCTAGATATAAAAACATGCTCCGAAAATGTCCGGATCACAACCTAAGATTGAGCGAGCAAGTATTACGATTCCATGATGGAGTCCGTTCGCGCATCCGAAATAGGCTCAATGCCGGCGCCGGTGGTGATCTCCTTGGGCTCGATTGCCAAAGTGTGTGGGACAAGATTGAGCAATTAGCCCGGGAAGATGAACTCTATCCCGATGATGAAGAAATCACACCCACTAAAAAGATTGCTTGTGTTCAAGAGTTGGGCGAAGAAGTTGCTTTGGAAACAATGGTTGGCAATGTAAACTATGTTGGAAATGCCAATCGACCTCAATTGAACTTCCATGTGCCCGAAAATTTTCCAAGGAGGCCCAATCCGCACAAAATGCCCATCCCGGCGTCTATCAAGCACCAAGGCCCCCATTCAACAATAACCAAGCTCAAAGGCAAGGTAATCCTCATATACAAAGGCAAATAAGACCTCTTACAACCGAAGAGCGTCTCGATGAACAAATAAAGAAATCGGATTCAGCAATCAACGAACTCCGTACTATGATGAAGGATATAATGATGGACATGAAGGATTTAAAGACACAAATGGGTCAAATGGCAAAGGCGATCAGTGAGAGAGCCCCGGGAACTTTACCAAGTGACACAGAAAAAAACCCGAAGGAGCAATGCCACGCCATCACCTTAAGAAGTGGCAAACAGGTAGTCAATGATGCTGTTCGCATTTCCGCGCCCGAGCGCCTCGATGAGAACGCCCAGGCACCGGAATCAATCCACAGTGAACGAATGCTTCGCAATTGTGCGCCCGAGCGTCCCGATGATCACGCTCAGGCGCCCGAGACCCAGCGCCTTGGCGCCGATTGTCGCGCCCAGGCGCCACCTCCTGAACCCTCCACAGCGGGCTCTTCAACTCCAACGCATCCTCCCATCGAGGTCCGTCTGCCATTTCCTAATGCACATAGAAAGAAAAAAAAGGAGATGGATCCAAGTTTCCTTCGAATCTTAGCAATTCTTCGTGAGGTTAGAATTAATATTCCTTTTATAGACGCAATTTTACAAATGCCAAATTACGTGAAATTTTTCAAGGATATTTTCCAACAAACAAAAGTGGGAGGAAAACGAAACGGTGTGCCTAACCGAGGAATGCTCCGCCGTATTGCTTAATAAATTACCAATGAAACTTGAAGACCCTGGGAGTCTCACTATTCCTTGCACGATTGGGCCATTATCCTTCGAAAAAGTTTTGTGTGACTCGGGAGCTAGCATCAACCTCCTCCCGTACTCTCTTTTCAAAAAGTTGGGCCTTGGTAACCCAAAGCCGACTTCAATGAGCCTCCAACTTGCCGATAGATCAATCAAGAGACCACGGGGAATAATCGAAGATGTAATCGTTCAAGTCGACAAATTCTATTTCCCGGTTGACTTTGTGGTTCTTGATATGGAGGAAGATGTTGAGGTACCCCTGATCCTAGGAAGACCATTCCTAGCCACTGGTAAGGCGGTAATCGATATTGCCAATGGTAAGTTAACCTTAAATGTGGGAGATGAAAAGGTCACCTTTGATGTTTTTAAAGTGCTTAAACACCCATGTGATCCTGACTCATGTTTACGCATCGATGTATTTGATATGTTGATTGATGAGACTTTTCAGGCACAAATGGTAGACGACCCATTGGAGACATGTCTTTCCAAATCTATGGATGTCGATTCAGCGAGTGAAGAACAATTGGAAACCATGTTTAGCGTAGAGAAGCCACCTCTTTACCACGTCATTGGAGCTAAAAAATTAGAAAGATCACTCTTGGCTCCTCCTCGCCCTTCTATCGAAGAGGCCCCTATCCTTAAGCTTAAACCATTACCATTACATTTGAAATATGTATTTTTAAATGATAGACTCTACCTTTAATTGTCTCATCTTCTTTGACAGGAGAACAGGAGGAGCGACTCATGAGAGTATTGAAGGCCAACAAAAAGGCCTTCGGGTGGAAAATTGCAGATATAAAAGGCATAAGTCCAGCGGTGTGCATGCACAAAATACTCATGGAGGAGTCCGCAAAACCTACACGCCAACCACAAAGACGGTCAAATCCACAAATACAAGAGGTGGTAAAGAAAGAGGTTATAAAACTACTCGATGCAGGTATAATCTATCCTATCTCTGATAGTGCATAGGTAAGCCCGACTCAAGTAGTACCCAAGAAGGGCGGAATAACTGTGATAGAAAATGCGAACAATGAATTAATCCCTACTCGAATGCTTACCGGGTGGCGTGTGTGTATAGATTATCGCAAGTTAAATGATGCCACTCGTAAGGACCATTTCCCCCTCCCATTCATTGACCAAATGCTTGAAAGGTTAGCTGGACATGATTTTTATTGTTTTCTAGATGGGTATTCCGGCTATAACCAAATTGCCATAGCCCCCGAGGACCAAGAGAAAACAACTTTCACTTGTCCCTATGGCACGTTTGCTTATAGGCGGATGCCGTTTGGATTATGCAATGCCCCGGCCACATTTCAACGATGTATGATGGCGATCTTTCATGACATGGTTGAAGAATTCCTTGAGATTTTTATGGATGATTTTTCTGTTTTTGGAACCTCATTTAACACATGTCTTGATCATTTGGACCGTGTTCTAAAACGCTGTGAGGAAACAAATCTTGTTTTGAATTGGGAAAAATGTCATTTTATGGTCCGGGAAGGGATTGTGCTAGGTCACAAAATCTCCCAAAAAGGGATTGAAGTGGACCAAGCCAAGATTGAGGTAATAGAAAAGCTTCCTCCACCTACATCGGTGAAAGCCGTGAGGAGCTTTCTTGGTCATGCCGGCTTCTATAGGCGATTTATCAAAAAATTTTCCAAAATTGCAAAGCCGTTATCTAACTTGCTTGTCAAAGATGCACCATTCAATTTTGATTCCCTTTGTTTACAGGCCTTCATAACTCTTAAGGAGCTATTGATATCTGCTCCCATCATGGCACCTCCCGATTGGAGTTTGCCCTTCGAATTGATGTGTGATGCTAGTGATACCGCGGTGGGTGCGGTCCTTGGCCAAAGGAAGGATAAGGTATTTCAAACCATCTACTATGCTAGTAAGACTTTAAATGATGCACAAATGAATTACGCAACCACGGAAAAAGAATTACTAGCCATAGTATTTGCATTTGACAAGTTCCATGCTTATCTCATTTTGAATAAAGTAATTGTGTACACTGATCACTCCGCATTAAAATACTTGCTTGCCAAAAAGGATGCCAAACCTAGACTCATTAGGTGGATTTTACTTCTTCAAGAATTTGACATAGAAATTAAGGATAAGAAAGGAGTAGAAAATGTTGTTGCCGACCACTTGTCTAGGATAGAGATTCCTAAGCCTGAGTGCGTGTTTGATAAACCTATTTGTGAGGAGTTTCCCGATGAGCAATTGTATGCTATACTTCATAATGATGCTCCTTGGTATGCCAATTATGCAAATTATCTTGTCACGGGAGTTCTTCCTCCGGATATCACTTATCATCAAAAGAAGAAATTCTATTTGATGTGAAGCGATATTTGTGGGACGAACCATATCTATTTAAGATTTGTGCAGATGGCCTCATTCGACGATGTATCCCCGAGGAGGAAATAGCATCAATTCTCGCCCATTGTCATGATATGTCGGTAGGTGGTCACTTTGGACCCTCTAAAACAGTGGCTAAAGTGCTTCAATCAGGTTTCTTTTGGCCTACTCTTTCTAAAGATGCATTCTTGTATGTTCAATCTTGTGATAGGTGTCAACGAACAGGTAACATCTCTAAAAGACACGAAATGCCATTGAATAACATGCTTGAATGTGAACTATTTGATGTATGGGGTATTGATTTTATGGGACCCTTCCCTAGTTCTTGTTCCAATAAGTATATTCTTGTTGCGGTCGACTATGTCTCCAAATGGGTCGAAGCTGAGGCTTTACCAACTAATGATGCTCGGGTGGTTACTCGATTTTTAAAAAAAAGGATTTTCACTCGTTTTGGAACTCCTAGAGCAATCGTTAGTGACGGGGGCACCCATTTTTGTAACAAACAATTCGAGCACTTACTGAACAAGTACGGGGTACGGCATAAAATCTCAACCCCATATCATCCTCAAACGAGTGGTCAAGTGGAGGTGTCGAATCGGGAGATTAAACGCATTCTTGAAAAAACGGTTAACGCATCTAGAAAAGATTGGTCCCTTAAACTAGATGACGCCTTGTGGGCATATAGAACCGCGTTTAAAACTCCGATTGGCATGTCCCCATATCGCCTTGTCTTTGGAAAAGCATGTCATTTACCGGTTGAGCTCGAACATCGCGCTTTTTGGGCTATTAAATTTCTAAATTTTGATTCTCAACTCGTAGGTACCAAGCGATTACTCCAATTACACGAACTTGAGGAATGGCGCCATCAAGCGTATGAGAACGCCAAGCTTTACAAGGAGAGAACGAAAACATGGCATGATAAGCGTATTATTCCCCGAGAATTTCATGAAGGAGACAAGGTTTTACTATACAATTCTCGCCTTCGACTTTTTCCCGGGAAGCTCAAGTCAAAATGGTCGGGACCATTTGTTGTATCTCGTGTGTATGCTTCTGGTGCCATTGAACTTATAACGGATAATGGACGAACCTTCATGACAAACGCCCAAAGATTAAAGCATTACATTGGGATTGACGGGTCGAGGGATAAAGTGACCATTCCCCTCCAGGATCTTTAGCGATTCTTTATCTCAAGTCGAGCTACCGACTCTAAACTAGCGCTTCTTGGGAGGCAACCCAAGTTTGTAAGTTTTCTTTTCTTTTTGCTTTCGTTTTTGTTTTGTTTAGTTTGTTTCTTTTTATTGTGTTCAAGCATGCACTTTGGGCTGTATGTTTTTCTTATGCTTGATGGTTTAAAAAGTTGAAGTGTTAGATATGATGCACATTTGGACCCCACCTTTAGAGATTCTTATTTTACTCGATAAGAGGAGAAACTTTGTAAGGATGCATTGGAAGCTTAAGGATGTTCTTCAATATCCTTGGTTGTAAGTGTTCTTTTACCTTTGTGTATGCATGTTGTAACAACATTGGGGACAATGTTGGATTTAAGTTTGGGGGTAGAAGAGTATCTATTTTGAATATTGAAAATGCAATCCTAATTTTTAACTTGAATTTGGGGAAAGTTTGTTTGATATCATGTTTATATGCTTCTTTGTTGAGAAAATCAAGCATGAAAAATTTTTAGTCCTTCCAATTGATGCATTGAAATTGATTGACTTGAAAAAATGGCATGAATTCTTGAAATAATCTGAATTTAATGGAATATATATATCTTTGAAATTGCTCGTGGAGACCTTAGACTAGAATTGATTCCTTAGATGATTCACAATGCACTTAAATCGAAGGTAGAGGAGTTGAGAGGATAACCATCTTGAGACACTTAAGGAATTATTCCCAGAAATATTAACTTAGATTTCTCATAAGGTTATAAGTTGAGTAGTAATTTTATATGCTAACAATGAATTGAAAGGTTGAATTTTGGTATGACCAAAAGTGGTCAGGCTAATACGTACCGGAGGTGAAAAGTTTCATGCCTATATACTGTACTATTATGCTAATTTGAGCTATGCTCAAGCCAAAAGAAGTGAATTGTTTAAAAGATCTAGTTTTATTTCGTGGCCTTTGATACTCAAGTGATTAAATCCTTAGGAGTGTCTCTACACTTAATGCCCTAAAACTATCTAGTTTGGGAGTCATTGGTCTAAAACTTGTTACATGGGTGTCATAGAAAGCCTAATGGAATAAAACATTGCACATGATCTAGCCTTAATGAAGTTTAATGGAAATTCCATATGAATTGAATGTTGAATATTTGAGATAATGAAATTTAAATGGCTATGAGATTTTCTATAATTCTTGTGCCTTGTGTTTGATCAAAAGTTGATAGATATGGGATTAATGTCCAAAATTTGGTAAGGATGCCTCTCGACTATAATACCCTAGATTTATTTTTCACTATACCCTAGGGAGTCGTTTCAAGTATTGGTGTCACATGAGCAAAAGTAGTTGATATGTATATATATATTTGTGAACTTTAAAAGGTTGATTTTATGCCATTCATTCTTGTTGATCATATTGAGATGTGTTGATTCGGTTGGGATTGAAAATTTGCTAGATTTTGTGGGTATATCTTTATGCAAACCCTCACGAGACTATAACTCGTCCTTTGAGGTAACTCAAAGGTTTAAAGGCTTGTTGCACCCGCTAAGTGCAATCGTTTACTCCACGAAAGTGAGTTAGTTAGTTGTTTTGTTTTCTCCCATTGAATGATGTTGGTCTTGCCTTATAGCTCTTATTGCTCGAGGTCGAGCAATTGATAAGTTTGGGGGTGTTGATAAGAGGTGTTTTTACGTGTTTTTAAGACCGTAATTCTTATGATTTGGATTCACTTATTGCTTAAATCATGTCACATTTGCATTTAATAGGTGTGTTAAGTGAATACAGGTAATAAATGAGAATACATGAAGAAAAGGGAAGAAAAACGATGTACAAAACAAGTTCAAGCATGTTTTTCAACACCTAGGCGGTTTATGCATCTCCTACCACATTCGAGCGATAATTCCGTACATTTTGAGACCGACTTAGACAAAGTTTCCTTCTACAAAGTTTTAGATGTATGTCAACTTCAAATGGGAACTTGAAACATCCAAATCGGAGGTCTATAGAGATAATTGTGAAGGAAATACGATTGCTGCGCCGAACAGAGAAGTACATGTGCGAAGATACGCCCCAACGCCCTCCTAGTCATGCCTAGGCATGGATAGTCCGAATGTTACTCCTTTTTCAGCCTAAATTCCAGCCTTATATGATGGGTAAGAATCACTTTTTGGCCATAATTCAGCACATGTGTTGAGGGGTTGTCATAAGTGTGTTTCTTGGTAGATTTACTTTATGGGCGCCAAATTAGAAACAACCTCCATGTTGAAACGTAATTTAGGTATACTTAGAGACCGAATTGGACAAAATGTCCTTCTGCAAAGTTGTAGATCTATGTGTTAGCTTCACATGGGGACTTGAATCATCCAATTTGGAGATCTGTGGAGAAGTTTATGAGGAAAATACTAAGACTGCGCTGGAAAGCAAGAAAATGGCAGCATGCATGTGTTTTGTTGAAGTTTTCACATGGTTATGCTTGGTGGAATTCTTAATGGCCGAAATTTCAGCATTTTTTAGCTGGTTGGAATCTTAAAAGCCAAACTTTAAGCATCACCTTAGGTGGAATTCTCATTGGGGAACTTTAATGGGAATTCTTAATGCATACTTTAGTGGAATTTTGGCTATAAAAGGAGGGGGAACCCATACTCTTCATCATTCACTATCAATTTCAGATTCTTGGAGGAGAGGAAGAGGAGGAATCAGTCCTCAAGCTTCATTCATCACCATTCTTCATCATTCTAAGAGGAGAAAGCTAGGAATTGAAGCTCCAATCAAGGGGCCATCATCTATCACATTAGAGGGAGTTTTTATAGCCTTTTCATTTCATTCATGTCTATGAACATGTGTATTTATTCATTATTATTTTTCATAATATCTATCATGAACTAAATTCATAAGACTAAGGCCATGTAAGGTCAAATTGTGATATATGCTTATAATAGATGATTGTTGAGGTTATACTTATATTGTTATGTGATGTGAATTGTGTTTTTGTCTATCTTGCATATACTTGATCACTATATGTTAGAATCTTATGCCTAGGTTAATATTTCGGGAGAAAATTGACTTAGGGTGCAAGAAATTCACATCATGACCCGTAACTAATGAGGAATTGCCCTAGACATAGGTAAAGATTCCCGGGTGAAGTTGTTCGATTCAAATCGAGTGAACTCTAGTACGTTAATGCATGTTTAGTGGTTAGATTTCTGGATAGGAATATTTGGGAAATCACGATCTAAGCATAGGAGTTTATACGCGAGACATCGGTTATTCTCTACCCTCGGAGCTCTCACCATAACAATATAAGCGTAATCCTTCAACGAGAATCTTTATAAGTATAATTGATCAATTTGAACCTAGCATGTGCCTTAGTCTCCCTTTCTATTTTGTTTTAAATCATTTGTTCAACCTTGTTCTTATCTTACGCATTTCACACTCATTTTACCTTTATTGTTTTGATCTTTGTTGTTATAAAATCTTAAACTAGAATTCAAGTCCTTGTGGTTCGACAATCCGGACTTCTAGTCCACTTTTATTACTACACACGACTAGTGCACTTGCTATTATAGCACGTTAGCTTTTAGCGTGTCACCTCTGAATTCATGCAGGCTACTAGGGCGTTTGTGGGGTAACGAAACTGTCGTTCCACAGGCCGAGCCACATAATCCGGTACTGTTTTCTTGCTTGTAATCATAATCTGTAATTTACAGCAACTTTATCCAGGCAATTCAAGATAGAGTCCTTCTCACAATCCGGAAAAATGCCAGACTTCAAGGTTTTGCGATCTTACACAAAGCTAATACTATTTCTTGAGCACTGGGAATTTCACCTAGTTTCTACACTCTTTGCTTTCGAATGTTATCTTGTTTTTTTTCCCCCTTTTCTTGTGGTTAAGATTAAATATAGATTATGATTTAGAAAGTTTTTCTCCACTGGTCATTTAAGCTTTTCGGCACTGCTTAATGAAAAAAAATTTATGCTTTAATTAAACATATTTGGTGACTCGTACCTCTGTATGATCGTATAATCTGGAATTGAGAAGGGATATATCATATAATGGATAAAAGAAGTATATATAAATAAATAAATAAATATATATATATATATAGAGAGAGAGAGAGGGAGAGAGGGAGAGAGAGAGGGAGAGAGAGAGAAATTTTATTCATTATTAGGACTTTTAGAACTTATAGATTATTCTTTCATCACCAGCTTTCTCGTTAAACACTGCTTACAACAAATGGACTACGGACTTCATACTTCCCATTAGACCATGTGATCGAGCCAAACAAGTCCTCATCGGAAGCTGCAATCACCTTAAAATTCACTTGAAACTGTAGCTTTTTGACATCCTTTGTGAATTCCAACTTATTTGGTACCACTTCAACTTCCACACCGGCAGGCGCCTCAACAATGGCAGTGTAGATTGATTCATCTTCTTCACCAACATTAGTCACTGTTCTATACACCGTCTTCATTAATCCATTTTGGTTAAAGTTGGAAATGGCTATTGAAGGATAGTTCATGTTGGAGATCGAATCAGAGTTGGAGTTAACAGGGCAAGAAAAGTTATTAGGAAGATCCAATGCGATCATTTTAACAATAGATGTGTTGTAGCCCAAGTTGCAAAGAAACTGAATGTACTCCATTGTTTCAGTCTCATAGACGAGCCCCGGCTGCAACGGGCCGAATAGACTTATTTCCCCTGCTCCAATATCGTAAGGTGTGGCTCTTGATCCCGTTTCTGTTGTGATCGGGGCATTCAAATTATTCGTCTGGATTGCTGCATATGATGAGATAGAACAAATTTTGGTTAATGGTTCTTGTGAAACAATGAAATTAGGTCCTTTAAATCTGAACAATTACAATTTAGGTCCCTTGCATATGCCGCTAGCAACTAACAAAGAGCTGACATCAAGGATCGTATTTAGGACTGAAACCGAACTAGTAGCCAAAATAAAGGACTAAAATGTAATTATTCCTTTCAAGATTGTACACAACCTGTCGTCATGATGGCCGATTTGACAGCTGAGGAACTCCATGTGGGATGACGAGACTTAACCGTTGCTGCAAGCCCGGAAACATGGGGGCAGGACATAGACGTGCCGGAAATTATGTTAAAATCCGGTGGGTCCTTCCCCGGAAGAGCCTCATTAGTGTCATTAGCGCGCCATGCAGCAAGAATGGCTACTCCTGGTGCTGCTATATCCGGCTAAACGATCAACAAAAGAACATGTACGGTTTTTAGGCTTTCTTTTTGTCATCGATCAATTAATCAAATTTTAAGCAAAAGAATGTGGGGCAATAATCTTTACCTTTATAAGGTTTTTGACGCCCGACGGAGGGCCTCTCGACGAGAAATAGGCCACGACAGGAGCAGGCTTATAATTTGGAATAACCACCGTTGGTAAAATTGTGGCTAGTGGATTACTTTAGAAATGTCAAATAACGAGGTTAGCTAAGAGATCGAATTGGGTTGTTTGTTGGGGGGGGGGGGGTAAGTATATTAAATATTAAGGTAAATTATATAGACAGTGCATGTGACCCTAATTATGAAAAACATCCCATGTTTGAGAAATACTTTAACTTCCCCCATTATTAAAAGTATATTACAGTTTCGACTTCTATTTTGGAGTTGTCAGGGTGTTTTGATAATTTGCAAAACCTCAGGTGCTCGTGGTAATTATTCGATAAGTGAGAGGGTGTGCATAGAAACGGATTTACCTTGTTGAGTTGATATACGATCGTATTTCAGCACCATCGTCTTTTGTGACAGCAGCAAACGGGAAATTTTTGTAATTTATCGGCACTTGCCTCTCGTCATCATTGATCACTATCATCCCAATGGCACCTTGATCTTTCAAGGAGACGAACATTTTTGTTGCTTCCTTATCTCCGTCCGCATATTCTACCAAGAGGATAGCTTCGTTTACTTTTGCATCATCTTCAGTTTGGTTTTTGAAGTATGATTTCCGTGTTGAGGTTCCATCAACTAAAGGATAAACTGGATATTTCTCGAGATCAGAAAAATTAATGCCTCCACCCTGAGCATCCCACAGAAGAAGTGCAAAAATCAATTACAAATTTGCGATCACTTTGTTTAACATGCAAAATTTAGAACAATAATAATGATTTTATAGATTACGTACCTTGATCACCTTGTTTCCTTCTCCTAACACGACATCCACCTCAAAATCGCAATCAATCGTTGTGGCAGCAACGGTTAGGATCCAAGGGGCAATATTGAGAGCCGTTGATGAAGAAGGGCCGCTATTCCCGGCCGAGCACACAACAATGATGCCCCTCTCCACAGCGTGAAATGCCCCAATGGTGATGGGATCATAGGCAAAGTCCGTATCGTCGTAACCTAAAGACAAAGATAAGACATCAACCCTGTCGGCAATTGCATCATCAAATGCCTTCAGCGTTGCTGATCCCGGGCACTCCCCACTAGGATCACAAACGCGATATATGGCGATTCTTGATTTCGGTGAGCCACCCACCGCAGTCCCTTTAGCTAACCCATAATATGATGCCCCATTAACTGGCCTCCCGGCTGCAGTTGATGCGACATGACTGCCATGCCCATCCTCATCTCTAGGCGATGTCCCGGAAATATACTCATCATAGTACCTTGCCCCAATTATTTTCCTGCAAGAATCACTAACGATGGTAAATTTGGGCCAAGGATTTTAACAAGGACCAGTAAAATGTGAAGTGATCGGAAAAAAATATATATATATATATATATATAAATACCTTACCTGTTACAAGAGAAATTATCCTTGCCTTCCATGCATATTCCCTTCCAACGGGACGGAATCGGACCCATATCCGCATCGTTGAAACTCTCAGATTCAGGCCGTATTCCTGAAGTTGTGCTTTAAACTTTAAATTCTTGAAATGCAATTAAATTCGCTAATGTTGTGTTTGGATTGTTAGGATTCGTATTTGAAGAATAGATTTTAAATTTGGAGTCATTTAAAATCCACCGTAATGATTGGAAAAATAACTGAGAATCGGTAGTTGAATCCACTTCAACTTTAAACCATCCAAACAAGTTCAATGAATGAATCTGTTGAATTTGGAATCCTTCAATCCCAACACATCGATCCTAATAGTTTAAACGAATTATGTCATCAGGATGCTTGTTTCACCTGTATCCAAGATGCCGATGATAGTGTCGGTTCCATTCGCATGAGAGTTTGGAGTGGAAGAATCAATTCCTGAAGCAATTTGATGCTTCAAGAAATCCCAAGAACGAGTTGTGTGAAGTTTCAAGATGGGATCAGGAAAAACAGAGATAACTCCTTGTTCTTGAGCTATTTTTTTCACTTCTTCCTCTGATAAACGAGCAGCAAAACCTGAGAAACCTTTGTTGTAGGTGTGTAACACACCATTCTTGTTCCTGTAAGTAAAACAATATTTGCGAGTGAGATTTCTTGCAAAAGTCCACTGTTGTAGTTATATAGCAATTAGTTGTTAGTCAAAACATTATGTAATATTATAAGTTTTGCTAGCTACTGCGAGAGACGTAGCCAGAATTCTAGGCCACATCCAACTAAGTAAGACACATGTGGAATAGTAATTTTAAAATTTGAACACGAAAAAATCTTTTGAATTTCATTTCACTTAACAAATAATATTGTGAAACTATAACCACTTGAGAAAATTTTGAATTTCATTTCGTTTAAAATTAAATTTTTATTTCACACTGTATCCACTTGAGGGGATTGAATGAGTGTCAGGTCTAGTATCTGAAAGGAAGGCTGATGTGATATAGTAACTTGATAATAAACATGAGTATAAAAAACCTCTTGATCAAGGAGCCGAGAAGCTGAGCGTGATCGTTTCTCGGGGCACCATTGGGGAAACGTGAGGCTCCCATGTAAACAATATAAACTCCATTGTTTTTTGATTGAGATGCACTACTTTCTCCAAGAAACAAAGCTAACAAAAGGTTGAAACAAATGAAAATATAAACTCCTTTCATAATTCTCTCTTTTCTATATAATACACAAAATGAGCTGAGTCCACACTTTCACAGCCTTGATCTGAAGCTCTTTATATAGCATCTGAGAGCAGTCATAAATAAATACAATGAAGGTCTAATCCTAAGTTGATGCATTCAGTGAAATTCTAGCCCGGAATGGCTTTCGTCTGAAACTAAACTAATCACATATGCCTTTCGTGAAATTGAATGGACCCTTAACATTTTCAGTCCATTTAGAGACGAAATAATTAGAGGGATTCCAAAAGTGAAGGCAACAATGGTAGTTATCATAGTTCGAATATAGGTCTTCACCTAACATAGGCACTACAAATTCGGAAAAGTTGTTTGAGTACAAAACTAGATAATTGTTAATCTCTGGTGAACTTGTCAAGAACTTGGGATCAATAACCAACCACCTCAATCATGCAGCACCAAGATGGATATAAGAGCTCAGAATATGATGCAAAATGCTTCAAGTGAAATTCAATAATAATTTAGTAGTTTATTTGGAATTATGTGCTTAGATCAGTCGGAATAATTAGTTTTCCCTTCGTCTATTAATGAACCATCTCTCTCAAAGATGTTCCACCTAGCTACGATGTAAGGACACTAACACGACGCAACACTGACACATAATACATTAGAATACTTCAATAGTCTCTAGACTCTTGTCTATGAGCAAATGACATGTCTCGGTCATTTTAAAATATTTCAAAGTGTCAGCGCATGACATTACGCCTAAATTGTTTTAGCCCGAATATATCAGTTTGGGCCCTTACTGACTTATTCTAACTTTCAAGCCAAAGTCCATCTTCTTTTGGAGGAAAACGTGTTAAGGAATTGGATGATTAGCAAATCAGTGGTGTTAACGAAGTGGGATGGAGATAAGAGCTCAAAATTTGATGTTAAGTACCTCAAGGTGAAACTCATGATAATTTAGTAGTTTATTTGGAACAATGTGCTTAGATGAGTGGGATTAGTTAATCCCTTCTTCTATTAGGGTGTGTCTGGATTGAAGGATTTGAAAGCCATGAATTTCAAATTCTTCAACAAATCCATGGAGCTTGTTTGGACGGTTTCAATTTACCATGGATTTCAAATCCCTTGATACTCATTTTGAATTATTTTTCAATCATCATGGTGGATTTCAAATGACATCAATTTGGAGTCATTTGAAATCCTTCCTCCAAATTCATTCCTCAAATCCAAATCCATCAATCCAAACACATCCTTAGTGAACCATTTCTTTGAAAGATTTTCCATTACGTAATATAATACTATTGTGTTTGCAGAAGATTTTGGAGTTTTCTCTGTGGAGTGATGGAATGTTGCAGTTTGAAAGTTACATGATAGAGAAACGGAGTGAATTCATTACTGGAAACGTGAGGCTCCCATGTACACGATTTAAACTCCATTTTTTTTCGATGGAGCTGCACTACTTTCTCCAAGAAACGAAGCGAAAAAAAGCTCGAAACAGATGAAAAGGTAAACTCCTTTCATAATTCTCTCTCTTTTTTTATTTGTCTTTCTTTTAACACACAAAATGAGCCTGGATGAGACGATGTTAATATAGCATTCTGAAGTTGTCAGAAATGATGAGTTCTATCAGATGATAAACAATGGAAGAATAATCCTAAGTTAATGGATTTCATGCTACATCCTTTTCATGAAATAGAATCTTCCACTGATATGGAACTTTCCCTTAGAGAAATAGAGTTAAATTGATAGCAATTAAGTTGAAGGGATTTCCAAAAATGACGCCAACAATGGTAGTTGTCATAAGATTTTCAGTGATATGAGCAATCCTATTATGATCCAGGTCTAGATAACACAAATTAAGTATCACATCAGAGCATTAAGAGAAGAATGTCATTATACTACAGTATAGGTCTTGCCCTGAGATAGGTCCACAGATTGGGGAAAAAGAAATTGCGTAGAAAACGAGATAGTTGTTAGCTTCGAGTGAATTTGTCAAGAATTTTGAATCATTAACCAACCACCTCAATTATGCAGTACCAAGATGGAGATAACAGCTCAAAATATGATGCAAATTTGATTCTAGGTGAAACTCCTCATAATTATAGTAGTTTATTTTGGGATTAGAGTTTGCTAACACTCCTTTAGACGGATTATGGGATTAAAATAATTTATGATCATATGCATTAAAGTTCTGGTCCAAGATCAAAGGAGACTCGTAGCACAGTATGGGATAAATACACTGTTTTCATGGCCAACATTTCATCGAGTTTCTGTCAGCTATAATTCCTTACTCTTTTTGTATCCTTTTTTTTCGATATTATAAAATTCTCTCATCATTCCCGCCTATAGACGTAGCTTAATTTGGATGATCCACATTGCATTAATTTCAATTCCATGTTTTCAATTATCGTGCTCAACTATAACAAAATCAAAATGTTCTCTATCATATTTATGTTAAGATACAAACCGTTTGAATTGGAACCAACATAGAGACTAAAAGACACCAAAAATGCTCGAGGCTATTTGAAATTCCGTCGCAGACATTTTGACAAACACCTTAACAACTGCAATTCTTCGGAGTCATACATTTCAAATTACAACCAAGAGCACAAGACGATCGTAGTATTATGGATCTGACCATATTTTATGCAGTATCCTCGAAAAATGTGCATTTTGACAAACACCTTAACAACTGCAATTCTTCGGAGTCATACATTTCAAATTACAACCAAGAGCACAAGACGATCGTAGTATTATGGATCTGACCATATTTTATGCAGTATCCTCGAAAAATGTGAGATTTTGGTCTCAAGCCCAACATCCATTAATAGTTTTTAGATGGAAACGGCTCGTGCCCTTCATGTTCACCGTCTTGAAGGGCTATTTTCATCGTTGGAACTAAAATTGCACATAGTTTAAGTTATGAGAACAAAATTGCACATGACTTTTCAATTTGGTCTCATATGATAAGGCGATTGTAACGATGTTCTGAATTTTATGGGGTCGACAAATATAATTTCAGAACTTATAAAAGTGCGCACCGTTGATCCCTATCGTTGGATTTTTAATGAAAAGATACACTTATTAGTTATATGCCGCTATCTAATCTTAATCTTATTTTTCAGCAGGTGCACCATCTTCCTTCAAATAAAAGTGGATAGTTGCTTATTTCCAATGTTTGCATATAGTTTCTTGCTACGGCCAGCCAAATCAAATTAAAAATTGGACAATTAAGAAATTATATCCAATTTAGAAACACAAAGGAGAAAACAAACATCTACAATGCATTAAACTATAAAAGTTCTTTATTATTTCATAATAATATTATGATGAGGCTACATCGATCAAACTGTTTTATTAGCAGATCAAATTATTAATGCTTAATTTTTTTTCTTCTAGCCTCATCTATCTTACTCTTCTATCCAACGACAACCCTCGAGGAGGCAACCCGCATTTTCTCATCCAGGTGAAGCCACACTCGGTTGCAACAAAAGTTCTCAACTACTCTTTCACCTTTAGGCACAAAAACAACTTTTACGAGAAACGCCTATTCTTCTTCTAATCTTCTTCTTCAGTTTTTTCATAAATTTTCTTTCACTTTTTTCCTTCTATTCTTCTTCTGATCTAGTTTTTTTTTTTCCCATTTAATTTCTTTCACCCACTATCACCTTCCTTTCCAATACATTAAGAAATGGAAATATGAGAAATGGGGTGGGGGAAAAATTAGATTTGCCATGAAGATGGAGAAGATATGCCACAAGAGATGAAGAAACCTGCTGGAGTGAAGAAGCTCTCCCCTCTGCCTTTCTGCGTTTCTGCATCTGACTTGATTTCATTTTATTTAAGAACCGCCCGGTTCATCATTTTTAGCACCCGTTTTAACGGTTCACCGGTTCAACCGGCAGGTCGAACGATTTTCAGCCGAAACCGCCGGTTTTGGGCCCTGAACGGTTTTATGGCATAACTGGATTGCATTTGTGAGCGATTCCGGTTCTAAGCGGTCCGACCGTCTGGTCCGGTTCGGTTTTCATAACGCTGCTTGGAACACTATCTTTTCTAACTTGCAATTAAGTCATTTATCTTTTAATTTTGTGGCAATTTCAGTCCTAAAAGTGGCCATTTTGGTCCTTTCAAATCGAGAAATTCTAAAATTGGTGATTTTGCATCCAATTTGGGCTCTTTTTTTTTAATGTTGGAAAATTGGAGCTTTTGCTGGATTTTTTTGAGGAAAATAATTATTATGTATCCATTTGAGATGCACAAAATAAAAATAAATTTGCTAGACTAAAATATATTTACATACATACATAGAAAATAAAAACATAATAATAAACAATCACCTAAATAATGTCTAAAACTAATTTTTTTTTCTTCACGATTTAACATATATCAATTTTTTCTTTACTTATTAATAATCACATTTTTAAAGTAACATGGACTAGTATAAATTTACATTATGTATATATAAATATACACATTATAAAAATAAAATTTCACTCATCAGAATGCATAGTAGGAATATAGAGCTAATTGCATTTTTCGTTCTGTATCTTTTTCATTTTTGGATTTTGGTCCTGGATTTTTTTCGATTTGCAAAGTTGTCCTGTAACTATCCAATTTTTGGCAATTTTAGTCCGATTTTGACTAGAGCTGGTCAATTTGGCCGAAATTTGCCACGTGTGATGCTGACTGGATTGCTTAATGCATTGTAGATTGCTTAATTAACACCTTTACCACCGTTGGTAAAATTGTAGCTAGTGGATTGCTTTAGAAATGTCAAACAACGAGATTAGCTAAGAGATCGAAGGTTGGGGTGGGGGTTTTCAAAACCATAAGTACATTAAATATTAGGATAAATTATATAGACATCTTTACGTGCATGTGACCCTAATTATGAAAAACATCCCCATGGTTGAAAAATACTTTAACTTCCCCCATTACTAAAAGTATATTACAATTTCGACTTCTATTTTGGAGTAGTCAGGATGTTTTGATAATTTGCAAAACCTCAGGTGCTCATGGTAATTACTCAATAAGTTAAGAGGGTGCACACAAAAATATATTTACCTTGTTGAGTTCATATATGCTCGTATTGCAGCCCCATCCTCTTTTGTGACAGTAGCAAATGGGAAATTTTTGTAATTGGACAGCACTTGCCTTTCGACATCGTCGATCACTATCATCCCAATGACGCCTTGATCTTTCAAGAAGATGAACATTTCTGTTGCTTCTTTATCTCCGTCAGCATATTCTACCATGAGGATGGCTCCGTTTACTTTTGCATCATCTTCAGTTTGGTTTTTGAAGTATGATTTACGTGCTGAGGTTCCGAAAATGAGTACTTTCATTTGAAAATGGTATAATGTATATTTTCATTTTCAAATTAAAAATGAAAGGGAGAAAACACAAACAAACTAACATGATGGTAGATTACCTATCTGAGCTAGGCTTGTTACTAAGTGGATTTTACCCAGATTCAAACCCGAAAATTTGGGTCTAGGCTAAAACAGTAAAACCCATACAATAACCAATGTTTGAGCCTTGAGGTCTTTATATTTAAGTGCAAATTGAGTGCACTTTTCTAGTATTATAAATTTATGATGAATTCGTGATCAATAGTTTTCATTTCCTATAAATTAAATCACCTAAATATTATAATATAGTATTTTGATATATATTTTAAATAGTTTACTTCGACTTAGTAAGTACTTAATATGTTCGTTAAAATTTGTATTCTCGGAGGAAGCATGTGAACTTTTCTATAAAGGGAAAGATTCTTGTGTGCGGAACTAAGTACAAAGTAGATTATGGAGCGTTCGATATACATCTTACCCAAGGTGCGGTCGAGTTGATATGTATCGACAATGTCCGATTGCAAAAGCCACCAAATTTTGGATATTTTCCAGCTTCTGTTATTATTAATGAAGAAGATACGAATGAAATATTATCTTATAACAACCCAAACAGGTAATACATTATATTAGCATATCTATAATCCAATTTGTGTTTTCAACCTTTTATTTTCATTAGTACATAGCACGTGTGTTGCACATGAGTACCTAATTATTTCTACATTATTTGGAAAATGGATGTTGAGATATCATAAATATATGTTCTTTGAGGAGAACAAGTATCTTCTATTAGTAAGTGTGTAATTGTAATTTAGTAAATAATGATTTAGGTTTGTCAATGAGTGGATTTACCCAGATCCGACCCAAAAATTTGGGTCTAGGCTAAAACCCATACAGACCCAATATTTTAGGTCTTTATATTTCAGTGCAAATTGAGTGCACTTTTCTAATATTATAAATTTATAATGAATTCATGATCAATAATTTTCATTTCCTACAAATTAGATCACCTAAATATCATAATATATATAGTATTTTGATATATATTTTAAATACTTTACTTTGATTTAATAAGTAATTAATATATTCACTAAAATTTGTATTCTCGGAGGACGCATGTGCACTTTTCTATAAAGAGAAAGATTCTTGTGTGCGGAACTAAGTACAAAGTAGATTATGGAGTGTTCTATATACTTCATACCCAAGGTGCAGTCGGATTGATATGTGTCGACAATGTCCGGTTGCAAGAGCCACCAAATTTTGGAAATTTTCCAGCTTCTGTTATTACTAATGAAGAAGATGCGACTGAAATATTATCTTATATAAACCCAAACAAGTAATACATTATATTAGCATATATATAATCCAGTTTGTGTTTTCAAACTTTTATTAGCACATAGCACGTGCGTTGCATGTAAGTACCTAATTATTTCTACATTATTTGGAAAATGGATGTTGAGATGTCATACATATATGTTCTTGAGGAGAACAAGTATCTTCTATTAGTAAGTGTATAATTGTAATTTAGTAAATTTAGTCTACTTCAACCTATTTATTTTGCATTGTGGTAATACAATTTTTTTTTTCTTATGATTATTGGAATGACTATATTATGTAGATACGTGTTAAGAAATTGTTCGAGTAGAATCAACTATAAAAATTAAACACTCTTCATTAATTCCCTTGTTGGATTAATGGTCATAATTTTTTGTCGACCTCATTAAATTCAAAACATCTTTACGATCGCCTTATCATATGAGATCAAATTGAAAAGTCATGTGCAATTTCATTTCCATAACTCATGCTATGTGCAATTTTATTTCCAACGGTGAAAATAACTCAATTGACGGTAAACATGAAAGGCACGAGCCATGTCTATCTAAACACTATTAGTGGATGTTGTGCTTGAGACCAAAATCTCACATTTTTCGAGGATACTGCATGTATTATGATGAGATCCATAATACTACGATTATACTCTTCGTTGTAATTTGAAATGTATGACGGCGAAGAATTGCAGTTAAGGTGTTTGTCAAAATGTCTGCAACGGAACTTCGAATATGCTTGAGCATTTTTGGTGTCTTTTAGTCTCTGTGTTGGTTCCGATTCAAAGGGTTTGTATCTTAACATAAATATAATAGAGAACAGTTTGATTTTGTTACATAAACGGTGTGGGCAACAATTATATACATTTGTTGTGGCTTATCTCAACTATTTAGAATTCAACACTGAGTACATGCAGGAAATAACTGTTGAATTCTTTCAGGTTTTCCTCATGAGAATATACCTATCTCTCTATGTTGTACACATCAAGAACAACCAATTAAACATTTGGGGTTTAGTTGTTGCACTAGTATGCGTAACCAGCGGTACTATTGCATATTTCGCAGACACACAACTTCACAATTTTGTCGCTAGAAATGAAAAACTGAAACATCTTGGCCATGAACTAGTTCCAAATCTTGATGAAGGCTTATGGAGTTACTCAAGACATGCTAACTATTTCGGTGAGCAATTATGGTGGTGGGGATTGGTTATCTTTTCATGGAACTTGGGGTTGTGGATGGGCATTTTTCGATGCATTGGTTAATAGCTTGTGTGTTAGCCTATGTGACGGTTCTGGTGGAGGAGCGGATGCTGAAACAAGAGTACATGGCCGAAGCATATAAGAAGTATAGAGGAACGACGTCGGTTTGGATACCTTGGTTCAAGAAACCATTGGTAGGAAAAGAGAAGGAAACTTGACAAAGAGTTGGTATCCATTGTGACAATGTGTTTGTTGAATCATAACTTGGTTCTCTGGGACTGACAAGTCTTGGGACATCTCGGTTGCCCTGTGTGTGGGATCCACATGTATAGGTGGGTGAGATGTTTAAGGACTGGCAAATAATCAGTGTTTAGTTTTGTATTATTAAATATATGTTCATAGTTGCTCTATTTGCATTTTGTAGATGTTCATCTATTGTGTTTTGTTTCTTTTTCTTTGAAATGGGATTGAAAAGTGCTTCCAATTGGATGTTGCTTACAATTTGATAATGTCCTATCATTTACTAATCCTCTAGTGGCATTTGAGGACATTAACCTAACAATTGCCTCATGCATTAAATTGTATAAAAATTTCATTTACATTGTGAGGCTGGACTTGCAGAAAAGAGTCCAAATTTAGCTGAAAATTCTAGCACATATGGTGTTTGGCCACTACAGGTGTATTATAAATACACCTGCAAAACTCGATGTTTATCAAACCATGCTGATTCACTTAAAAACTGCTAGTTTAGAATTTTTAACTAATAGTGTCCTCACTTGTTGTGAAGCAATCTGTTTAACCTCCAACGGGCCGATATTATATGTGTAGCACGTCTAGCACATATATGTATGTAACAGTTATAGATTGGCACCAATCTAATCGAATTGTTCGGTTTGACAAAATAAATGTACGGTTTTTGTTTGGTACTTGGGTATTCTGTACATATTGGGTAGGGTCGAACTCTTTTTTGTAATATCGACCGAGTCCAATTGCATATACCGTTTTGGGATACAAATAGTTAATTTGTGATTGATCATTTTCAATGAATTAATAATAATCACATAGAAAGTGACAAAGTGTAGTCTACTTTAGTTCCACTAAACTCGATTTCAACTAAAATTTACACCTTACTATTTCATTGAAATGAAGTATTCTAATAGAACCAAGTAGAAGAGTGGTATTATTTGAGACAACCGTATTACATCACAAAATCTTATTCAATATAATACACTCTTGAACCATTATCTTTTTCTAATCATTGGCTTATCGTTTATCACTGGAAATAATTGATATATTTTTCAAAGAGTTGATCAACAAGAACCTTGTATGTTTTCTCAGTGGGATATAATTATCCCAAAAAATATACTTTGAATCATCTAGGCATGTTCCACTATATTTATTACACAATATGGATACTTTTATATTTCCTGTGCCACAATAACCCTTTTCACTAATTTCAAATCATTAAAAGAAAAATTAGTTGATATAAACACTTACGAAAAGCCTAGGATATAAACTAAAACACCAAATTAGAATAAAAATATTCAAAATGAATTAAACCAGCTAATATAAACTATTACAATTTAATGTGTCATCTTTATTGAATTTTCAGTATAGAAGACTTCACATTGTATATTTAAGTGTGATGTTTTATATTGTATATGTATTACAAATGTACGCCAGTTAAATTTAATGCGTTTGACATATATATATGAGATTACATACAAGATGAAACACATAACTAGAAGACGAGACGAGAATATAATGAATATAATAAAAAATTAATGAGAAAAAAAAATAGTAAGAGGGCGAGGGTATTGCATGAAATGGAGGGTTGTAAATATCAATATAGACAACCCTTGACTGAGTCAACCTTTTGGTTAGTGAATCAATTTCAGGTGACAATTTGGCATTGAGCAATTGTGCAGCCTGGTTATACTCCTCAGAACACAATCCGGATCTTCTATTGCAAATGATTTTGCATTTCCTATTACATTGACTTTTGTACATGACAAGTGTACAAAATTTGAATCACTTATATATTTAAAGGAAATATTTATACACTTGTCTTGCATAGAAGCAAATGCAATTGAAGATGCAACACCATTTTGTAATAGAGGATCTTGTGTGCTTCTTCATGCCCCAAGACTGTACAATTCATATATATATATATATATATATATAAATCATATACAATATTTATTTGTTTTAACATGGGGCAAAAAGGACTCTTTCATTCAATCCTTTCGTCAAAAGTTAACTAAGGGTGTATTTGGCCTAGAGGTTGATCATAAGCTAAAATATGTGTTTGAAGACTAAAAGCTATTTTGATGACTGTTTGACCCATTGCACTCGGTGAGCCACCCATTGCAATCCCTTTAGCTAGGCCATGATAAGAAGCCCCATTAATCGGCATCCCGGTTGCATTTGATGCAACATGAGTACCGTTTCCAAACTCGTCTATAGGCGAGGCAATCGACATCCCGAAAAGATAATCGTCATAGAACCTTGCTCCAATTATTTTCCTACGTGAAATTGTTTTTTCGTTCAAGAATCACTAATGATACATTTTGGCCAAGGACTTAAACGAGGAACAGTAAAATGTTGCATCATTTGAAGTGGGGAAAATATATTTTTCTAACTAGAAAAGTGCACATGATTCGCACATGTATACAACTATTGATTAAAATATTATTTACTTATAGAGTCAAAGTAAACTGTTTAAGATATAAATTAATATACTGTATTATAATATTTAGGCGATCTAATTTGCACTAAATGAATATTATTAATCGTGAATTCATCATAAATTTTAACTTATTAGAAAAATGCACTCAATTTGCATGTAAATATAAATAATTACTAAAATGTGTGCGTTTACAATATGTGATTTTAGGAATTTGTATATAGGTGAGCATAAATAAAGACATTGCTGGAAAAATTAGAAAAAATACAAGATTTTGTAGAAAACTAAAGGATTTCATAAAAAAAATGAAGAAAAGAGAGTTTCCCAGGAAACTAAAAAGGTTCAAAACTACACTATACATTAGTTTATGTTAACATGTACACAGAAACATTTTCCATAATTTCGATGAACATGTATGGAAATTCTAATCCATGATGGAAATGCAAGGAGATAAATGTAGAAGAAGATAATGGCGTAGAAAAGCATAAGTAAAATTTTAAAAAGTTATTGGTAGTGGAATCTTGCAATTGAAAGTTACATGATGGAGAAGCGGAGTGGACTTATCCTCCAATGATAGTAGAAAATTTAAGAAGTTATTGGTAGTGTAGAACAATGTTGAAGATATATTCTCAAGAATTTTTTGAACGAGGTGATTGTACTATTTTATTATAAGAGAGGACAATTTGTTATGTATTCAAAATAAGCGGACATGACTGTAATTACACTAAATAAGAGGGGTAGTTAGTGTAATTAACCTTAAAAATAAATAAAAGCATGATCAAAAAAGTCAAACATCAAGTTTTCCTCAATTTTAGTTGGATTAAAGCTCAATCGGATTCAGTTTAATTAACAGTCCAATTAAACTCTCACACAAACTTTGAAAATCGATAATAATACTAACAAGCTTGGACGATATTTGGTTTGAATCAACTTGATTTATTTACCATCCTATTGTTTCTAGTGCACATATGACTAAATTATTTATTAGTATGATTATTGAGAAAAATCCTGAATTCCTTTACATTGTTTTTAGGTTGTGAGCAAGCTCCAAAACACTTGGAGTTCATAACAAACTATGAATCGAGTTTGAGTTTGAGCCAAAAATTTCGTGTCGTGAGGTTGAGTCTATACTCATCAAGCTTATTGGCATTTCTACTTGGGTCAATATAAGTTTGACTCTTACAACTTGATAAGGATGAGTTGGGTTCTGTTGTTTATGATTATGAAAGCAATTTTCTTGACTCCAAATAAAAGTTTGAATTTTCAGTTTTGCAGTGCCAAAACAAGGTCCAATCAGAAATATATAAAACAATGTCAAGACACTTTTTCAAATCGCTTTTGTAGGCCGATCACATATTTTGACTTCTCGACCGGAACCAAATGAGCTCTCAAAACCCTTAATCAACACATTGGCTGGCATGACCCGTGACAGAAAATGCTTGTGACACTTAGTGCGAATGTGCATCAAATGATGTAGATTAAGTAATAACAACAATTATATACATAATATACTGATGTTACTAGTCTAAACTATTTAGAATTCAAACCTGAGTGTATGCAGGAAATATTCGTCGGCTTGGGGGAAGAATATTGAGAAGGGAAAAGAGATTTGGAGAGAGAAGAATTTCTCCAACTTTCCAGCTATAAGATGGAGCTCATCATTATCCAAGCATGCAGCATGCCTCTAATTATTACTACTTGCAATCATTATCCCACTAACCATACTGTTAATTAATGATTAATTGGGTGTTTTAGGATCATCCCCACATATACTTTAGCCGGAAAGTGGAAAGTTTATTTTCATTGCACACTTCTACGGCGGACGGCGTGATTTCATGAGTTATAGAATACTATATTAATTAATTTTAAAAAAATCTAATTAAATACTTGCTTCCTTTTTTTTTTTTTTATTTACAAAAGGCAATTAAATTGAATACGTACCAAGGTTTATTTACTTCATATAGATTTTTAAAATCGGAATTTAAAAAATTTATACGGATAAGAATTTAGAGTTGATTCTCATAAATAAATTGTTTTTTTTAACTACTTTAATATGTCCAATTATAAATATTGCATTTGATATGACTATAATAACAAAATTCCCCAGGACCGATTGAGACCAACTTAATTAAAACTCGATGTTTTCATAAAATATTGCAATCTTGCATATAACTTTTATAGCTACTAGTAGCATGGGCACACTTGATGTATGTGCTGAGTAAAGAAAAAATTTAATAAAACATCCATTAATATGTCAGCATTTTATGTGAGATTTTGTAAATAAATAGAAATAAATTGAACAAAGTAGTAAAAATTTGTGGTGAAAAAAAATATATATATATGACATAGGAGAGAGAGTGGGTGAGAGAGAAACGCAGGAGAAGTTGAGGATACGTAATATAAGAGAGAAGATTGGAAAAAAGTTATCCAAAAAATACTTTTTAAATTCGGGGTAATTTAATCATGACACTCCAAAACACACCAAAAATAGTTATTTTAGGGTGTTGATACTTTATAAAAGAGTATAGATTACGTGACAATATCTTTCTAGATTTTTTTATTGACAAAGCAATATTATTCTTCAAATTCATTCCAAGCTTAATAAATTTAGATAACTAGGTATAATCACTTAGACATTAATTCTCTTTTTTTTCCTGACGCATTTGTACTTGTTTACTATGTGACATGATTTATATTGACCTTCTCACACACAAGTAGTGGTGCAATTTAACCGAATCGGCTCGAATCGAGTTTGAGCCAAATTTTCTTAGTTCAAAACTCGCTAGATTCTATATTTTTAATATTTTTATTTACTAATTATATTAATTAAATTAATATATTTATATTTATATTATTACTTAAATTAATAAAAAGTTAAAAATAAAAAATTTGAATCCCTTTTCACTTTCGTGGTCTATGCTACAGCACTAAACATTTGCAATTGAAAAACTTTAAAGACCCTAGCCCGGGCTTGACTCGTGCTTGCGAGCTCTGGTCGAGATGTTTCCACATCATCCAAGCTCAAGCTCTCGAAATACGGCTCGAGTCAAATGAATTACTGGAGTTCATCTCTTAGACCCCTCGAGCTAATCTATATATTTAAGTACTGAAATCTCTATTGCTTATAAATAATTATTAATAATTAAAACAATTGAAATCCTAAGCCCAAATCATATAAGTAGCTAGGGTGTGTTTGGTCGAATTTTCGCAAAATTGGTTATGAGGTAATTGATTCTTACAGAATTGATTATGACAAAAAAAATTATTTATTTGTAAGACAAAAGCATCCAAAATATTAGAAAAAAGTGGGTCAAACGATCATCAAGAAATAGTTGAATTTCAAACGTAGATTTTAACTTTTAAATCGATGGGCCAACGCACCCGTACTAGATTATGCCAAAATATTCCAAACAATGAAAAATTAAAACAGTTATCTGAGATCCAGAACGGCTATAAAACCAGTCCTAACAGAACAGGTAATTAATTAAGAGCTGTGTCACGATCCCCATGGCAGCATCAAATACTCATGGCAAAAACCTCCGAAACGCCGTCGTTGCACTCCTCGCACCACTTCCTTCCATTCTCTTCTACCTCTCCTTCCTCCGCCATTACTCCGGCGCAGATGCAGATGCAGATTCTCTCTCCTCCTCTCTCTCTCCTCTGTGGACATGGTGCTATCACCACCCTCTCCTCTTAGCCAACACTCTCTTCTTCCTTAACGTCAACTTCCTATTCTGGCTCATCGGCAACCTCCAATCCAGCCACTGGGTTTGTATTCGATTATTCTTAATTTTCATTCATGCAATTCCATTTTCTTGTAATTAATTTTCTGTTATTGATCATATATATAATTGTGGTTACGTTGTTTCAGATGATTGATTTGTATTGGACGGTGATACCTGTAATGCTGGTTCATTACTTTGCGACTCATCCGTTAGCAGAATTCGATTCGTGGAGATCGACTGTCGTGATCGTTTTGACCTGGGTTTGGAGTGTGAGGCTGACGCACAGCTACTTTCGCCGGGAGAAGTGGCAGTGGGGTGCTCGAGAAGACTGGAGATTTAGCGATTTAGGCCGTCAGTACGGCGATAACTGGTGGTGGATTTCTTTCTTTACTATCTACGTTTCTCAGCAGGTAATCAGTAATCACATTACTCACTCCATATGATATGGGGTTATTAGTAGGGTGTAAACGAATTGAGTCGAGCTGAATGAGTTGTTGTTCAAGTTTGTTTGAGTTACAATTGAGCTTCAAAATTTGAGTTTGTGTAACACATTGCACAATCGAACTAATATGGGTTATTAGTTCTATATCGCAAGTTGGCGTTGGATTTCATAATTGCAGTCCAAGTATTCGATCAATTTCCTAAACGAACTATATATAATGTATAGTGCACATTGCACAATCGGATTTTTAACATTGTTTGGCGTAGTGCACATTACACCCCTGAAATAACATTTCTCTTGGGGGATTGCAACCTGGATTAAATTTCAGGTCGTGAAACTCATTGGGAAGTCGAGTTGAATCATTTCAAGGGGGTAAAATCATCAATTTCAGCCCTTTTTTTCCAGCTTCATTCACATGCTTGGAGCACGAATTGTGAGAGCGAAATATGGACAAATCATAGGAAAGAAGCATGAAAAGAAACAAAGAAAGTGAAACACAAACCTCAACATATATGTGAAAATCTTAACCTAATTTCCTGTAAATTCCCCCCGGGTTTTGCTTTTCTGTTCACGTGTGCAGCCTTTTTTCCACTGTTTCTTTTTTCGGGTTCTTGTCGACTTTTTTGGTCCCAAATTATGCTCTAGACTTGGAAAAAAATTGGGACGGAAGTTGAGAATGGTATCCCCACCCAAACTGATTTAACTCGGTTTTCCAGCAAATATCATGATCTGAAATTGTTTCAAGTGCAATATGCCAAGTAAATGTAATTTCGGGGTGCAATCTGTCAGGTTTGCAATTTAAGGGTGCATTTAACGTTAATTTGAGGGTGCAAAATGCGAATTACCCTGTACAATAACCCTGTTTCTTCTATTGAATTCTTTCAGGTTTTGCTCATGGGAATATGTCTGCCTCTCTACATTGTCCACTCCAAGAACAACCAATTAAATCTTTGGGATTTAGTTGCTGCACTAGTATGCTTAACTGGCGTTACTATTGCATATTTCGCAGACACACAACTTCATAATTTTGTCACTAGAAATGAAAAACTGAAACATCTTGGCCAAGAATTGGTTCCAAATCTTGACGAAGGCTTATGGCGTTACTCAAGACATCCAAACTATTTCGGTGAGCAATTATGGTGGTGGGGATTGGTGATCTATGCATGGAACTTGAGTTGTGGATGGGCATTTTTTGGTGCATTGGTTAATAGCTTGTGTTTAGCCTATGTGACGGTTCTAGTGGAGGAGCGGATGCTGAAACAAGAGTACAGGGCCGAAGCATATAAGAAGTATCGAAGAACGACGTCGGTTTGGATACCTTGGTTTAAGAAATCATTGGTAGGAAAAGAGAAGGAAACTTGACAAATATTTGGCATCTATTGTGAGAATGTGTTTGTTGGATCATAACTTGGTTCTCTGGGACTGATGAGTCTTGGGACATCTCAGTCGCCCTGCATGTGGGGTCCACATGTATAGGTGGTTCAGATGTTCGAGGACTGGCAAATAGTCAGTCTTGTGTTCTGTATTATTGAATGTATGTTCATAGTTGCTCTACTTGCATTTTGTAGATGATCATCTGTTGTGTTTTGTTTCTTTTTCTTTGAAATGGGATTGAAAAGTGCTTCCAATTAGATGTTGCCTCATGCATTAAATTGTATAAAGATTTCCTTTTACATTGTGAGGCTGGACTAGCTGAAAAGAGTCCAAATTTAGCTGTATTCTAGCACAGGTGTTTGAGTCACTACAAACTCGATGTTTTTCAAACAATGCTGATTCACTTAAAAACCGCTAGTTTAGAATATTTAATTTATAGTATCCTCACTTTCTTGTTGTGATGTAATCTCATTAACCTCCATCCGGCCGATATCATCATATGTGTAGCACGTTTAGTACATGTATATGTATATACATTTATAGACTAGCACCAATCTATTCTGTTTGATACTTTGTCATTCTGCACATGTTGGGTCGGATTGAACTCTTTTTTGTAAAATCAACCGAGTTCAATTGCATACACCCTATTGGGACACAAATAGTTAATTTGTGATTGATCATTTTCAATGAATTAATAATAATCACATAGAAAGTGACAAAGTGTAGTCTACTTGAGTTCCACTGAACTCGATTTCAACTAAAATTTACACATTACAAGTTCGTTAAAATGAAGTATTCTAATAGAACCAAGTAGACGAGTGGTATTATTTGAGACAATCGTATTACATCACAAAAATTTTATTCAACATAATACACTCTTGAACCATTGTTTTTATCTAATCATTGGTTCATCATTTATCACTGGAAATAATTGATATATTTTTGAAGGATTTGATCAACAAGAACCTTGTATGTTTTCTCAGTGGGATGATAACTATCCCAAAAAATATACTTTGAATTATCCGGGCATGTTCCACTATATTTATTACACAATATGGATACTTCTATATTTCCTGTGCCACAACAACCTTTGTCACTAATTTCAAATCCTGAAATCATTAAAAAGAAAAATTAGTAGATACAAACACTAAGTAAAAGCCTAGGATATAAACTAAACACCAAATTAGAATAAAATTATTCAAAACGAATTACACCAGCTAATATAATCTATTACAATTTAGTCTTTCATCTTATATCGAACTTTCAGTATAGATGACTATCACTTCGCATTGTCTTACCTTGTATATGTATCACAAATGTACGCCAGTTAAGTTTAATACGTTTGACATATATACATATGAGATTAAATACAAGATGAAACACATTACTAGAAGACGAGACGAGAATATAATGAATATAATAACAAATTAATGAGAAAAAAATAGTAAGAGCGCTCACCATAATTTTGAGGGTATTGTATGAGATGAAGAAGAGGGTTGTAAATATCAATATAGACAACCCTAGACTGAGTCAACCTTTTGGCTAGTGAATCAATTTCAGATGACAATTTGGCATTGAGCAATTGTGCAGCCTGGTTATGCTCCTCTGAACAAGCCCTCACTAAGCCACCTGCTAGGGTTCTCTGAGATGGCAAACATCCGATTGGTGGAACGCCAAAAACAGCTATTCTTCTTGCCCCGAGACTGTACAATTCCTATATATATAAATCATATACAATATTTGTTACTTGATTTTTTTTTTTCAAACATGGGGCAAAAAGATTTTTTTTTTCAAACATGGGGCAAAAAGTACTTTTCCATTCAATCCTTTCGTCAAAAGTTCTAAGGGTGCATTTGGCATAGCGGTTGAAAAGCTAAGGCTGTGTTTGGTTTTGTTTGGGCTGGGTTTTTCACCAAAACCCAGCCCAAAATTTGTTTGGTTGTGTATTTTTTGGCCAAACATGGGGCCCATGTTTGGCCAAATATTTGGTCCAAAAAAAATTTGTCTCTCTCCCTCAACTCACAACTCACTCTGATGTCAGAGTTGTTCCTCTCTCTCTCCTATCTCTCTGCATTCTTCTCTCTCTGTTCTCTCTCTCTCCGATCTCTCTGTCTCCTCCCTCTCTCTATGTGTGTATTGTTGTGTGTGTGTATTGTTGTGTGCGTGTGTGTGTGTGTTTTCATGTGTGTGTGTGTGCGCGTGTGTATTGTTGTGTGTCTGTGTGTGTTTTTTCGTGTGTGTGTGTTTGTGTGCGTGTGTGTGTAATTGTGTGTGTGTCAGTGCGTGTGTGTGAGTATTGTGTGTGTATTGTTGTGTGTGTGTGTGTGTTTTCGTGTGTGTGTGTGTGTAATTGTGTGTGCGTTTTCGTGTGTGCGTGTGTGTAATTGTGTGTGTATTGTTGTGTGCGTGTGTTTATTGTTGTGTGGGGTTTGGGGGGGGAGAGGACACTGTTCCCCCCTTTTTTCTTTTTTCTTTTCTTTCTTTTTATTTATAAAATAATATCAATAAATAATTATTTTAGAAATTATATAATTATATAAAATAATCATTCATATATATTATAATAATTTCAAACTTATATTATAATATATTTTTTAATTATCAATTAATCATTAAAACAACTTTTTCAGACAAAAACTGACATGATTTGACTGCTACAGTGATTTTTGTTACCTCTGAAAACAAAATCAAACACATTTTCACCAAAAAATCACTCAAATGTTACTTCAAAATAGCTAATCCAAACACATTCTCACGAAAAATGATTAAAATATTAATTCTTCAAAACAAAATCAAACACATTTTCATCAAAATACACAACTTTCAATAAAATGTTTCACCAAAATTTTCACCAAAAACACCCCCCAAAATAAAACCAAACACAACCTAAAATCTCCAAAGCTAAAATCTCCATTTGGAGTCTAAACGTTATTTTGATGACTGTTTCACCCACTTTCCTATAGTCATCTTGGGCAAAATACACTTTGTACCCCTGACTATTCACCTTGTCATATATAGGTCCTTGAACTATCAAACGTAATAAAATGGTCCCTCAAATCAAATCAGGACAAGTCATAAAAAGTCAAGTTGAGGGACCATTTCGTTGTGTTTTACAATTCAGGGACCTAAATGCGTCAAGATGAATAGTTTAGGAATACAAAGTGTATTTTATCTTAGATATTTTTGTGTAACAAAATCACGTTTTACTAAAAATGATAACTTTTGTCATGATCAATTATTTCATAATCAACTATGCAAAATATGATTTTGCGATTCTAAAATACTACAACTATACCTGAATAAAAGTGGAAGCAGAGGCAACGACAAGATCGGCATAAGAAGGAATGTCGTATTGCTTCCGTCGGATACCAATGGTAAAGTAAGTGTTAGCGAGATCATCGGTGCCAGCCACCACCAGATGGAGACCATTGCTCAAAATGTGGTTTGTACGTTCTTCCCCGACTGCCCCTTTGAGCTTCCCGATGTACTCCTTAAATTGCTCCAATTGATCCGATAGTGATATGACCGACTGAAAACAAGAAATGAACAGTACTTTTTAGTATTGTAATAAAGGGAAAACTACACAAGACCCCTCACTTATTGAAAATTATCAACGTACCCCCTCAGTGAATCTATTTGTAAGATTTACAGAGGGTAAAATTGTAAAAATTTTTAAATATAAAAAAGTTGTAGTTGTAAGAAATGCCTTAACACGAGGGTGTGTTGATAATTTTCAATAAATGAGGGGATATGTGTGTAATTTCCCCTATAATAAATGAGTTTCCTTTTGGATATGATCTCTCACCCCCTATCAAGTGTGAGGGTTACAGAGAGACACTTTATAATTAGGGGTGTGCAACGAGCCGGCTCAAAAAAAGCTCGACTCGAGCTTAAAAAAATTCGAGTTCAAGCCAAGCTTTTTTGTCGAGCCGAGCTCGAGCCCAATTACACTTGTTCGGAGGCTCGCGAGCCTGAATTTAAAAAAAAAAAATTAATATATATATCATATAATATTTTATTTATTTTTTACTATATACATACATAAAATATAATATCTTATAATATTATATATGTATTAATTATTAAATATTATATTTATGATGAATATATTTAATTATATATATTAAAACAAAATTAATAATAATATATATTAATTAAAGAAAATTAATTATTTTTTTTCTGAGCTCGAGCTCGAGCTTATATTTTTCAAGCTCGTCGAGCTCGAGCCCAGAAATTTTGCCAAGCTCAGCTCGTGAACACCCCTATTTTTAATATGGCGGAAATCACCTAGCCCCCGAATTCGCAAACCTACGTTAGTGCTAGTAATACTATATTTGTTATAAAATGTATATACTTAATTACCACTATTTGAGGTGTTTGAGGGTCATATCCAGAAGCTCCGGAAGCAAAGCTTACACCAGTTGGTAAATCTTCAGCCTTCAAATTGGGGTCTAGATAAGCCGGAATGAGGTCTCTAATACCTAATACTTGAGCTGCAATTTGAAATTAATTGTTGTGAGGATAATAGAAGTTTTAGAAAATAAGAGTAATAAAAATCCTTTGCAAGATTGATTATTATATACTTTAGAGAATCTAAGTTTCGATATAATTACCATTATCAGTGTAAAATAAAATATTTGAATCCTACCATATGAATATACATTTCGAGGATCGAAAGTTCTTAAGCGTAACCCTTCGTACAACTCCGGGGAAAATGAAAATTAAAACAAAGTAATGGAGAAAATTACATATTTTATAGTTCCCTTGGGAAAAAGAGTTAAAACAAGGCTAATTACCTTTTACCCCTGTGTTAAGTCCTAAATTGCTAAACACCCCCATTCATTAAAACAATAGGCATAATACCCCTCTGTTATCTTAAACCCTGCGTGAAACCCCCATTCCTTTAGAAACTAACATAGGGTGTGTTTCACAGGCGGGTTGTGCGATTTTGGATGCTTTTGGTTTTCCTTTCACACTAAAGTGCAAAGAAATTGACCTATATGCCGTTATTTTAGTTGTACATGTGGAAGGGTTTTTATCATTTTATTTGAATTTTTTTTGGCCTTTTATAATTCTCTAAAATTATAAAAGGCCTTTTTTTGGCTTTTTATACAATAAAGTGATGCTATCTTAAAAGGTTAAACTACTAAAGTGATGATATGTTCCACCGTTGATGCACATGGTTTCTTAACTCCTAATTTTGACAGAAAACAATTGTAATTAAATTGTTTAGATAGATTTAATACATCAATATTTTTTAAATGAAGCGGAGGTAAATATCAATGATTAATATACGAGCAACATATAACATTGTTTTAAATAATATCGAAGCAAATTTAATTTTATGTGGGATCAATGAATGAAGCTCAACAAACCTCATTTAATTTGTATTTACTAACAACCTGATAAGGAAAGGAAGTATATAACTATTTATTTTATATTTCTCAAATGATTGTAATACTTCCACAAAAATCGTTTTCCAAGAGTTATTGTAGCCTACGCGGGGCTCCACTTCCTTGGCGGCCTTGTATCAGCAAAATTTAAAACTACGCTGATTATGATTGTGCTTTGATTGATGGTGACATCACTGACATGTTTTGGGATTCTTAGCCACACCCTTTATTGGTTGGAAGATCATTAACTGAAGTTTTTTCTTCTTGTTTTGTATGAATTCAATTTTAGTCTTTAGACCAATTATAATGGGAGAAACAAAGGCCATCTTTGTTTATGTTTTTTACTTAGAATTATAAAAAAAATTCGTACTATGAATATTTGTGTCAAAATAATGTGATGTATGTTGTATTGTTTATGTTTTATAAAAACAATTAAATTTGTAAAATGTGTCAAATCAATGGTGATAGGTTGATGTTTGAATTGTTGAATGATTGAGTTAGTTATTTATATAAAAGTTATTGAATAAAAAAATAATAAAATATAAATTAAATATTGAACTCACAACCTTTAAGTAGAAGGAATTGAACTGACAACTTTTTAACAGAAAATGATTTGTCCTTATCAATTGAGCCTTAAGTACGTTAAAAGAAGAACAATTTATTATAATACAGATATTACTATATTTTTTTTCCAATTAGTCATATCCAAACAAGCTTTTTTCTAATAAAGATAGATAAATGGGGTGACAAATAGCCACTTTTCACCTTTATACAATTGAATGACCAACCCAATAAATTCACAAATGTCCATGCATGCGAATATAGCACACGAGATCTTCTATTGGAAATTTTGTTGCATCTTGTATTGCATATCATGCTTGCACGATAAGTGTATATATTCCATAATAAATTTATATTCAATAAAATATTTTATACACATGTCATTCATATTGAAGTGCAATAAGAGATTACAGCATTGTCAACATATAATCACATGATTTAGAGTAAAATAAGCATATTTTCCCATTGGGTAAGCATAACAATCAAATACGATTTAAACAAGACCATTTCGAGAAATAAAATAATATGTATAAAAGTGTGTATATGTATATGTACCAATCAAATCTGGAGGTGTTTTCCCATTGCCAAACCTTCCCGTGGGAATTCCACCTTCAAAATCTTGGCCGTAGGGTGGAAAATTGCACTTAACC
Source organism: Buddleja alternifolia (assembly GCA_019426215.1). NCBI lineage: Eukaryota > Viridiplantae > Streptophyta > Magnoliopsida > Lamiales > Scrophulariaceae > Buddleja > Buddleja alternifolia. The sequence continues at coordinate 2,307,476 of CM033390.1, forward strand.
ACCGTTTTTATTCCATTGTTATTTCCCTGATCAACTATAGAATCTCCGAATGCAAAAACTGCTGGAAATGTCATATTTCCTGTCAGCTTTATAACACTCTCACAACTGCTGCTTGTCACCAAAAGAATAACACAAAGAAACCAATAAATACTTGAATTAAATGATGAAGAAAAGGACCATAAGTCAAAAGGCTGCATTTTGTTAGACTAATAGAAAAAAAGAGGATTCAAAGAGTTCTTGGTTTTCCTTGGGAAATAATTTGCTTCAAGAGGGATGTATATATAGCAGTTTGCATGTACTTGTGTATATATATATATATATGTGTGTGTGTGTGTGTGTGTGTGTGTTTATAATTATGCATACGTGTATATAGCAAGATGTGTGTTAACTCTGGCTAGTAAGAAAAGTAGGTGTATAATTTAATACTAATACGTGCATGCCAATTGCCATCATATGGCATGCATAAAAGTTTTCTCAACGTCATATTTTCCATGAGATATAAAGTTAACTAATAAAATTAATGGTTTTGCTCATGATTTGCCATATTGGACAGGAAAATTCTTCAGGAAGAGCAGTTCGGTAAACTACCAGACAGAAACAGCTTTTCAACTTGTCTTCTTTCATTAGGTTTTTGTCAGAATTAAGTGTTGCTTGCTAAAAGATTTTTTCCATTTTGGTTTCAAAATATTTGAGTAGGATCAGCTCCGATAATCTACCACGGGCCAAAGTATGTCTCTAATACCAAATGTTACTTATAAAAATATTTACGGATTACTCACCAATACTATCGACAGAAAGAATCGAACTCACAACCTTCTGACATGAAATGACTCGTTCATTACCAACTGACCCAACGGGTGTTGGCTTACTTGCTAAAAGATATAATAAATATTTTTATTAATTATCAAGTCCACTAGGGTGAGAATATATGTAGAGTACAATAAAGGTTATAATTAACTTCTACTTATGGAACAATTGGATTTTTTTAAAATTAATATATATCATATACTCATTACATGCATGGAATATCTTATTCAGATTAGATTCATCAAAATTAAATAAAAGAAAAATAATTGACAAAATGACAAGTGACAATATCAAAATTGTCATTGTATGAATTGGCAATTATAATTATTATCATCAAGATGTTACTAATTACTGACATATTACTCTCTTTTTATTTTTCTGGTTTTCTTATGTATAGCAAAGCAAGGCATATGATTAAGCTCTCAAGATACTGTCAAGTGTCAAGCGTGATTACGATAACCTATTTCAAAAAAGTTTCAGGGCTCGAGACATCGTACTTAATCTAGCTATTAAAGTCTCTTTCACTAAGGAATTTGATATGTACACATATATTAAGTTGTCAATATTAACGCCTACATAAATAGTGAAACTGGCAATTAATTTATACGACTAATTCCATGGATTATTTAATATATATATATATATATATATATAATTATTTACAATCTTATCGATTGAACTCTTGTCACAAACATTTCTTTTCTTTGTAGTGTTTTGTCATGATCAAGTATAATTATACTCAAAACATAATTATATATATGATAAATTCGGCAAAGCTCACATATATGTGTGTGTATATATATATATATATATATATATATAATTATTGTCAAGTAACCATTGAGAACATTCAAGACCTGACCCAACGCCCTTTTCCTCAATTAATATAGGCTTAATGCTCACATATTTCATTTACTCAATATATGTGTCTCATTGTACGTTGAGATTCACAACTCACTCAATATTTATCACTATTGTTAATCCAAAGAAAAAAAAATGACCATAAAGACAATATGACTCATCTCAAAACAATAATGGAATGCATAAAAATATATTATGTTATAGATGAACGAAATTTCAATTTGGCTTTCGCAGAAAAGGAAAAAAACAAAAAAAAAAGGAATGAGAACTAATGGTTCATAATGGACAAGATGAGGACGATTCTCTCATAAAATAAATTAATGTAATGAATGAGCATTGAGGGATTCTTATTTATTATTTATACGAAGTAATGGCAATTCTTGTACATATATTGCAAAACATCTAATTACTAGTACTTTTTTTTTTTAATTGAAAATTTTGTACTATTATATATGTTCATCAGGAAATGATTTAAAGGAAATTATGTGAATTGAAGAGAACTTGGAAATAAACAAATTCCGGACACAACAGGCAAGTTTTTGGCAAAATAAAAAAAGTTTATAAAAATCCAAGATTTCGAATCATTCATAAAAGCTCCCGAATAATCATATGTACATTCTATGATGACATACGCTAGAGTCCCCTGTATATCGGTAGGTGTGATTAATTATAATATAACTTGAAAAATATGTGACCGGATGTGAGATTTTTAGTGAAGATTAGGATTTATGATATATATATATATATATATATATATATATAGTAAAACGTATATAAATAGTCATGAATTATTGACACTTTCCAGGAAACATATTTGAAGAAAAATCTCCCCGTCTTTTTTTTTTTTTTTTGACACAAAACGATAGTAATATATTAATGAACCAAAATATCGGCAGCCAAAGCTCGCGAAGCAAAGTCCGAAAGATCGAGAACAGACTCACGAATCTCCCTTGCATTACGAGCCAAAGAATGGGCTACACAATTGCCTGAACGTTTCACGAAAAGAAAAGAACAAGAGTTTAAGGAAAGAGCTAACCCACGGATATCATCCACCAACGGCCCCAAAGCCGAAAAAATTTGAGAATCCGAATTCAAAGCTCGGATCAAGGTCTCACAATCCCCTTCCATTTCAACATCAAGCCAACCAGCCCGACGACACATCTCCATCGCTGCACGGGCAGCGAGAGCCTCCGCAATTTCCGGGGAAGCGACAAAAAGAAAACGGTGTGTTCCCCACCGGATGCAATCTCCATCATGATTTCTCGCAATAAAACCCGCACCCGTCGCCCTTTCATTGGCAAAAACAGCCCCATCGAAATTGATACGAACAACCCCCCACGAAGGTCGCTTCCAAGCATCTTGTTTCGGGTCCAGAAAGGAAACAACTCCAACAGTCACTGACTTACGAAAGACATCTAGAAAATCCTTCGCTTGGCCGAGCAATACACTAGGATCAATAGTAGCTTGGCCCGTCCACGTAAGATTCCTACTGTACCAAATAAGCCAACACAGAACCATAAACAAACAGTATTCATCCGCCTCCAACTCAATTTCAAGAAGCCTGAACCATTGACAAAGACTATGAGGCCAATAAGAGAGAGTTTTCCAAGGGAGTCCCGAAATACTCCAAATCACACGTGAGTAAGGGCAAGAAAAGAAAAGATGGTGTATTGATTCCTCCCCCGAAGAACAGAATGGACATAACCCCTCTGTCACAACTCGTCTCTTCCGAAGATTTTCCCCCGTCGGAATCGCATCACGACAAGCCTTCCAAGCAAAAATCTTTACCTTAGGCGGAACCTTGGCCCTCCAAATAAAGTTCCAGTCAGGCAGAACAGTCACCTGGGCAAAACGGGAAGATGAAGAACGAGCCTCCTCCGCAATTTTTTTCGCCACACAGTAGGCACTCTTAACCGAAAAAACCCCTGATTTATTATGGTGCCATACCCAGCGATCCGGATTCGAACTCCGCCCCAAAGGGATAGAAAGTATGGACTCGGCTTCATTAACACTAAACTCGGCTCTTATCAAAGTTTCATTCCACCAGGCATCCGGCCCCAAACGCAGCTCACGATCCCTTGCCAAAGGTCTCAAATTCCGGGGCTGAGTAAAGACAGAAAAACCATCATTTCTTGGTAACCACGGGTCTCCCCAAACTCGAATAGAAGATCCTGACCCCACTCTCTTTCTACATCCCGCAACCAGTAAGTCCCGGGCTCCCAAAATGCTTCTCCACGGGAACGAGGGATTTGAGCCCACTCCCGCCTCGAAAAAAGAAGAATCTGGAAAATAACGAGCACGGTATATTCTACTCAAAAGGCAATCCGGTCGCTGTAAGATTCTCCATCCCTGTTTAGCCAACATAGCCCGATTAAAGGATCGGAGTTCACGAAAACCCATCCCGCCCTCAAATTTACTTTTGCACAATTTTTCCCAAGCTAACCAGTGGATCTTTTTTGTATCACGATTGTGCCACCAAAAGTTAGCCATTGCTGATTCAATTTCCCGGAGTAGGGTATCCGGTAATTGAAAACAACTCATGGCATAAGTCGGAATGGATTGCACAACCGCCTTCAAAAGGATTTCTTTACCAGCTTGTGACAGGCACTTAGCATTCCAACCCTGAAACCGTTCATAAACTCTGTCCCTGATCGACGCAAAAACTTCCCTACGCGAACGACCCACAACCGACGGTAAGCCTAAATATTTGTCATGCTTCTCCTCAACCTGAACCCCGAGTAATCCCGCCAAACAAACACCCCTATCAACCAAAGTATTGCTACTAAACACAACCGATGATTTTTCAAAGTTAATCATCTGCCCCGAAACAACCTCATACTGTCTCAGAATCCTCCTAATGCACCCAAAAGCCTGTTCAGTTGCCTCCACAAAAATGAGCGTATCATCAGCAAACATAAGGTGAGAAATTCGAGGCGCTGTATGAGCCACCGCAACCCCACAAATGTCACCCCCAGCCTCTGCTTTCTGAATCATCTTACTCAGCACCTCTGCAACTAAGAGAAACAAATATGGTGAAAGAGGGTCCCCCTGACGGAGGCCCCTCTGAGGATGAAAAAAACCAAACTGAGCTCCATTAACCATAAGCGAATAAGAGACGGATGAAATGCACATCATAATCAGATCAACAAAGCCCCTCGGGAACCCCAACCTATCTAGAACTTTCGCAATAAAATTCCATTACACCCGGTCATAGGCCTTGCTCATGTCGAGCTTAAGGGCAGCCAGGCCCTCTGTCCCCGATGCCTTGTTTTTAAGAAAGTGATTGACCTCATAGGCTACCAAGATATTATCAGAGATTAAACGGCCCGGGATAAAAGCAGATTGGTTTTCAGAGATAATATTGTGAAGAAGGGGCTTAAGCCTGTTAGCAATGGTTTTTGAGACCAACTTGTACAAAACATTACAAAGACTTATCGGGCGAAACTGTGACATATGCTCGGGATTGTCACCCTTTGGAATAAGAACAATGTGAGTGAAATTCATTTTTGGCATAAAATCACGAGTGTTTAGAATTTTAAGAACACATTTAGAAACATCTCTACCCACTATATGCCAAAATTTCTGATAAAAAACAGGGGACATTCCATCAGGACCAGGGGATTTTAGGGGATGCATTTGAGAAAGCGCAAATTTTACCTCTTTCGCAGAATACGGGCGGTTGATTTGGCGAAGCATGTCCTCAGTCACCCGACAATCGATTACCTCAAGAATGGAGTCCAAATCTGCCTCAGACGGGCGGCTAGAAGTGAAAATCCGTCGAAAATAATCAAGCATGATACGCTGGATGTCCTTCTCGCCCTCAAACAAAACCCCCTGATCATCGCGAAGACGCTCCACTGTATTCCTTTTCTTTCTATCTGATGCTTTCCCGTGAAAAAATTGAGTATTGCGATCTCCATCTTTCATCCACAAAACCCGACTGCGCTGATGCCATGCCACCTCATCTTTGGCCCGAAGCTCCTCTAATTTTTTCCTTGCAGCTAATTCACGATTTTTACTGTCCCCAGTGACAACACCTTCCCGAAGCGAGATAACAGTTTTTTCCAATTGTTCAATTTTTCGCTTTCGCTGCCCCGTCGATTCCCCATCCCAATTAAGTAAACCAATACGACAGTTTTGAATTCCCGACCAAACTTGATCAGACTCGTCATCACAATTCTCCGCAGACCAAGAAGACCTAATGACCTGTTCACATTCGGAGGACCTGAGCCACATGGCTTCGAATCTAAATGGTCGTTTTTTTCTCTTTGGAGGAGGTCTTAGGGGGGGGTCCAATTCAATACGGATTGGGAGGTGATCAGAGTAAGCCGAATCAATATGAGTCACCCGAGCATTAGGAAAAGTTTGACACCATCTCGAGTCACCACACGCACGGTCTAAGCGGGCTTTGACCGTGTGTGGGAACTCCCTGTTATTACTCCAGGTAAATCTAAAACCATTGAAACCCAGATCATGTAGATCAACATTCGCCAGGCACTCCCTGAAGTTGCGCATTTGCCAAAGGGCGCGGGGTAACCTTCCTTCTTTTTCCCGCTGCGAAATAATTTCATTAAAATCCCCTGCCACCAACCATGGCCCTAAACTCACATCTTTCAATCTGTTTAGCAGATCCCATCCTTTTCGTCTATTACATCCATGAATTATGTGGCACTCAGAGGACCATATGATAATTTTATAAATTTTTAGTCCTAATCAAATTAGCTGTTTGGTGAACCGTTTTTCATTAATTGTGCTACAAAGAATATATAGTTATTAGGTTTTCATTAAGTTGAGTCACGGCCACAAGAATGCTACGCTTCAACCACTTGGCATCTATGCACTCAAGCAAATATATATATATATATATATTTCAATTTATTTTGCTATTTCATAACAAATATTGAATATACTTGATAATTACATATAATTAATTTTGTAAGGAAGTACTCCTCGTTTTTCGTTTTGTTTCAACTTTTGTAAGGGCGTCAGTACTCCTCATTTAGATGTTTTTGTAGAGATTTCTGTGAGTGAGTAACACTCCTTATTTATGGTTTTACTTAAATTTTAATAAAGAAGGGATGAAGCGCCCGACCACACCCTTTCTCCGTTAGAGCAGTTTTGGTAAAAATAAAAAAATCAACGACTCTGTTTCAAAGTATATATCTCTTAACAGAAATGATTCCAAGTGGTAAAACTACTACAAGTATAGACACATGTAGGTAGAACTCGAGTCTATAATATCTTATATTTGTTAAGAGTTCATAGAAATTAATTTACCAATTAAGCAAGACCTCATTCATTTCAACAATATTGTTTTTAGATCATCCTAAATTTTAGTTTTCTAAAGTTCTCAAAGCTGGCGTTTGAATTTGGAGATCTGTATGCGGGAAAAGATTTAAGATTAATTCGAGTTTGAGGACATAATATGATGTTAAATTATCTCGAAAATGACCATAACATACGTTGAATTAATGAATTCCAAATCCTAATAAGCTTTTTCGTATATTTATCTTGTTGAACATGTCAAATACATCATCTATATTGTGGTTATGTGTTTTTTTTTTAAAACAGATAATATGGTTATGCTTATTAATAATTTAAATGCAATCATAGAATGTGACTAGATTCATTAAAATTGGTTTAGACAACTTATAGTCCTTCCTGTATAAAAACAGCATTTATATTTCTGGATATGAGTCAATGCAGTAGCACTTCTCAATTATATATGATTACCTTCATATCTAAATGTCAATATTCTAACATGTGTTACTAATTTATTATTATCAAATCAGAAAAAGTTAATTTTTAAATTTTAATTTTTAACAAAAGACCGAAAATATTATCTATTTTCCTATTTTCCCGATGTAGAGGCAATCAAGAAAGCTGCATAAGTGAATATATAACCCACAGAAAAATGGGCTAATCCAACCAATCTTGCTTGCACAATGGAAAGGGCCACAGGTTTATCTCTCCATCGAATCAAATTGGCCAAAGGTGTGCGTTCATGAGCCCATACTAAAGTTTCAATCAATTCCTGCCAATATCCACGCCAGGAGATTAAGAACATAAATCCAGTAACCCAAACAAAATGTCCAAATGAGAACATCCATGCCCAGACCGATAAACTATTCATACCAAAAGGGTTATATCCATTAATAAGTTGTGAAGAGTTTAACCATAAATAATCTCTTAGCCAACCCATCAAATAAGTGGAAGATTCAATAAACTGTGAAATGTAATATATTGTATAATATCAAAAATATATTTTGCTTGGTATACAAAGGGTGTCGGATACTTCAAGTTTTGCGTTGGATACAGTATCCAAAATTTTCTCTTGTTATTTGTATTTTCGGACAGTTCAAAAATGTCTTAGACATGGTATCAGAGAGTATCCATGGCGGATACGGGTACGATACAAATACAATACTGCAGAAGACCATTTAATAGGAATATCCGTGAATCATAGCTTGTATGTCCAAAATGTGTTGAAAATTGTCCCTAGCTGTACTTGAACCCAGAATCATAGTGAAGAAAAAAACTTTCCTTCATTTAAAGCAGACAATAAGTTACACATTTATATTATGAAATCTATAATATTAAGTCTAGACAACAGTAGTCTGGGTTCCTGCAAATTATATACGTAAATCTCTAGTAAAATTAATCAATCAGGTCAGATATTGCCAAAGCTTATTGCCAGCACACAAAGTTGTATACATGTAAAGACTTCAAAGATGAGCTATAATAAACAAAGAATAATATCAAATTTATCTATGACCAGAATGGGATCTAAGTGGATAGACCTTATTGAACACTCCACCAGTGCCAGATAAAAACTTCCCTCTAAATTCACAGAAAAGTTGTCCATCAAGACTTCTCATAAATGCAATCCCACTTTAAAAAATATATATTAGATTCCATCCTGTCAAGAAATCTAATCAACCTGATCAACAATTTCATGCTACCCAAGTGTGTTGAAGAGCAGTTAGATGTGTATAAATTATGTCATAAAGTGAAACGATCACATCAGCACGTGATCTACCAACCTGACTTCGGTATCTCATGAGCCCACGTCGGCATCCATCATCTGTGCTATGCCTGAATTCTAGAAGACTCTCCTACGGCATTTTCCATTCGAGAGTACCAATCACCAATCCGTGTATGCTCTACCATATCTCTACCAGACTTGAGGTAGCGAATGGGTCTCAAAACACCATAGACAGCAAGGTCAGCTAAGTTAGGCTTGGCTCCACCTGGTGAGAGAAGGTTACGACAAATAAATTAGACATCATATTGTAAAATCGTTTAAAACTACAATTTATATCGGAGACAGTTACGAAGGATAAATTAGCCATCATATGATAATATCGTTTAAAACTATAATTTTATCAGCATACTCAAAGAGGGGATTTGAACCTAGAAAATCTCGACCCTTGAGCGCATCTACCCATGTTTCTGCAGCTTCATATAAAGCTGCACGTTCATCCGTGATGTTATATTTTTTCTTCAATTTTTTTGAGACAAAATACATTGCAGCAGCTCCAGCATATTTTGCTGTTATTCTCTCAGTGAAGCTAAAGTTTCCTGCACTTGATCGGAGCTAGATATTAATATAACTAATATTACTGCAATCCAAATTGAATAACTAGTATCTGCTATGTTCGTGATATTAAAATCTCACCATGACTAGTTATGTAGTCAAATGACTCGAGGGCTTCCGAAGAACTTCGATATATATTAGGTGACAATATGTGCACCAAGTGATTGTCCACCCAACTGCAGTGATGCCAATTGACATTACTAAGATGACATTTAAAGTAAAACCTAATGCTTGTCGATAATAAAAGTAAACTTTTAAGGTGTAAAAGTTGGTCACCACTGTGTTCAATAAAATTCAAAACACAGAAAGAGGCACCAGAATTCATTCTCATCGATAAAGTAAAATAACAATACAAGTACTGGTATTTGCAATAGCTTTACCATATGGTTTTCTGATACGATCCAAATTATCTTCGTTTCGAGTAGAAGATTAGACTCCAGAAATAAGAGAGAAGAAGATTTTCTTCACTGCGAGTGGAAGAATGACTCCATAGAATTTGAGAGAGAAGATAGAGTTTTCTGAATATTTTCATCTGCTTTCTCATTCAACGTGTTCCTCTACATATAATAGTTGTGTTCCTCAAAAGTAGGAATCACTAATAGATAATGCTAAATTCAAACTACCCACTAATAACTTATCTAGATAGAAATAAGAATAACTGCTGCAACACACTAGACACTACTACACGACACTTAAGACTACTAATAACTAAAAATGGAACTTACTGCTAATTAAATGGAAATAATTAACAAACTTAATTAAATAAAGGCTTCAGGCCAAACATGCATGCCTCCTTTTGTTTTCTCCTTTAGGCCCCTCCTTCGGGTCATAAAATGATTGAAGTCCACTATATTGCAAATTAGGAATGGGTTGCACAACAATACTTTCATTTGGGCCTCTAATCGTATCATTTTCACATAGTTCATCATAACAATATCGAGTCATAAGGAAAATAGATTAAAGTTATATGAAAGTGAGGTCAAAAGAGCCAGAAACGCCTACCCACGCCACTTCTTCTCTTCACCATCGTCTATAGCAGAACCAATGGATGAGTCAGAAGGAATCTTTTCCGCCAATTTATCAATTATAACTACATAGATAGAGCATGGAGAGAGTTAAAAAAATTGATTCCAAAACCCAGAAATGACAGAAAATTCTGCTTATATCACCATATACCTAATTCTGATAGATTTCATTATTACCTTTTCAGATTACTGGGAGAAATTAGATGAATGTGATTCTAACATATCCAATACCTGACGAGTCAACCATCTGTTCCCCATCAACCGTCAATATAGGCACTTTCTGGTAATCAGACCACTTGATTTCCTTCTTGCTGATGGGATTGACCTCCTCAACTTTGTAGGGTATATCGTAGTAGTCCAAGAATGCTATACAACGAATTTCACAGCAACAAATGTTATCAAGATGAACAGATTGAAAATTGTACACAATGACAACTAACACGATAGCAAGTCTTCATTTTTGTTGCATGAAAATTCAAACATAAATCTATTAGTCTTCTCAACAAGTGATTAGCAAAGTGAACTGTATTACAACACATTTCATTTGAAAACTCTATATATAGTATTTATACAGCTTGCTATCTTACTCTTTAATCCGACATCATATCATTTAGGTAAGTCGGTCCATCATATGCTTCTAGAACTAACAGACATTTTGTTTGAAAGATTAACAGGTGCTTGAGAAGAGAGTGCTGGAAATTGGAACCTCATTATACATTAGACGCTCAGACATATTCATTCATTACAAGAAAACAAGAAATAATCTAAAAACAATTACGCTGATTTGATCCGTCAACGAGTCAATGGGGTGAAACTGGGAATAGTTAATTTACAAAATAAATCCTTCTTCTATCAAACAGAATCATACACAGTTGGACTGAAAATCCATATCTAGTTTATCCTGCTTCTTAGTTCTCAAAACAAACTTACATGTAAGAAATAACTGTTGCAGTTCTGCTTTCACACTTCAACAATTCTCGAATTCTCGTGCACACAGAATACATTGACATCTAACCAATTATATCCTAAATACTCACTTCAAAGTGTGTAACTAATGCTAGTACATAAGCTTTGTACTTGAATGCTTTGCAGGAAATTATTAGACATTTTCACTTAAACTGAACAGAACAATTTCTAGCACCAATCTCAAATCAAGTTCTAGTTATCACAAACTGAATACGCATAGAAGCGAAAAGCAATACCTTTGACCTTGTTACAGAAAGGACAAGCTTCATACTGATACAAAACGACGTCGTTCGGCCTGAATTCCGACTGCACGGTCTCTTTCGCGTGAACATCTTCCACAGCCGTGGCGGCGACTACCGAGAACAACATCGCTCCGGTAATGAGGTGTACCGAAGCGCGATCGGACTGATCGCCGGCGATCCTGTTGAACGATAACCGGTGAGATCTCGCCGAGGAGTTGTTGCTGTTCGTGCTAAAAGGAGCCGCCTGGAAGAAGCGAAGGTGTTGGTGGACGGAGTTTCCGGTAACTGAAGGTGCGACGGCGACGCCTTCCACGGCGCGGCGAATGGCGGCGCGTCCGCTAATCCTCCGCATCTCTGGAAAATCAAAATGGCTGAGCTCTCGCAATCGATTCTTATTCTCTTTCCTTTTTCGTGGTTTGTGCGAGAGGGTTTTAGAAGGTGTCCACGTGAACCGAAAAGGTACCGCGCAGGCGCTCAATTTAGCGCGAGAATTGGAATTTTTTATTTTTTTTTAATTCAAGAAAAGTGGGGTTACCTAAATGCCTAAGCCAACGAACATGCGTTATTATAATTATAATTTTGAGTCACAAATTATAATTAGCTTAATAAAAAAAATAGAGAGACACGTTATCTAAATTCGAAATAAACATCTCTCACAGTGAAAGTTTGATGCCTAGATCAATAGTCAATATACCTTGGGACGATCAAGGAATTAAATTTCGTTATCAGTATCGATATGGGGTAATAAATTTACGAAAATTTCGATGGAAATTTCGGAGATATTCAAAATTTCGATATCGATTTTTAAAGAAATCATGGATATTTATAGAAATATTTGGAAATTTGCAACAAAACTTTGTATAACTTTAAATATCATAATTATGCATCTTTTACATAAATAATATTGTATATATAATATATGTATAGTGAATTTTGTTAAGTAGTATAATTAAAATCTGTAGCGAAAATATAAAATAAATATGATTTAAGAGTAAAATAATAATCAAATCTCCTAAAAATTTCATTAAAACAAAAATCCACAATTTTAATACAAATCATCATTTAAAACCACATTGAGTTTCGAGAATCGAAATCACTATCATTGGTCTCTCTTCTCCCTCCACTTTCGTGCTACATGTATAAATTATTAGTCAAATGTTGACAGTATTCATCTCATGACATTGAATGTTGGTGGTACTACATATAATGATGGTAATATCTTTTTGATGTTGTATTCTGCTGAACCACAACGGGCACAACATATTCGACAATATTCATCACATAAATATATGTTTTGAAAAAAATCTAATGTGAATTAGTGAATACATGACTTATTTGCACAAAAGTTGACATAAAAATCACACTTTTCAAAATGAATGTATAGTACACGTAGTAGGGGCAAGAATATAAAATTTTGAAATTTTTTGAGTATGGTCGATATTTCGGGATATTTCGGGAATTCCAGGAAATTTCGGTGGATATTTGATAAAGTATTTTTTATTAAGAATTCAAGATTTCGGGAAATATCGAGAAATTTTGATAGATATTCTGCAAAATTGGATCAAAGGTGAGATTTCGCTTCGAGACCCTCGGAATCCGAAATTTCGGTGGAAATTTTGAGGTATCGGAAGATATTTAAGACCATGGGACGATCGGATGAATTTAATTTTCCCTTTTTCTTCATCTTGAGCCCAGGCCAATGAGAGCTAGGCTCTGTAGAATGTCCAGTCCATTCAACTCGGGTACTGTAATATGGGCTTGGAAAATTTTAAAGCACTCATCGGGCTTAGTATTACAATTAGGCCCATCAAAAGATTATGGGCTATGTGCATTAGAAGTGTGTACGGTTCGGTTATTCAATTATACCACAAAAATCGTTGATTTGAATCGATTTCGGTATATTAGGCATTCGTTAACTTATTGAACTCAAATTTAGTTTAATTTATATATTTTTACTTATTATTTTGATCAATAAAAATATTAAATAAGGGAAACTCATGTTTCACTACACATGATTTCTTGTTTATTTTGGGCAGAATTTGTGTTTTTGATTTTGTAAAGAGGAATCTTGATTGACTGAATCAAAGTAATCTCACGTCGATTTTTAACCAAGTCAAACTCTGTGTTAAGTTTTTTATTTGGGTTTTTACGTTAATCAACTAAAATTTCGATTCAGTACAAACTTAGTGAGATGTACGCGTTAGTAGATGCATTTTTCTTCTATCAGTGTTCTATGGTATAGCTCTTATCTCGATATTTATTAATATATAAAGAAAAAGAATCTAGTGGACAAACGAAAAAATGTTGAACTATGATGACTTCATTTTTATCCAGAATCACTCATAGTGTTTTTCTACAATTTTCTATTTTCGAACGCATTTAGAACTCCATATTATTTAGCTACTCCGAGATCAAATGATTCGTTTTCTTTTTTTAGGAAAAAATATATTTGGAAACTCTAAAAAAACGTAAAATCAGAGAATTTATAATTAGTAAAATATAATTCTTAAGTTTGATATTAAACCATTTAACAATGAAAAATATTATATACCACTGTGCCGTATTTTCATGATTCTTAATATGGTAACATATCTATTTGTTATGGTAAATATAAATTATGAAAATCAAATCAACGGCGCTTATCTCATTTAACTCTTACCGAAATTGAAAAAAGTGATTAACAGTCGGATAATAATTAATAACCTATGATATATATATTATATAACATCACTTTTTTAAAAATCATAACATCCCAGATATCAAAACAAACAAATAAATATAGGTTGTATTTGTTTTTGTTTTGAAACATGTTTTGGCTTATGTTTTTTTGCCCAAAAAGAATTTTTTTGGTCAAAGAATTTGTCAACTATTGTCTTCATATTGTGTCTACTTTAGGGTGCCTATTAATTATATCAACTACAATATATATATAACCATAATATTACAATCGTTTAAAACTTATATTATATTATATTTTTCAATTATAAACACAACTTTTCAGATAAAAACTTACATGATTTGATTAGTACAGTAACTTTTGTCTCTTCTGAAAATAAAATCAAACACAAAACCAAATACATTTTTATCAAAATATATAACTCCCAATAAATTTTTTTACCAAAATTTTCAACAAAAATAAATCCTCCAAAATAAAAACAAACACAAGCATAACATCCGTTAACCCAATTGACTCCAAGGCCCAAGCCTCCAACTTCTACTAGGTCACGGAATCCGACCCCCACTAGGATTAGATGACACAACTGCAAATCACAATAAATCAAAGGACCAAAACGTAAAAAGGAAAGCCGCGTGAAGGTCGATCCCCCTTTTGCCTATATATACACCCCGTCGCCCTACGATCATTCATTCTTTTGCGTGTTTGAGAATTGATATACATATAATTCTCTGTCTCTCTCTCTGCGTCGCCGAAGCCGTAACCCTAGGTTTCAAAATCCCCCTTTTAACACTCGTTCATCGAGACCTATTAATCGGCCAGATCTTTCTGAATTTTGAGCCCTAACCCTAATTCGTTACCTGTTGGTGGGTTTTAATTTTGTTTTTGTGAGAAATTTCGATCCGATTCGATTCTTGAAGAATGTCTCGGTGCTTTCCGTACCCACCACCAGGGCATACACTGAGCAAGGCTAGCAATGAGGCCTTGATCGAATCGATTAAGGTTTGTTGTGCAGAAACACCTTGATTGATTTATGCATGAGCATGAATTGAGTCCTCATCGAAATAAATAATTATTATTGGGTCTCTGTGGTGGGTTTGTGTTATTTATGGCTCCGGCGTGTAAATTTCGAAGAATACGATATTGGACATGTTCTTGGTGTTTAGGGTTTTTCTTGAATGTGATTGTTCTTTCGAGATCTGGTTTTTGTCGGGTCTCGAATTGGGTTTATGTGTAATTTGTATGCGATGTATTGAGAATTTAGTGGGTGTTCGAGTATTCAGATGTTTCTCTGTATGAGAACGTCTATGGACTCAAATTTGATGCAGTGGGGGTGGGCCTGTGGGGTTGTAATTAACTTCCAGGGTACGTAATTGTGTGTCGTTGTTTGCAATATCTCATTGGATGTGTGGATCATGTCCAAGAATTGAGATTTGTGGCTCGCTATATGTATTTAGCAGTTGTTTGTTGGTGTGTGTTTTTGTAACCAGCAGATAATCACGCCTATAATACCCAAAAGATGACATCCCATTAATTATCTAAAGTATTAATAAACATAAATATAACGGACAGACTTATTCGACCTTTTCGCCATATTTAATAGGCGTCCTTGATATTGATTATAAACACGTATGATGTAAAATACATTAGTTATGCTGTGATGTTATTAATTATTAGGTTAGTTATTTATGATTGATTATCTTAACATTTTTATAAGTTAAATATTAGTACCACATCGTACAATATATACTAATATATGGTAAAATATGTATTATTTATCAATGTGACATATGTATATGATATTTACCATGTACTCGTGGTTGTATCTTGGATTGATAATGTTCATTCCTGTATTCGTGTCGGTGTAACAGAGAGTCATGGGTTTTTGGTGATAACTCCAGTTTTAGGACGATTAATGTGGAGGAAGAGTGGGAGGTTCTGGAAAATAAGTGATATTAGAGTGTAACAAGTTTTTTTGTCTACTAGGCGAGAATTTTAGCAGGATATAGGCTTTACTATGAATGGTGCATAGCATTATTATCCAGTTAAATGCTTGGGTGTTAGATGAACACATGGTATGGATAACTTGTTGTTCTCTAATTTGTGGGTTCATTTATTGTTTGTTTCGGAGTAGCTTGTATAGTTTTTTTTTATCAAGCACACGGAAGCTATTTGTCCTCGAACTAGAAAAGAACCTTCATAACAATGTTCACACTATTACACAATTATGCTGGACGACCAGACAGCGTTGCAATCTTGAAATCTAGATGAAACATGAGGATTCTTCTTCATGTCATCTAAATGTCCATGGTAGACAGTGAAACATTTGTGAAGTATGAAATTTGTTGTAAGCTCAGGCCTGTTGTGAGGAGATTTTGGTGGGTTTTGTGAGAGCTGTATGGTTACTATTTGAAGTTGGGCTAATCAGAAAGGGTGATGATTGGATAAGAAATCCATTTGTTATTAATGTTATTTGACAAGGATCGGGTACTGGCTGTTAAAAGTTTATAGGATGGTCTTATCCATTCTTGTAGGACTACTTTTCTAGTTAATTACGTGATTGATCTTTTTCCAATGGTCATGCCTGTTTGCTTGACATAATACAATGTACTGCCTTTGTAGTTTGTTTGGACAAAAAAAAAAACCCAAAAGTGCTCTGTTCATTTCCTGCATTTCTTTTAAAGGTTTAAATAAGTACAAGGCTCTCAGAAGAGCTGATCAGTGAACTTCTTAAGTTTTTGAGGTCTAACTTAAATGTTTTTAATTCTTTAAATTAAAAAAATCGACTTGGGAACTCTCAAGTATTTGTTTAAAGTAGGACCAAGTATATGAATGTGGTCAATCAGAATCTGCTGTTTTTTGAATATTCATGATAGTACGGGATTTACTCTCTCTTAAGTGCATGATCGTCTGGGTGGTTGGAGTAATTGCCTACCTATGAAAATTTGAAGTGAATCATTCTGAGGTTTATGTTCATGTCGTGGGCCATGTAACATGTTTCACTTCCCTGGCCCCAATTCTAAAACTGTTAATTTTGGTGCTCTAAAGCTCCAAAAGCTAAAGGAGGAAAAGGAACAAAGGAAGAAGGAGAAGAGAGAGAAGAAAGAGAAAAAGAAAGAGAAGAAAGAGAAAAGGAAAGAGAAGGAGAAAAAGAAAGAGAAGACAAATAAGGATTTGGACAAGTCTGGTAATGTCAAGGGTGGCATTAGCAAGAAGATTTGGACGGATACAAAAGATGACTTCCTCCATAAGAGAAGAGAGGCTGAAAGCGAACAATTGGAACGGAGCAGTCTCACCGAGGAGAATGGACAGCCTGTTTGTTTGCGCAGCACTTCCTCCGACAGCACAGAGAACAGCAATAAGAGGAAGAGGCACTCCTCATCCTTAGATGGTAGCCGTGCTCATAGTAAGTTTGTTTCCCTCTTCACAAAATTGTATAGCTGGATAGTACTTTTGGATTTTTCTAGGATGTAATGAGACTTGAAATCCTGGACAATCAATTGTTCCTGTAGTGCGAATCCCTGAAAGGTCCGCCATTCTCGAACTCTCTAAGACCATGTTTGTTTCATAAATTTTGGTGAGGATAAGGAAAAATGTAAAGGATCAAAAAGTAAAGCAAAATGTATTATCATGTGATGCGAAGAAAATATTAACATTTTCCTTACATTTTTATCCTTTCCATTTTCCTTTTCCTCACAAGTATTCACAAACCAAACATGGCCTACAATGACAAATGTCAATGTAGTGGGGCCTACCAGGACGATTGTGATTGTCATGGAATCGTGGGACCCCCGAGCACAACCCGACGCGTTCTCCCTGTTTTGTCGTATTTCCCATTTTCTTCCAATTTGTTGAATAAAGGATATGCTGCTTACTTGTCCTATGATTGTATAACAGGTAAAATTATCTTGGTTCGTCTGCCCTCAAAGAAACAGAAAGATATCGATTCTTCATTGAATCAACAGCAGCTCAACTCGACGTCTGGAAGGATAGAGAAGACCCAAAATAAAGATGATATTGGTCTCCGAGGCAACCCCGGTAATCTTCATCACCCATTGGATGTGATCCTCAACGTCAGTCAAAGCCTCACTCTTAAAACTGATAGAGATGTGATCTGTTCGACATCAGGGCGGACTGAGGATAGTGCTCCAGTCAAAATTCGAAGATCTGTACCCACTCCTATGCAGAGAGTGGAATCACAGTACAAGGATCTAATTGTGAACTGGGTCCCACCTCAACTGGACGATGTATGCCTCTATTCTGAAGATCTAGATTGGCTTTGCCCGGGCACGAACAACGATGCATCAGGTGTTAAAAGGCCGAAATTGGAAAGTGACAGCGTGTCATGCTCGGGAAGCTCGGGATTGTGGCCTCGAGCTCAATACTTGAGTGATGTTGGTATATACGTGTTACCATACACTGTCCCATTTTGAGCTGTGCTGTTGTAAACGGCATAAGCATTAAGGAGATATCTTCCTGCTTTCTGAGGATTTTTGTGGTTCCTCTTGTAAGGCGGGTTAAGTGTTTTCGATTTGACTATTGAGCACGATGAATTACCAAAAAGAAGATTATTTGGCTCCACGATCATATTGTATCATGGAGCCAGATAAAATGATGCTCGTGAAATCGAAATGCTGGTATTTTGTACCCATGGACTTGGGGTGTTTGGTTTGTGTAAGAAGCTGCAATACTTCTTGGTCGGCTAATTTATTTGGTCGATGCTGTTGAATTGTTCTCAAGTCTGAGAATTATGGAATGTTGTAATATTAGTCATAATAATGAAATGTAATTGCAGTAATGATCATGTAAATCCAATTCTTGATCTGAGAATTTATTCGTACAAGAGAAATGATTTTCCAAAGAATTTTGTTCGGAAATTTCTGAAGTGATCCTGCAAAGAGATGTGACACCAATTATTTTACTACTAATGATCAGATAGCACCCAACTTTTGACATATTATTACCATTAATGATTAAATAACACTTTTAACTCGTTTAAAGGAAGAATATGTGAATAGCTGATCAGAAAAAAAAAGAATATGCGAATAAAGTTCATTTTGACTGTATATTTTGTTGTATGGAAAAATGAATTTGACCTCTGTATAATTATGAGAAATCACATAATATCACTTATTTTTTAGAGATCTTTTTGTTATACTCTATTCATATGCACGTTTTATCAAAAAAATATGAAACATCAACTTTTTTACCCGAATTATGGATCTTTGGCACCCACACCCCTTTACGTATATCGGCAAGAACCACCCCTCCTTCAACTTTTTCCTGAAATTTACAAGTTAATGACCATAATATGCTTAACATTTTAGCTAAATAGGTTTAATTGTATGAAATTGTCGAAATATTATTAAATTACTTTGTTATAAACCAAATAATAAAACTTCCAAAATGATTTATTTTTTAAAAAAATCTTTAAAATCCCTAAACTTTAATTTATATATTTATAAAGAATCTTTTCTAATTACGTGAATAGTTTATCATGGATAAATACTTTTTGTTTGAGGTCATGTTCTTTAAACTGCTATGATCATTTATTAGCAACAAAACAAGAGATAATTACCAATGCACACGTACCTTTCACAATTACCCCCATCGAGTTATCTAAGTGTAAAATAACCCTAACAGAACATGTAAAACGACATTTTTATCCTTGATTAAAACCTTAAAAGCAATTAAAAAAAAACAGAATTTCCAGAGGACAAAATTACCCCTTATTTAATACAGTAATGAAAGCCTGAGAGTGGTTTTTTTTTTTTTTTTCTGGTGATAGAAGCCCGAAAGAGTGATGGTTTATATATTACTTTTTTTTTTTTTTTAATTTCGGTTTTGCCTGAACCGAACCGAACTGAAAAAATTTGGTTTTAACCAAACCTAACCGAACTTTTTCGGTTTGTGTTTTTGGAAAATTGAAATGTCGATTAACCGAATTTTCGATTCGGTTTGGGACCGGATGAACTGCCCTACGGGTAACCTAAGACGTTGGTGCGACAAATTCAGACCTATAGTAAAAACCCCATATCAAGATTCTATCCCAATTAAGAATTAAAAAAGCCCAACCCATTTGCCTCATCTATTGCCGAAACAATTGAGCCATTAGGCCCATTCACAGCTATCGGGCTAATCTGATTGGGCCCATTATCGGCCCAAGTTCATCTTCAAGTCGTGTCTTTCTTCTTCGCTAAAACCCTAGCTCTGATTCCCTTCTTCCTTGAGTTAATCTTGGACTTTTCCTCGTAATTGTTATTCGGCAGAAATAGTTATTATGACGGAGTACAGTCGGCAGAGTGATTTCCTGTTCTGCGAAATTTGCGGAACTATGCTGTCTTTCGATACTCCAAAGTACGCTCGCTGCAAATTGTGCAAATTTCAGAAGCCCCTCAAAGGTAATTTCTTTATTTTTTTCTCTCTGTTTTTTTGTTAAAATTAAAAAATTGAGCTGCAGATTGTAAATTGGTTGCGAGATTGTCGCTGCTTTCGAATTCCTTTTTTGAATTTACTTCAGCGTAGTAGGTTATTTTCGTTAATAGGTTTTGGGAATTACTGATAGTCGTAAAGACGATCAAAAAAGTTTTATGCTTTAAGCAAGCAAGTATGGATAGGGTTGTGAACGAGTCGTGTCGAATAAGATGTTGTCCAAGCTTGTTTGAGTTCTTATCGAGTTTCAGAGTTTTGTGTTTGAGCTTGGTTTGATTGTTGATCGAGCCGAGCTTAAAAGAAATTGTAGTCGAGCAGAACACGAGTCGAGCTCGAATAGCTTGAAGATTTGAACAAATTATATCATTTTTTACTAATCGAGTCGAGTTTCGGACACGCAAAGTTTGTTCGAGCTTGATTTGATATGTTATCGAACTGAGCTCGAACGAGCTTTTACCGAACAATCTCGAGTCGAGTGCCGATTAGTTTGGTTCGTTTTTCAGCCCCAAGTATGGACTATAATGATACTACGTAGGTAAAATCAGTTACAAGTTAAATGATGACATTGCTGTTTGTCTCAGTTTTCATGTTATGTTCTAATGCGGTGATGTGTATGAGCTGAGTTGATAATGAATCTGTATTTGTATGATAGCGCACCTGCTTGAGGCATGAGATTCCTGGCAATTTTTTCGCGACTGTGAGATGGTTTAGCTCTCTGTGTTCGTCGCGCAACAAAATAAATAATGACCTCAATTTTTGAGACAAATTAATCACTTTCTTAGGTTCTCAGCCTTTATTATATAAGTCAGCTTGAAATTTGAATCATGAAATAGAGCATATTAGAAAATACAAACAGAACTTTTTTAGAATCGGATTTTGCGTTTTACTAGTCTTTTATATTTGATATTCTTTTAATGAATAATGATATCAATGTTCACTGTTTATTCATATTGATTGATGATTTTCTCTTCTTGTATTGTTTTCTCAGATATTGCTGATAAAGAGATCCGTTACACTGTTAGTGTTGAGGTACAATGCTGATTGACTCGGTAGAATTTGTTCTCTTATATTTTAATGGGATAACATTTATTAGGTGTGTGAACACTCTATGGACCATTTGACTTACTAAGAGGTAATCAGGCACAATGCTTACTTGCTTAGCTTGGTTACGAAAAGGTAAAATGAATCGACAATGTTAGAAAGTAAAGTTTTCGATTGATGATTAATTTGGGAACACTTTGATTAGTATACAAACATTTATGATATCCTCAAAATACAAAAATCTTTTCTTTGTCATTTTTCTTTGTTCTTTCATCTCCAATGCTTACTATAATTATCATTATTTTCTTAGCCAATAATCCTGGTACATCTTATGCAGGATTTGAGGAGGGAGCTGGGAATTTCTTCACTTGACGACATTGAAGAAGAGAAGGAACTTAAACAAATGGTCAGAACCATATTGGCATTCACTGCTTTTAATGTTACTAATTATAATGAGTGTATCTGATGTTATCTTTGTTTCGACAGGATTACAATGCAAAATGTAGAGCATGCCAACATTTGGGCATGGCTTATGTCGCCAGACAGGTAAATCCTTCGCATAATTTATATATATACGAATTTGGTGCTGTTTTTCTTTTCCAATGGCCTTTTTTTCTTTCTGTTGCAACTTCCAACCAGCTTTGCCTTTTATCTTTCTTACTTCAGATTAGATCTGCTGACGAAGGGCAGACCATCTTTTATACATGTCCCGTGTGTGCACATAAACAAACTGAGAACTCATAGGATCTGGCAACCCGAGAAATTTATCGATGCTGGATGTATTTTGATCTCTACAAATGAGAGTGAAGGATCTCTGATTTCTGCAGATTTATACATTTGATGATGATGATCATCTCGTGTTGGCTATAGAGATTTATACAAGAATTAGAATGTCTGCATATAATCCCCCTTCTAAGTTTGAGTGATCTTCATATTTTGCTGCTTTGTTTTTTTATTGTTATGTTGTTTCTTATATTTGATCTCTTAAAACGACTAAATTGTGCTACATAGTAATTTTTTATTTTCAAATTTTTGGTAATTGCTAGTTACATAATTCAGTGTAAAGTCTAGATCACTAAGATGATCTTTGTATGCTATATTATCAACTCTTTTATGTTCAACTGGGTATACAAATAGTATCACAGATGATGGGAATGAGACCGATTGGAACGAAGATACGACATTATGGGTGTGTTTGGATGGAAGAATTTGAAAGTCATGAATTTCAAATTCATCAACAAAGTTATTGAGCTTATTTGGATGATTTCAAGTTACAATGTATTTCAAATCCATTTGAACTGATTTTGAGTTATTTTTTCAATTATCAAGTTGATTTCAAATGATGCTAATTTGGAGTCATTTGAAATTTTCATCCAAATCCATTCCTCAGATCAAAATCAACTAATCCAAAGTCCAAACACACCCTAATAGAAAATTCAAACTGAAATATATGGCATTATTAGAAATTAGAAATGATTTTGGTCAATGTCAAGGGCTCAAGGCATATACACACAACGTTTGACAATTATATGTAAACACATATATATATACTAGTAATGTGAAAATATTGATGCATACAAGTAATGTGAAAATACCAAAAATATTGATGCACATAGAACTTAAAATTTATCTCAACATTTTAATCAGCGAATGCATATACACTTTGTCGCCGCGGGGAGTGATATTGACTTGTGTAATAGGAATGGACATTTGTGTATGTAGCAGGAAGTGATATTGAATTGTGTAACATGAAATATGGATTTAGACGGACGATAAGTTGGGAATAGTCGTATATAGTTGTTTATTTCACAACGCCAATGTATAAAATGCTTTTTAAATATATATCACCACTTCAATTTACATGTTACGTGTATGAATTATTTTTTTAACTGTATTCAATTTTATTTTTTTTTGGTAGAATTCTTAACTGTATTCATACAAACTCTACACACTTGAGATTCAAATCTAATACATATTAAAATACAAAGTAAATATCATTAAAAATACAATATGAAATACACTTGCTATATAAATATAATAGCTAGGAATTACAAAATAAAAACATCATTCAAATACATTTCGAAAATAATGAAATGTAGGATGACATGAAACTTGAAACCAAACTAGAGAAACATCATAAACTTCAATAAACAAAGCACAAGAGCGTTAACAAAGTCACAATCTTTTGTGCCTTTTTTATTTACGAAGTGATGCTTCTCATAACTTTTAAGTATATCAGCAATGGCACTTAATTAATTAATTAGCATATTCACCGGAGACGAAGTATTGTTGCCGGAGATTGTTTGTAGCTCCGGTGTCAACTCCGGCGGCCTTCGCATTGCAGCTGATCATCAGCTTTGGCCTCAAACAAAAACTCGGCAAAGGCAAGCTGCTCGGCGGCGGAGAAATCGTCGTAAACACCGCAGAACCCGTAACCATATCAACCGGGTCGGGTCCCATAGTACTATAAGTTCTTGATGAAACAATATTAACGCAGTCTGATGATCTTTTAATC
Organism: Buddleja alternifolia; assembly: GCA_019426215.1. Taxonomy (NCBI): domain Eukaryota; kingdom Viridiplantae; phylum Streptophyta; class Magnoliopsida; order Lamiales; family Scrophulariaceae; genus Buddleja; species Buddleja alternifolia. The sequence goes on from CM033390.1 coordinate 2,331,636, forward strand.
TCTCCCTTTTTGTGATTTTTTGTGGGAGATTTTGATTTCTTGGGGATGAAAGTAGAAGGGTTTCTTCGTCTATTAGTGTTGTTATTGGGAGGAGGGTAGGCGGCGGTGCTGCGGAGGGGATAGGTGGTGGGAAGAGGGAGAAGAGGCGGCGGCGGAGGTGGTGGTTGTCGGAGAAAAGGCGGCGGAGATGGTAAAATGCCCATTGATGAGTAGTAGTGAAGATGATTTGATGGCATAAAATGTGTAGAATTATTATTGAAGTGCATTTTGTTGGGGTTTTTCATATGGGATTTGCAGGATGAAATTTGTTGATGATCTAATGATCCATGCAAGAAAACTCTCTCCATAATTAGATAAAAAAAAAAATCCAAGATAAATAAAAATAGGGAATGATCTCGAATACACACTCGGATCAGCAGATGTTAAACCCGAAAATTATATATGAAGATTAAAATCTTGAGGAAATAGAATGAATAAAAAGGAAAAAATTACATAAAATATGATCTTATGCATGTATATATAGAAAACCCTTAAAAGGGTTTTATATATATGGATACACTATATAGCAAGAAACATCTCTTGAAGGTCTCTTAGAGGCCTTTAAATAGGAGGAGCTAGAAGAGAACCCTACAAATTAATTTAATTTAGGTTTAATTTTTTCGTGCTGATTAATGTAGTGCATGTGGTTCCATAAAATATATATATTTTCATGCTAATTTACCGACAATAGTTGGCGGTCGGCTGACGCAATATTAATATTAAACGGTCCAGGGCGGCAACCGCCAATGCGATGGTGACCAATGATCATTTGATTATCGCTATTTTTAGAAATATCACTAGTCAAGTTCCTTCTATTGTGTGGAAGAACACATTATAATATATATATATATAATCAAGCCTTTTCGCCCAGTAGTATAAAACTACTATTGAGATAACTTGGGTTCGACCTGGTTTGCTCACAAAATCGATTCCCAGCATTGTCAATATAATGTTTGGCCAGCGGCAGCCACGCACCGCGAGTGGGGATTAATCGAAGTACGCGAAAGCTGACCTGGACACCCCGTGGGGAAACCAAAATATATATATATATTTATAATATATATATATAGACACACAGTACTTTTTGGCTATATGTAGGTTGGTCCTCACTAGGAATTAGGAATATGGTTTTGACAACAATATTGCTCTAATGTTATGTTTTGTACCTTAGATGGTGTATAAAATACTAATTTCTTACTTATAAATTTGGTATGGGTGTTTATATAAGTAATATATTGATTTCATAAGAAATGAGATGAATTAAACACCAATTATAACAGATAATTTGAAGTGGTTACTTTTTATCCCGCATATATGCTTATTTTCTTCTCAAAATCTCATAAGAAGACCTTCTAATCTTGTGATACTACAAATTTTGAATGGTTACTATTCCTTAAAGTCATATAATAATAAAATTTGGAGGTCTCTGTGATCTTCCTAGATTTGATCATTAGAAGTGTTGATGATTGATACACACGATTTTTAGCTTTAATTAGTACAATGTGGTCTATATATGCTTAATTTGTTGGGAAATTCTAGTTTAGATTGATTCAGAGTTAAATGAAATAAAAAGTGAATTGTGTTTGTTTTATTATGAGGTTTCACAAAGTGATATAACAGTTACCTAATTTTTGGCAATGATCAATATGTTACTTATTTAATCACACATGAGATCTTCTATTACAAAATAATATTACATTTTGTGTTGCACATCATGAGTGACATGTATGAGAAATTCTAGCCTACTCTGGAATTAACCAAATTTAAATGTATTTTACAAAATGAGTGATCAATCACATAATAAGTATAATTCATCACACAATTTGTAAAATACACTAGAATTCATCCGAATTGGGAGGAGGGCAAAAAAGTATACTATACATTGATGTAATATAATTTAAACCTCTTAATGTATTTAAGATCGAGTGCATATATATAAACATTGAATTTCAATATAGCAGTGGTCGACCCATTTGTAACAATCATTCATAGCTTCATATTATGAAGACAAGAAAAGCATGCATGCGTCATATGGACCGACCACAATAAAGTTTCTGGCTTGCCAATAGTATTAAGAATGCTCTATCTTAAAATATTTCAAGATACTATGTCGACTTAAATATTTTAATAGTGTATATAATATCACTGTCAATATTAGAATTCAGTTCGTTGATTGGTACATAAAAGTATATACCATAGCAAGGGAGGTGGAATTTTATATACTATTAAAATGAAATAGTTCTAAATTTTGGCTATTTGGAAATTAGAAATAAGAAAGTGAGTTGATATTAGCACTCACACAAACTATGATGCACTTACACAGCGACATGGGTATGGGACACAACATTTCTAAAAAAATTAGGACACGACACGGCTCTCATATATATATATATATATATATACACACACATAAATTAGATATTGATTTTAATTTCAATAAACTTTGTTAAAAATGTAAACTATGAAAATGTTGTTTATCTGTTTATTATTAAATTTGTATTTTCTTGTTTTTTTTTAAATCTCTTTAGACAATATTAAATGCATATATATATATATATATATATAGAAACAACTACAAATTACAAAGGAATTGCAACTACAGTCTTTTTCTTAAATATCGAAGTATCAAATACTCAAGAAATTCTTGTTCGGTTTAGGCAAAGATAATCCCTAATTAGCATAGTAATTTCGAAATAATGTAGGTTTTGGGGATTTAGGGTTTTGAATTTATAAAAGAGGAGTCGAAGACTAAGAAAGTAAGAAGTTAATGGTAGCTTGGAGTTGGAGACCCTTCCACGACAGCAGTGAAAAAGACGACAATGGCCTTCCTCCAGTGAAGAAGACGGCAACAACAACGGGCTTGGAGTTGAAAATTGAAAGATAGAGTTGAAACAGAAACACATTAGGCGCGTTTAATGAAATGGAATTAGAATTAGTATTTTTGAACTTTTCTTATTTACACTACTACAAAAAATGACTATTACAGCGGGTTTTTTTTTTACCTATTATAGTAGTTTTTAACCGCTGTAATAGGCATCGCTGTAATAGAGTTTTGGCCTATTACAGCGATTATAACTATAATCGCTGTAATAGGACCCCCTATTACAGCGGTTATAACTATAACCGTTGTAATAGGGCATTAGTGTTTTTTTTTATTTCACTTTCTCGTTGCCCGTTTCGCTATGACCGTGCGAATTTCGTGTCATTCCGACACAGTAAAAAAATGTTCTGTATTTTCACACATACACAAATATACATACACCCACACATACACAAATATACATACACCCACACATACACAAATATGCATATATATATATAGAGAGAGAGAAAAGCTTACGGCGGTGGTGGTAGAGGTGGTGCCGGTATGTGGCGGTGGTGGTGGTGGTGCCGAGCTTTTGGGGGGGATCGAGAGAGAGAGAGAGACCGAGAGGAGAGAGAGAGAGAGAGGTTGAAATGGAGGGAGGGAGGCGAGCAAAATTTGTTTTAATTAAGGCAACGGCCTATTACAGCGGTTCAAGTGAACCGCTGTAATAGCAATAGGCCTCACCTATTACAGCGGTTCACGCGGATGCGCTGTAATAGGTGTCTCCATTCAGCGGTTTTACCAAAATCGCTGTAATAGGTGCACTGTAATAGTGTATTTTTGTAGTAGTGTTACAATTTGAACCTCACGCTTTTTGATTTCTTACGAAAGTTGTCCACTATGTTCTCATTGTGTCGGACACGCACCTGACACAGTGTCCGAATTTCTATTTCTATTTTTTAATCCTGGACAGAGATTAGCCGTGTCCGACACGTGAAGGAGGCGTGTCATGTCTGACACGCCCCCGACCCTGCCCTGAAATAATTTTGGGAGTGTCCGTGCTTTATAGCCCAAAAGTTATAATCACATTCCAATTTTATTTTATTTTAATTAAATTACCAAAGTGCCCATGTATTATTTGTACAATTTCTCTTAATATGTAAAACAAATATAACTTTCACTATACTATTCATCCCTTTTAAGGTTTATCTTCACATTTTTAATGTTTAAACATCATTATTAATAATTCAAAATAATAATTAGAACTAATAATATTAGCTTTCTTACATATTAGTTAAAATCAGGTCAGTTTTCATTTCATATTTTTTACTTTAAGTCAAATATTAGGCAAAAAATATTATTTATCTAAAATAATATTTACTTTCTTACGTCAATTTAAAGTTTTAACTTTACTTGAAGCCCAATATCTATTAGGTAAAAAAAAAAAGTAAAATAAAACAATAATTTTGAATTTGTGGTGTGCATTAATTAACTTTTTTTTATTGGTATTTGAGTTGATGTCAAAAGACATTACATGAAAGAGTGATTTGAATATCATAAGTTGAATTCTAAATGTTGAACTTATATAGGATATATAGATTTTTTTTTTATGAAAAATAGATTATATTTCACAAATTTGTGAATGAAAATACGATTTTAAAAATTATTCGAAATTCAAGGAACATGATCTATTATATTTCAAAATCCCCACTTTCTCCCAAATTGTTAATTTTTAATAGTTATATGCTTCTTAAATATAATAAGTGAATATGTAAAATAAATTAATAAGAGGAAAAATGAACAAAAGTTATGCTAAAGTTGCATAATATATTGTTTAACTGTGTTCAAGTATTGAAATGTGAAGATAAACCTTAAAAATGATAAGCAGTATAGTGAAAGATATATTTGTCAGACATATTAAGAGAAATTATGTGCTAAAATACCATGTCAGCACTTTGGTAATTTATTAAAAATAAAGTGAATTTGGAGTATGGCTATCACTTTTGATAACAGTTTCGTTGGACAATAATATTAGTCTTAATTGAATTTTGTACACTCCACGCGCTTGAGTAGTTAGAAAATCCGTTAAGTGTGGATCCAAACTGCGGTCGTTAAACCAAGCATTTATGTTTTCCTTTTATTACTCCTCAAATAAACGCCATAATAATAATTTTTTTTTAGTGTCTCTTTGTTAACTTTTTTGTTTGGCCTTATGATGTTCTTGAACGAAAAATTTCTACTTATTTCTTGTACAATATCGTTTAATGATTTTTGAGATTTTTTATTCTAAAATTTGAGTCCCTTTTCATAAACTTGAGGGCCCCTTTTCTTGATTATTCTTGGATTTTCTATCATTTTTTTTTTGGAATAATTTTATTTATTAAATAATTATTAGAAATGGGTGTGATAAGCTCAATAATGGGCGTTTTTGGATTTGGGATAGGATTTACAATGGGACTTGTGATTGGATATTTTCTGTTCATCTACTATCAGCCAACTGATGTGAAGGTAATTCATTTTATTTTTCTTTTTTTTGCTATTATGTTTATGTTTTCTTTGTTTTTATGATCATATTTGGTTTCTTTATTGTGATTCTTGGAATTATGTTGTTCTGTTTGTTTAGGTTAAGGTATGTAAGTCTTGACTCTTGAGTGGTCTTTATCGAGCTTTATGCTCTAAATTCTAATATAATCACAATTAATCTGTACATGGCGAATCTTATGTGAGTTCCACCGATGTTTGTGATAGTGTTTTGAACTCTGAACGTTGGATAAAATCGCAATCATTTATATACATGTGGGTCCCACCATAATGGATATTTACTGATTATTTTGTATAAATTTCTAGTCCTGCAAGTCAAGATGTATAAAGGGGAGATGATGTAAAAAAAATATTGTTATATACTCTCTGCAGAATCCTGAAATTCGTCTTTTAGCAGAGCAAGATTCTGAACGTCTACAAAAGCTGCTCCCAGAAATACCTATTTGGATTAAAAACCCAGATTATGATCGGGTGAGTTTCATTTTATAGTGGCTCTGTTATAAACTTTTGCAAGAAAATTTTGACACTTTTGAGTTTTTATAGATGTTATCTTATACCTTACAATTTCTATGTATTTATATCCCTGCAGATGGATTGGCTGAACAAATTCGTCGAATATATGTGGCCTTATTTAGATAAGGTATCTTCGTCTGGGAAAAATTAAATTTGAAAACAATCAACTAATCACATGTAATTGGTTTTTGATCTGTCACTCTCCTTAGAATACGGTTCGTAACAATCACAATAATCATCACGACCATTTTGCAATTTTTTGTCACTAATTGGTCTCAGAATTTTGGAAAAAAATTCTAGAAATGTTATAATATGTAAATATTGTAATGAACATCCAAATTATTTAATTAGCATGACGTAAATCACGTAAAGATAATATAATAAACTACACAGTGCTACTATAACTTGGAAATAGTATCATATAGTTGTTACAATCAGTAGAACTAATGAATTGCATTTAGACACAAAAATATTCGTCGTTAATGTTAAAGTCGATAAACGTCACTTTATAATAAGTTAAACAAATTTAGTCCCTACTTAATTAAATTGAATATGTATTAAAGTCAATAAATGTCACTTTATAATAAGTTAAACAAATTTAGTCCCTACTTAATTAAATTGAATATGTACTCGCACCAATATTTTCTTCCACTTTTTTACTCAAATATGAAAATAAATCAAATTGCATAAGAATTTTCCAATTTCTAGAATGTGTTAGGCTATTATTTTGCTCTTTTGATGGAACAATATTTGACATTGTAAGGTGTTCAGGCAATATGCAAGACGGCAAAGGAAATAGCAAAGCCAATTATAGCTGAGGAAATTCCAAAGTACAAAATTGATGCAATAGATTTTGAAGTACTAACTTTGGGACACCTACCGCCTACTTTTCAAGGTTTAGCAACTCAAATTTTTTCCCTCATCTTATGTAATTTGTCTTACTTAATATTTCAACTGTAATTATTTTATAGTAAAATAATCTTTTGCTCATCATTTATTTATTTTTCACTAATAATATTATCTTGACATACTTTCCAAAAAGATTCTTATTCAAACCAGATTTGATCGAACATAATTAATATTGTTTACTCTCGCATTGCAAATAGTTTGGGTACCAAGCTAGATTCCTCATATATATAACAAACTTATAAATCGGACCAATTCGGTTGAACCCTAATATGTTATATGGCAAGTATCATGACACTTGTCAAGTGACTGTTTGGTAGTACCCAAACTTGGTCCGAACTAAATTTTTTATCTGATATTTGCTTTTCCAAGTACATAACACAATTTCTTGATATATATAATCCACCATATTTGACCAGGAATGAAAGTATATACCACTGAGGAAAAGGAATTGATAATGGAACTAGGATTGAAGTTTGCAGGAAACCCCAACATCCTCCTTGGTGTCAAGGCCTTTGGGTTAAAAGCTACAGTCCAGGTATCCTCTCTATTATACTAAAGGAACAATTTAAAGCCATGTGAATTATGTCTCTTTTTGGTATAATTTTTTAAATTGAAAAGTCGCAGTAGAGGTGCTGGACCCCGTAGTTGCCCCCTATAATATCAAGTTTTGTATGTAAATTAAATAAATTCAAATTCTGCTCCCTTTAAGTTCCTTAGTTTACCGTTTATTTGAGCTAAAATATCTCTCGCGCTTCAAAACTAAGAATTCTGGGTCCGTCCAAGCTTATGATTAGCAATATCCTTCGTGTAGTGATTATATATTTTTATTTTTGGGAGTACTTCAGGTGGTTGATGTGCAAGTGTTTGCCTCTCCACGTATCACATTGAAGCCGTTGGTTCCAGTTTTTCCTTGTTTTGCAAATATACATGTTTCTCTAATGGAGAAGGTAGGTTCATCTCTTTAATTTTGTAATCCAAAATGACGTAATTATTGACATATATATTCATCTATTTAATTGCATATAATTGAAGGTGTAAATATTATACATTTCACAAGTCGAATTATCCTTTTTTCCCCCTTTAATTCAATTTGTAGCCTCATGTTGACTTTGGAGTAAAGCTTATAGGTGCTGATCTTATGTCCATTCCTGGGGCATACAGAGTTGTACAGGTATATACTTAAATAATTTTCCTCCAATTCACCAAAAAGAATAATAATTTTCCTCCAATAAACTTTAATATTTTCATTTATAGCCCCTGAAAATTGAGATTCAAATCATATGATTTTGTCCCACATTAGATTATGTATTTCTTCAGGAACTAATCAAAGATCAAGTAGCAAATATGTACTTATGGCCTAAAAGACTTGAAGTTCAAATAATGGATCCTGCAAAGTAAGTATTTTATTCTAGTTATCTTCTAGGCAAAATTACATTCTTGATCCTTTGGTCCCGAACTTTACATAATCTATACATTTAGCCCATTATTTTTAAATTATTCCTCATTTGGTCCATGTCGATAGTTTGGACACAATCAGTCCAATAAATGTCATGTGATCGTTAGTTTACTGATTTGATGAGAAAAACTCATGTGAAAAATACATGGTAGCTTCAATGAGAGCATTTTCACATGAGTATTCCCAGCAAATGGCGAATATTTCTTCCACTTTGAAGCGGTCATATGTTTTTCTCATAAGTTTTTCACATCAAATCAATAAAACTAAAAATCATGTGACACTCATTCAATTTCTTCCGAAAATTGACTGTATGGACTAAATGTGCAAAACCATAACGCTCAGGACGAAAGTTGTTGAACCCCTATCCAACTATCACCAAAAATGCAATTTTACCCATGTTCTATACTTTATTCAAAATTCAAATAAGTAAGAATTACTATAGCAAGTTAAATAATCTTCTCCTTTTTTTGCCAATTGATAGAGCAATGCAGAAACCAGTTGGAATTCTTAATGTGAATGTTTTAAAGGCAATGAAGCTCAGAAAGATGGATATTATAGGGCAATCTGACCCTTATGTGAAGCTAAAACTCAGTGATGACAAACTGCATAGCAAGAAAACAACCGTAAAATTCAAAACCCTAAACCCTGAATGGAACGAGGAATTTACTTTCGTTGTTAAGGAACCAGAAACTCAAGTTCTAAAGCTGAATGTCTATGACTGGGATCAGGTAACAGTCGTGTCTTTTCATCGTTACGGAGTATATATGAACTGACATGGACAAAGAGTTATACTATATTAATGACAAAATATAAAGTGACAATGCAAATTTTGTCGCCGATTGTAAATATTAATAATTAATTTTTATTTTTACGTATCAATAATTTTTACAAGTTTAACAGTGACAGTATATAAGTTGTCAACATCAGTAATTATGATGAAAAAAGTTGTGAATAAAATTGTTGTTGCTAACAATTAATATTGATATATGTAATTTGACAAGTCAATGACAATACAAATATAGTCATTACATGATAATTTGGTGATAAATTGCTGAGAGAATGGATGTGTTCGAGCAAGGGCAGTGGTGGTGGTGTTGTGCAGCGGAGGAGTTCAAAGAGACATGTTAATTTAATAGTGTCAGAATTTGGTTGCCCCCTTTTATTAAATTTGTCCTCAAACTTAAAATCTTGGCTCCGTTCCTGGAAGGAAAGAGAGTTTTATGTTTGTATTGTCACTTGTCATTATACATATATCCCTCGGATTTTCCCTCGTTGTCTTTCTTGATCATTTCTCAGGCTAATCTTTGCACTCATTTAGGTCGGATCACATGAGAAGATGGGCATGAATACAATCCCCTTAAAAGATCTAACTCCCGAGGTGCCAAAAGTAGTTACTCTTGATCTTCTCAAAACTCTAAGTCCTAACGACCCTCAGAACGAAAAGTCACGAGGACAGCTCGTAGTCGAACTCAATTACAACCCGTTCGACGATATGGAGATGGCGAACCATCTTGAAGATGCAAATGAAGTACAAAAGGCTCCTGAAGGAACCCCTGATGGTGGCGGTATGCTTGTGATTATAGTCCATGAAGCTCAAGATTTGGAAGGGAAGTACCATACAAATCCATCGGCACGTATACACTTTAGAGGGGAAGAGAGAAAAACTCAGGTAACGAACTATACCGTACAAATCTTCTTTGATATTTCATCTTGTATTTCATAGAGCATATGCATGCCAAATGTATACTGTGATTTCTTAACTATTGACTTAATTACGATTATATACATTTGGCGTATATCGATGAAGCACAAATTGCAGCAGACGTTTTGTGCTATTCAATGTCTTGATTTTATAGTATTTGCATATTTTGTAGACATTAAAGAAAAGCAGAGATCCAAGGTGGGAAGAGGAGTTTCATTTCGTGTTGGATGAGCCGCCCACACAAGATAGAATTCATGTGGAAGTAGTCAGTACTTCTAAACGTATTCGACACCCCAAGGTACAACTCCACGCAGCTCTAGTATCATTTAAACCTCAAAATATGTGCTATTTCTCGGGGAAAACTTGAAGCTCGATTCTATAAGTTAAAAATTAATAAAATATTCGATAAACATCAAATTATTCAAACTCAACTCGAATAAATTTGTTCACACCCCTGCTGCATGAAGGGAGTGCTAGAATTAGCTTCAACCCTTCACAAATTTATATGTAAAATTACTTATTCCAATCTCCAAAACTAAAAATCCCAATTCTGTCCTGATTTGAATTAATTTCATATTATGATGTCAAAGTCGTCCTGTTGCTCTCAGCTAGGCCAAAATTCTGACTCCGTCACCTTTTAAATTCATCCACGTATTCTCAACTATCTTGTAATGTGTTACTCCTCTAGTCAATTTTGAGCTTCACTCAACTAGTTAAAAATGATAAAATATGCGTTAAAAGTCGAATTATTCGATCTGGACTCCAATAAGGACTGTTGAAGCTCAATTCAATTCGAACAAATTTGTTGACACCCGTGCAGTGAGGGAGGATTAAACGACTTAGCATTAGCCGTCACAGACTCACAATTCAGCAATTAAAAACTGTCTTTGTGCAAATTTATATATATAGTTACTTGCCTCGCTCTGCAAAATCAAAAATCCCGAGTCCATCCCCTCACTCTGATCATTCTTGAATCCGTCCCTGCAAATTCTCATCTAATTAGCAATCAACTAACCAATTGTCGAATTTTTTTTTCTTTTAGGAAACTCTAGGTTACGTGGACATAAATCTATCCGACGTCATCCACAACAAGCGGATCAACGAGAGGTTCCATCTTATTGACTCTAAAAATGGTAGGATTCAGATTGAGATGCAATGGAGAACTGCTTCTTGATTAAGGTTCTTGACAATTGCTCTCTTGCCAAATTTTAGTTTTGTTTATGTTGTACTAGTTTTTCTGCATTTGGGGTTAAACTTTTGATATATCTATTATTTTGTTGAACTTAGGGGTTACATTGTGAACATGTAACTATGACTTTCCACTTGTAGAATTGCATTTTTGTACTTTAGGATTTGATGCGTCGTAGTCTCGATTAGAATATTTAATTGTGTACGAAAGGTCATTCATGAAATTAAAACTAGATTGTATTTAATACCATTTTTGTTTTTTTTACCATTTGTACCGAATACCTCATATTTTTTATTATTGGTCTTAAAAGAGAAAAAAGTATATTGTATATTCCTAAAGTCCAGTTCATCAGCCGTTGAAATTTAGCTCTACTAACAAAATTGAAGCCACAAGATATTAGAGGTTTTGGATTCAACTCTCATTTGCGTGTGAGCATTTATCTACTTACGTAGTAACTGTTAACTAACTGTAATAATTATTAATTAATCATAAATTGTTACTTTTGAGATTCATGAAATATACAATGTAATCTATTTATATATTTTTTTAAAAAAGTCCAGCCCATCAAGGCCTACAATTTCAATTTTCTAAGAAATAGTCTCGAGTAGTGCTTTTCATGGTTGTTTTAGGTTCTTTCGGCGAGGATTGGGCACATTGGGCCGAAATAACCAACTTGATCCAATCAATGTCCCATACATCTAGGCTTTAAATTTAGTAATTTCGGCCAAATGGGCTGTATTTTCAAGATTTTCCTATTTATTTCTTCACTTTTAATTTCTTGATTTTGCATTATATACAAATTAAATCTACATAAATGCATGATCTAGATTGTCCAATCACAATGTTTGAAAAAAAGGCGAGCAAATAAACACAAGGATTTACGTAACTCACCTAATATTGCTACGCCCATAATAGAACCAATATATCTAAAGGAGGTGTAAAGAGATTACGAAAAGCTATCAAAAATGTGATGATCCCAGTACGCAAAAATGACCTCATATCTATAGTGTACCATAGCATAGTGTACTTCCCTTTTTTTTTTTTTCCTTTTTTGTTTTCGCAAGGTATCCCCAAAACCGACCGCCGTAAGACTAATTTCTCGTTCCACTATCAACGCACTAAGCGGTAGGAGACTGGCCAAGGAGTTTTTTGCATTCACAAGAGTTGCCCTCCGCAATAAAAGCCTCTTGATTTTGGACTTGGTAAATTCGGATTTAACTCTTAAAACATTAAAAAGAACCTTAAAAAAGCTAGTTCAACAACGTAACTCTTGCAAGAAAAGTTCACTGCCCAAAAGTATCTTTGAAAACTTATTCTCTAACTTGCAATTAAGGGTCTGTTTGGCACGTTTTTGTTTTTGTAGTTTTGCAGAACAGTTTTGTAGAACGATTCTGTAGAACAGTTTTTGAAGAATAAAAATTATTGAAAACCTGTTTGGCACCTATTATTATTTAATTAATATTTTGAATTAATTAAAATATTTGAAATGTTTGAAATATTTGGAGGATAAGTGCACAGTAATTGACACTCCGTGTTTTGGACATTCTGTCAATTTTTGCCTTGGGTGACTGAGAATTCTGCAAAACACCTAAAACCTGTTTTCCAAAATCGTCTTTTGGGTGACTCAAAATTCTGCAAAACAGGTATTTGGAAACACTCAACCAAACGTGTTTTCCCATTTTTTGTTCCCAAAAAACGTCAAGAGAAGCCAAAAACAGTCCACCAAAGGCCCTAAATATCTACAAAATTTTGTTAGAATGCCCTTTAGACACTAATCAACCTAATTAAGCATATTATTACATGGTTATAAAGTCACTCCAAATCACATGAATAAAACAATATTAATAAAAAAAAGAAGATTAGGTGCATCAAAGTTGTTGCTAACAAGTGAACCACTTGAACACTTCTAAGTTCTAACTTCTAACCTAATTAAGTTTGACCAAAATTTATCACCAATACGGTGATTTCTTTAGACTTGCTCATAACTTTGAATGAAGAAACTCTTATAGGTTTGAACTCATAATAGGTCACTAGTCAACTCTGTTATAGAGATTTTTCAAACTTTTAACCCTATGATTTACCAGATTTAGCGTTACGCTCTAAAAATAATTATATTTTAATCCACACGTTTCAAATCATGAATTCAAACACTAGCCAATTTTGTTACGCAAGATTTCAAATTGATTGTTGATGGAGTCTTGTTGACAAAGTTGTCTTTTTGATCATAGCTTAAATTTAATTCGAATATTCCAAAATAAATATAGACTTACATAGTTATGCCCAAAGAAAAGTATGTCTTCACAAGGACATTTTTATTTTGAAAGAAATAAGAAAGGTTTGACCATATAAAGAAGTCTCAATGGTTATCATTAGTAGGATTCATTTGAAAATAGTGGGCCTTGTTTTCATCATGTTAAGGTTCCATTCCTTATCTCTTCCCCATTCAACAACTTTGTACTTTGCCTTGATTTAGACATCTATAATTAATAATGAAAACCATTTGGTCTTTCAATAACATAAAAATTAATATAATAATAATAATAATAAATCTGTCCCATCCTTTGGCCAGTACATTAAAAATCAGCATTTTACCTGACAAAACTGAAAGGAAAATGTAGGGGAGTACTTCTTTAGAATTTAACCCATAAAATACTGTATCATTTTTAGGAGGTTCATATATCGCGAAACTATCTACACATTTCTTTTTGATTTTTCAAGGTGTTTTCGAGTTCGAAAGCTCAAAATTAACTTCTCAGGGTATTATCGAGCACAATTGTGGGGACCTCTCCCACGAAATTTTTTTACATTCACAAGAGTTTGAACACAAGAACTCTTGTTTAAACAATCAGAGTCTCTTCCACTCAGGTCAACTTCTTTTAGTATTTACACACTTCTTTATATATGTATTTATGTAGAGCCTATATATGTATAGATACATGAGTGGTAGATATCATAATCTTAAGGTCCGAGACTCACCAAGTTCCATTGATAAAATACTAGGTCCGTTTCAATTTATTATTTTTGAAAATTTTAGTTTCATATATATATATATATATTGATCATGTACAATAAAAAAACAAATGATGGGATTTTTCTCTACCAAATTAAAGAGAATGAGATATTACACGTGTCAGTTGGGGGTGGGACCACCCGGTGCTCTCCTTTTCAGAGGGGAAGACCAGCTGCACCTGCTATTTTCTCCAAAAGTCACTATTGAATTGCCCAAAAAGCCCCCCCCCCCAAACTTTTGATTTTGACACTTTTTTGTTTTGCAGTCTTCCCTTCAACTCATGTCCCCTTTTTCAAAATATAAAAAAAGAATTCTTATTTATTCCAATCCTTTGTGAATTGAACACGTACCCGGTCAACTAGGCGCCCCATACCTGTCCAGTGGGTCGGATCCAACCCTTTTAAGCCTCGTGTACTTGGATCTATTGTTTGGATCCTTTGTAAATATTAGTTTATGCTTTTTTTTATGTCACTCTGAAGTGTTAGTCTCTCTTGTATAAGAATTTAATTTTCTTGTATGACAAATGTAATCTTGTATTGGTTCAAATCTGAGTCGGATAATTAAGCTTTGTTGTTCAATTGATGCTTCAAGTATTGTTATTTTACTTTGTTAAAGGAATCGTTAATGTAAATTTTTATCTAAAAAAGAATTTAACTTTAAATTTTCCGAATTAGATCAACGATCCCCTCAAATAATAAAAACACAGGACAAATTAAACCGATTATGTATTTTTTTTCAAGATAGTCCATTTTTCAAAGAACTGGTTACATGTCTGCAATTAATTAATTTTTTATAATCAACTAACTATCAAGAAAGTAAAAACAAAAACTCACGTATTGGTTAGATTAGACCCAATATCACTAATATATTAGGACATTAATTTCTTCAATAAAACTAGACTTCATTGACTAAAAAGTTCAAATTTTACTAGCAAGTAAAAAAGATAAAAATAAGGTCATATGTATAAAGCATTTGGTTTTTAAAAAGCCTTATTGGAAATTGGATTAACTTCAACCAAAATTTTACTTAAATTGCCTTCTTGTTCACTCAGAATTAGATAATCAATAAATTCAATTTTGTACTATATATATAACAAATATATATATATATATATATATGTTAAGAGAATTTTTTGATAAAATATATATTAAGAGATTGCCTACACATGATTAGCTTATTTTTTGTAGTATTTAAAAGAAAAATATATTAAGTAATGCCTTTTTGTTAACCGGGCCCCGGAACCGGCCCATTACTGGCAAATGGGTTCTCTCCAGCGACTCACACGCGTGGCACGTGCTGAATACCCACTTGTGAACTAAAACAAACCAACAAGCAGACTTTTTGCGAAGAAGTAAATTAAAGCTAATAAAACATATATATATATATATATATATGTGTGTGTGTGTGTATAAAATAATAATTATAATGTCAAAATTCAGAAAGTTGAAAAAGGAAAGAAGAAGAAGAAGAATAAACTATTAAACTACGAACAACATCAAAAGTTTCTTCTTGAGCAAGAATTTTGCTCTATTTTTCAATTTTTTCCGTAATTTTCAGTTATTGGAGAAAGTATTTTTAGGGTTTTGAGTTAGTAGGAATTGGAGGTTTAGGTTTAAATTAAGGAGCCGGAGATTTTACAAAGTTCGGAAAAGAGGTATAAAGCTCAATTTATTTCCGTAATTATTCAATATTTTCTGATTATTTGTTCTTTTGAAGTTTTGATGGATTAAAGCGTTTCTGATTTGTTATCTTACTGCATTAATTACAATAATTTCAACTAAATCTCTGGCATATATGTCTTGTTAATTCCGTATGTATGCACACTTTACGCAATTGAACACGCTAACTCATAAAAGCTAAGGTAAAAAAAAATAAAATTATAAACTAGGGTTTTCGGTTATACTTCTAGCAGCCTTTGTTTCCTTTTGTTCAGATTTATATTTTTGAAATTTTCGTATTTTTTAACTATATTTTACAGAAATTTTTGATTTTTGGTTGTTAGATTTGGTTCTTTAGTTTTGGGCTTTTTGGTTGACTCTGTGTAATTCAATTGCAGTTTCTTGTTTGAAGCTGGTTTTGATGTGAGAAATATGTCATAGGTTGAATTGAGAATTGTTAATTATTACTATTTCTTCTGAATTTGTTGTTCCTTTTCAGGATTCAAATAGAGAGTCCAAGTCGGTGATTCGTTTCTGAATAATCTCAGTTTATTCTTCTTGTTTCAACATTGATCAACAAGGGGGCTCTTAAGTGGTAAATTTTGTACGACTGCTGCATCCTATTATGTTTCGTATTTCCGTTTATATCATGATGCTTTCTTGAACTTCAGTGGTAATTGTTAATTTACTCCGAAGTGTAATTTGTGACTGAGCTGTTTTTTTTTTTTTTCTGATGACAAGTGTTATTTATGTTTTTAAATTCTAATCACTGAATTTGGCATTCAGATGAAATGGGACATTAGACCTCAAAATTTTGATGTTCGATAACCATATAGAATTAATTGCTTCACCATTAGCACCTACATGACCTAGGAACACGCACATGAAAGCTGTGAACATCACAGGTGCTTTGAAGTTTTGGTAGAAGTGAATTAGGAGTTCTAAACATGAGGAAGTTGATAGATGTACTTCTCTTTGTTATTATGCATCGCAAGAATACCAACCATTACTCAGAGAAGCCTATTTTATTTGATGGAATGTATCATAAAAATCTGCAAGAGGGAAAACGTCCCCTGTTTCATGGACCTAAAAATCACAACATGCGGCTTCTTTCTTGCTGCTTGGTAAATATGGCATTGGATAACTATGCAGCACATATCTGACCGTCAAAGAAATTGAGTACTTACCATCCCGTTTGTATTATTGTGACTTTAGAGAATGAGAGGATATGGTGAAGTGTTATATCGTTAAAGAGTCAAGTATACAAGATGTTGAACTTAAAAAAGTATTTTCTAAAATGCATTTGCATATTTAAGGTGATGAATCAAGTAATCGACGATGCTTTATCAAATGTATGTCTTTTAAGAGAATGTAATATTTTGCATTCAAGATTATTTTCTTCTGTTTCCAGTTATCTTTTGCTGTTGCCTTGATAATTTCTCTGCATTATGCATGATCCTGCCTGTAAGTGTAATTCCCGATATTAGTAGTGACTTTAAGTGCAGGCATTAGTATGTGCCACTTGAAAAATTACTTGATCTACTATGAAACTATTACCTAAAGTGACTTGCATCATGTTCATCATACAAAGCAGCTATATTATGAAAGGCAAAGCAAGGAAAAACTCTCTTTCATACCCAAATTAAGCGGTGCAGGGGTGCAGGGTCAAGAGAGATGTACACATACTAATGCCTGCAGTTAATTTACACTCCATGAAAAGGATATGAGCGAGTAAATATTTGGCTTCCCAAGTAGGTTCCTTTGTTGTTTATGTGGCTGAGTGCGAGTTTGGCCTCTTAATTGGTGCCCTACCGTGCTCTTACAAATTACACTTCTAGTTTTCTGACATAGTGCTTATTTTCTTATTTTTCACTTTCTCTAAGGAATGTTGTGCTTACTGCGTTAACAAGAAGATAGTACTTGATATTGCTCTTCTCATTCTCGTTCTGGCTACTATTTGAATATTACCTAACTCTTCATGTTTCCAAATATAAGAAATCTGAACCCCATATAAGAAATTAAATTTGGCTTTTGTGGCATGAATTAAATTGATGAACTTTTGTTCTATGTGATCTTTATTCTGTTCTTGTGTTGGAACCTTTCAATTAAAGATTAATGGTTAAGAGTTTAGAGTATTTGTATCTTTAACCTTTTCTCATGATATTTTTGCAGGGGGGTGGAGAACCAAGAAAATGCAAGGAAATGAAGTAGTCTGTTGCTGTCCTAACTTGTGAGAGACTATGACGCTCGACGACTTCTTCACCTTGACTGAGATAAATAATGGGCTTACGGTCCCTTCTCGTGTCGAGGAACTTATGGGTATCATGCAGAAAGAGAGAGATTGTATAGTGAAGAATGCTGGTGATGCAACTAGGCAGTGGTCTGCGGTTGGAAAAGCTATATCTGCGACCGAGAACAAGGATTGTCTTGATCGTTTTGTTCAGTTGGATGGCATTCAGTTAATTGCTAAGTGGTTGAAGGATGCCCAGAAGTTCAGCAATGACTTAAGTGACACCCTTTTGGAAGAGTTGATTTCTCTTTTGCTGCAAGCACTTCAAAAACTGCATTTGGACTATGAAAAAGTGGCCGATTCTGAAATATGGACAACTGTCGAGGATCTCCTTGTACACAATAGTTCCAAGGTACAGGATAAAGCCCGAGTGCTGTTTGAAAACTGGAAAAAGAAGAGAGGCGATGACGAGTCTCTTCTAAATGGTGAAAAATTAGTTGCTTTGAGTGATAATAAAGTGGGAAAAAGTGCAGATATTGAGAGAGACGGGGAATATTCTCTGGGTGATGCTTCTCTTCCCAGAGAATTTTCTGACAAAGAAAAGGGCCAAGAATCAACGGAAGATGATGCATTGCTATCTTTAAGTACTGAAGTTGTACATGCTGGCGAGGTTGAAAATGAACACAATTCAGACAAAAACGATGGATCTTTAGATCTTGTTGGCTCACCTTCCTTAGAAAAGGCTGTAATGGAACCTAACTTAGGTGAATCATGTATTCCAGCAGTTTCTAGTCAAGATACTCTTGATGGTCACTCAGAATTTCACGAGTTGGAGTCAACAGACGATATAAAGCAGGCCCCAAAAAGTGAAAATTCACCAGAGCAATTAGGTTCGCTAGGAGAATTTAACACATCAGAGGACCGACATTTTACTTCAGGCTCTGATACTGCAGACACTACGAAATCAGCAACAAAACCCGATTCACAAAATCTTTCTCCTGCCGGGGAGAAAAATTTGTGTGAGGAAGGTTCATCATATATTGGCATAAGAAAAATTGATTCCAGTAGAAAGGGTGCAATAGATGATAGTGGTTCTGCTGCTAAAGAAAGGGGTAAATTGAATCATCGTATGTTGCGTAAATCCTCAAGCAGCGAGAGAAGTTTGGAAAGTTCCAAGGATTTTGGGACATTCCTTTCAGGGATTGAAAATGATGGAAAGATAAACAATCTTAACCAGCATGTTATTGACGACGAACTGACAAATGATTATAATCTTGCCAAAAAAGAAACGGACAGAGAACCTGGTCAAGCTGGCAAGAAATCTGATATTGAACTAGATTATGGACTTGTAGACCCTCTAGAAGTTGCTCGACAAGTTGCTATAGAAGTGGAGAGAGATTACAGAGAACAAAGTTGCAGTTCTTCCGAGAAACTTCCGGAAGGTAATATACGTCCGGCAGATAGCCCTGAGCCTCAATCCCATGCCAGTGAGGGCCCACCTAACGAGGTGGAAGATGAACCCAATTCATCACCCTCGCAGAAAGAATCTATGACTAGCTCTGCAAATCTAGAGGCGGAGCAGACAAATGACACACAGGAAATGGAGACCTCCCAAGTCACCGAGACGGCTCAAGAAGAAGCCAATACAGAGAAAGGCCTGTGTAATTTTGATCTGAATGAAGAAGTTTGTTCAGAAGATACTGATCGTCCCACGAATCAATATCTGACACCTGTCTCGATTGTTTCTGCTTCACGAGCAGCGGCAGCTCCTGGACTGCCTATTTCTCCTTTGCAATTTGAGGGGAATCTTGGCTGGAAAGGTTCTGCTGCAACAAGTGCTTTTCGTCCGGCCTCGCCTCGACGTGTCCTGGAAAGTGACAAGGATCTTTCGATTGGGAGGAGCAATCTTAATTTTGATCTCAATGTGGCTGAAAATGTTGATGCCAGAACAAACGACCAATCAGAATCATCTGTAGAAACGAATTCAAGAACATCTGGACGACTCAAACTGGATCTAAATCTCACAAGTGAAGATGGTGGCCCCCCATCAGATTGGCAAATGGCTCAGTTATTTCCCCAAGGCAATGGCCATTCTTCTTCGTCGTCATCAAAGCAGCCTTGTTTAAGGAATATTAATCTGAATGATCAGCCATCTTTTCTCAATGACCCTTCTGATAATTCCTATTTAAGTCAGTTGTCTCAAAATTTCAATGGCGTAAAATCAGATGACTCCGTAATATCCTTAATGGGCAGAAGAGTGGAAGTGAATCGAAAAGATTCTGTTCCGCAAACCTTTCCCGTGCCTAATGGACGAACTACTCCCGAGCTCGCATTTGATGTTAACTTGGGAAGAACCGGAAGTTTCTTGGGGATCGGGTCCGTAATTCCATATTCCAATTCTCCGGTTTATGGATACAGTAACGTTCCACCAGGACCCGCAATGCCTTTCTCCTCGCCAATATACGGATCTGGTGGGCCCATTCCTTACATGGTGGATTCTAGAGGAGCGCCCGTTATCCCTCAGATTGTGGGCTCTGGTTCAGCTTTGCCAACTGCTTTTTCTCAACAACCCTTTTTTCTAAACATGACAAGTTCAAACGGGGTGGGGCCCGTTGGACCAGTTGTGCCTCCACGAGGCAGTTTCGATCTCAATTCTGGAATGATGGTTGGAAATGGAAGTAGGGATCCTTCAGGCTTCTCACAGTTCTTAAACTCGGGACAACTCAGATCAATGGACGAGCAGCTGAGGTCAAATCCACAGCCCAGTATCAGTTCAGTTGTAGGCGGGAAGCGTAAAGAACCAGATAATGGGTGGGAGAATTATCCTTTTAAACATTATACGCCGCCACCATGGAAATAGAGTCGATTTATTTGCTTTTCGCATTGTTGAGCTCAGAGTAGAACCAATCAGAGCGGGTTAGTCGTTTTTATAGCATTAGTTAACCTGAGGAAAAAGTCGGATATTGACATAGGTTGGAGAGGGATCGATAGAAAGTTAATAATGCCGGGAAATTGTGGTTGTAATTTGATTCTTGAGGCATAAGTTATCCACAGAAATACAGAAAGCTAGGTTTAATTGTTTTTAAAGTGTTTTAATTTCTTGATCTCTTTTATGCTTTCGTATAAAGCAAGTCTCGTTTCGTAGTTCTGATGTCTTACATTTCAGTGAAACTTAAAGAGGAAAGAATCTTGTATATATAACAGATATATGCATTTTGTCATTTTTATGTGGCTGCACTTTTGTTGCCCCTGTTTGGATTTCATATACAGTGGTCTGGATTGTTTGAGTGATTCTTGGTGAATAGACGGGTTCGCTCAGTATTGGGACTGGCCAAGTGTGACCAGAACAAGTTCTAATTGATTGGAAGGCAGTACTTTTGGACAAGGCGAAACAAACATTGATGGTTGTGGATTGTGATTGTTGTGGATCTTAAGTTCCGGTAAATAACAATTGTCTGTTTATGGTGGTGCCACATCAATTTCACCACATTAATAGTTGTGATTGTATCGCGAGACATCCTACACGAAACAAACTCTGTTTCTATGTTTTACGATAGATGCTAGTTTTAGAGTAATAATGAGACTGAATTGAACCCGAGTGTTGATTGGCAGACTTTGAGAGAATATAACATAGATACATACAGGGCTATTCTATGCTACTCCCACCCTAATGGAGCTAATCCACTTAACACTACTAATTTAGACTGGGGTGGGTGGTTTTCATTACATACTACCCATGCAAAAACCACTCATCCTAACACAAATATGTGGTGTTAACTGGACTATCTCCATTGGGATGGGTGTAGCATTGAATTTTCCGATACATACAGCTGATTGCTGGCAGTCAATTGGTTTGGGATGAATTTTCAAAAGTTACAAAAAGATGCAATCTATAGCATAATATTTCATTCTTTCAGGAAAAAGTTTCGTAGAGGGAATCTTCTTACATTTTTCTATTATTTCAAAGTTTGAACGTATCCAAAATATATTGCTTTAAATTTGTTTTTTCAGAGTGCATTCCATATCACAAAGTCACAAATAAGTTTATATTTCTTTTTCATACATACATTTTGTGGTCGACTGTAATGTGAAATAGTGACCTCAAGTGACTTTTATAGTATACCCAACCCAAGATTATTTATTATAGAAAACATTACATGTACACCCCATTGCAAAATTATCAAAAAATTCCCGACCTTTTCAAAATTACATAAAATCTCTATCATGATATTGTATTAGACATAAACCACACCTTAAGTGGGTACTGCCAAATTAATTTTTCAATCAATTTTCTCTCACCTCCCATCTCCTCCACGTTTCTTATACTCACCTTCATTTATTTCTCTTTTATCATAGTTATCTTTTTTCATATATTATTTCATCTTATTTGCTAATTATTTTAACTTCTAATAAATCCGTATACACATATATTTATACTAAAATAATTAAAATATAATCATATGAAACAAAATTAATAAATTTATATTTTATTTTATATTTTTATAGTGAATCACACGCATTGAGTGTGCCACCGTTTGTAGTATATAGTAATGTGTCACCACACATTAGTCCGGAGTCCCATTCACATATAACAAATAAAGAGTAAATTGTATTGTATGCTCATCTCCACCAAAGGTAAGCCTTTTGGTAGATGTTTTTTGGGAAATTTGTTTGGCTGTATTTTACATGCGTTTTGTGAATACTACTTTCTACCTATTTTGAAAGATTGTAAAGACGAGAAAAATTATCCATTCACTATTCACAATTTGATTGTTCAACTTCTCTAGACTTTACATATATATTTATTTTAATGTCCGATGTCAAATTAATCAAAAAAACCCTAATTCAAAATAACGCCAAATATGAAACAACATCCATTTCCCAGTTGCCCAAATCACTGATCAGATGATCTCATTACACTGCATCCATTTCATGAAATGGTAGAGAACTAGAGATTATCCCGAAACTTCTCAAGAATTATTCGTGCGGGAGTGGCTTTTTATATGAAATGCATAACCAAATAAAGATATTAAAATTTGTATCATGTGTAAAGCAGAAAAAATAAATAAATCATATTTTAAGGAATTTTCATCCCACAAAAAGATATATCACGTCAACAATTACCACAAAAAAGATACACTGCATTACTAGTCAACATTACACTTTCACTCGAACAAAACAATCAATCCCAAAACACTTTTGTAGTAGAAGATTTGAAGTCTGAACAATAGGGCAAAAGCAACCTTTTATTTATTTTTCTCATAAATAATTAATCTGAAAGAGACTGTCCATCCAATCCAGGCAAATGCTCTTTCAGTTGCCTTGAATTGAAGGATTCGGGGGGTAAACATTTCAAATGGCTCCAGTATGACATTGACTTCAAAATCATATTAATGATTGAAAATTGAAAGAACTAGAAATAGTAACTAAGTGTGGTTTGGTTTGAAAGATTTGACAGCCATGGATTTCAAATTCATTAACAAATTTATCGAACTTGTTCAGATCACTTCAAGTTACAATAGATTTCAAATCACTTCATAATAGATTTCAAATTCATTGGAACTTATTTTCAGCTATTTTCAATCATCATGGATTTCAAATGACACCATATTGGAGTCATTTGAAATCCTTCCTCCAAATCCAAATCCGCCAATCCAAACACACCCTAAAAGATTTCAAAATTCATAATACTAAAAAAAATAATCCAAATAAGTGCAACTGACTTTCCTATTATGAATTTAGATTGCCTTAGCTCCAAAACCCTTCAATCCAAATGATGTATGTTGCGAATGTTCATGCCCGGATGGAAATCCCAAAAGTTTGTCCTTTATCACACGCTTTAATGCTATGTTTGGTCCATGGGTTTTAAATAGGAAAGAGAAATACAAGCACCTAAAGCACAAGGCTACATCATTCGACGGAAACATTCACCTCACCAAATTCCTGAGCACCCATCCGCCCGCCCTCCAGTTCCCCGAGTATTAGCTTTCTAATGCATGAGTGTCATCTTCAAGAAAAATTGATCTACTGCAGGGAACCCCTGTAGCCAAATTCCAGAGACTACATTGTGGAGAACTCATGGAGTGATTCTTACGAGCTCCCGAGACTTTTACATCCCACATAATCACAACAATCTGTGTATGGTAGACCACACGTGGGACCCACCACATATACGACTATCCCGATACTGAAGATACCTAAATCCAGACCCATTCAATCATCCTAATCAACATAGGCAAAAGCAAGTGAATCTACAACTAAAATAAAGTGTGCACAAAAGAAACAGAAAAAAAAAATACACAATCCTATCAACCAACACAAAACAGAAAAGTTCTATCCTAAAACAAGATAGAAAGATTTGCTCAGAAACTAAAATATCTTATTCAACACACAAAACTCTTGCCCATTTTGTAATATGAACCAAGAAACACAATACAGTTTCTCAAGAATATTTGCAATATATCATATGGAAGGTACCTCGGGCATTTTACTGTAAAAATAACACAATCAATAAATTATTGATAACAACTACTATATCTATCATATGGAATTTATTGTGCACTTATTTTAACTTGAGAAATTTGTTATTTACAAATGAGAAACCACATGTTAATTCATCCATCTATTCAACAAGAAGCTAGATGCACAAACAATGTTCCCAATTTAGAAACTAAATCCCGAAACGAAAATAAAGCTACCAAGTTGTTGGAGTACTATATCATATGGAACTTATTGTGCATTTTCTAACTTGAAAAGTTAGTTATTTACAAATGAGAAACCACATAATAATTCTATTCAACAACAAGCTAGATGCACAAACAATGTTACCACTTTGGAAACTCAACCCTGAAACGAAAATAAAGCTATCAAGTTGTTGGCAACAAGTACTATATCATATGGAACTTATCGTGCATTTTCCAACTTGAAAAGTTTGTTATTTACAAATGAGAAACCACATAACAATTCATCCATCTATTCCACAACAAAGCTAGATGCACAAACAATGTTCCCAATTTAAAAACTAAATTCCGAAACGAAAAATAGAGCTACAATCTAAGCAGCATGAATTTAAACAAAGTGCACAAATGTTGTTGCATACCATTACAATTCATTCCAAGCCGGAATCATCGCCACCAGCAGCAGAAGAAGAACCCGATGAAGCCGCCCTTAAACCAGCCACAACCACTCTCTTTTTCCTCTCTTCTTCATACTCCGGATCATCCGTAGGCAACTCAAACCTACAAACTGGACAAGAGTTTCGAGACCCTAACCAAGGAACAATACACTCACCATGATATCCATGTCCACACGGCATATTCTTCGCAATTTCACCAACATTCACCAAATCTTTACATATAGCACACACTACTGCGTTTTCTTCCTTCCCAATCACCACACTCTCCAACGCCTCCACAGCTGCTTTCGCAGCGGGAGGCGCCCCACGCCTCCCTCCGCTATCACTCTCAGCTAAATTTTGCAGTAACGCTTCGTATCCAGCAGCATCAACATAATCCCCTGGATTTCCAACATAAGCATCAGAATCCGGAACCTCTAATCTAAGCTCAATCGAATGGTCCTCGAGCCCCATCAAGATCTCCGCCCAATCGAGAATTCTGTTGCGACGGCTCGCGGCTCGGGAGGCGAAATCCCTAAGACGTAACCTAAGCACGTCGCGCCGCCTCCTCCGCATTTCGTCATCATCATCATCTACACCACGCGGCTCAATCAAATCGTTTTCCTCGTCATCCTCACCTTCCGATCTGTGATTTTCAGTATAGTCCTCGCGATTATCCGCCTCTTCATCCTCGTGCACGACTTCGACAGAGTGCTCATCATCATCATCATCATCATCCTCGTCCTCATCTTCGTCATCTTGGTCGTTATCCCAGCCGTCCAGCTCGATTCGGAGGTAATCTTCATCGGACGGATCGGACGGTAGCGGAGGCGGCGCGTCTTCTTCACGCGCCGCCTGAGCTATGAGGCGGAGCACCTGGATGAACTGGTTGCCAAAATTGGGGTCGTCGACGGCTTCGACGGCGGCCGGAACGACAGCGGCGGCGATAGCTTCGACAAAACCGTTTTTACACTCGTAACAAATGACATCGGGGAGATCTGCTAGGGTTTCAACTGCCACGCGCTTGTCGCAGTGGTAGCACCAGTACTGTGTGGATTCGTGATCCGACACGGTTATGGTTTCGGGTCGGGTCGAGGACTGGTCCGATGGAGCTTCCGCCATTGAAGAAAGGATTTATTTAATTTGTGTGTTGGTGAAAATTGAGATATGGCGGAGAAGAAAAAGAGAGCTGTTTTGGTGTGGAGAGTGTGAGAAGAATTTAATAAGATCTACGGGGTGTAATGTTTCTTTTTCTTTTTTTATTTTAGCTGGGAAAATTTTGGACCGTTGGATGAGTGTTTGGGAGGAGGATTTGTCTCCGGTTAGGTGAAATTCTGGGTGCGGTGTTGTGAAGTGAAAGCGTGTTCGTTGATTGAGTTTAAAAGTGGCTAAGTCGTTGAATGGAAATTAATGGGGAATTGGAACTGTAGGAGATTGGAGGGGCGGACCGTGGAGCCGGGTGCAGCCTTTAGTGATGACCTGATTGATGTGTCGGTCTCAATGATTGGGGAACAAAGGTACAACTCAGCAAGTGGTGTGTACTATCAACTATGCGACTTCCAATTCATTTTCTTACAATACTCGGCGAAAAATACTTGTATAAACTCGGGGTTCTGATCTCGATGGATTCGTATCAGCATCTACTATCGTATACTATAATGTCAAGGTAAAGAACTTGATTTGGGGTAAGAAATTTCTAATGGTAGACATGGGAAAATAGTTGTATATATATGGAATTTGTTCACTTGTTATGAATAGGGTTAATGCGCCATTTTAACTCAATCTAATATCATGTTTGATTTTTGGGCCGAGATATCCAATATGGATTGTAGAACCCACCCCTATGTGGTATCATAACCCCACAAATTTCTACTAACACAAGGCCACAAATTTCTACCATTTGAATTGAAATGTTTGACAGCTGTTTTGCCCGTGATCATAATTACTAATTAGTATATAATTTGTGTTGCCTACTGACTAAATTAATTTAAATATAACTTTAAAAAGGTGATATAATTCTGTTTAGATTTGAGTTGAATGTAACCCCCACAATTTCATCCCTCCAACTCGTGAGAAAAACCTTAGACTCCACCGCAACCAAGATAGAGGTATTAACCCATATTTTCGTAACCTCCCACTTCCCACCAAGTTTACAACTTAAATATGTTCTTTTGGACATAGGTTTGTCATGTTCATGTAGGCATAAATACTTTTACACAAAAAAAGGCCTCTGTTACTGTATCTTTTGGCCCAATTTGGAAACAAGATCCAATGTGTAATCAAGTTGGGCCCAACCTGAAATTAAGTTGAACCCAATTCATGATCTAAGTGAACTCAACATCTCAATAAGAACCATCCAAATTAGACCCAATACAAGTTGGTTATGACTCGACCTGAACCAAAACTAGTTGGACTAAGTTGGAACAATGGATTACACCTGATTTTTTAGGGATAATTACCCAATGGACTAATTACAGCCCTTTCCCTCAACTATACATAATTAAAAACACCACCCCTGCCATCAACCTCCTTACAATTTCCCCCCTCCATTCACTTTTTCAATGTTAAAAATTGATATCATCGTCAAAAACACTTTTACCCTTGCATTGACTTCATTGAAAGTTGACGATTTTATTGGACCACCCATAAAATGAATAAAATGGGTGCTAATTGTAACAAGTCTATAATTGCTAATAAAGAAAGTATTTAATTAAAATGAACAATGAAGTTTAAAATTATTGGAATTGTTTTTAGGGCAAGGGCAAAATTGTTATTTTATCAATTCTGTTAGGGTTTTGGATGATTTCTTGATGATAGGGTAGGTGTTTGCAATTACGCATAATTAAGAAGAGGGGGTTGTAAGTGTAATTATTCCTAATTTTTATTAATGTTTTAAACGTTAAGGACAGGACTTCGGTGATGAGAAGCCTCTAACATGGAGTCACTTAACAGCCGGAAGGTGATGTTGAAATTATGTTGAATGTCTGCGAACTAATTTGACACAAACATATTTTGGGCTCTCAAAATTTTTGAGAATTGAGATATGGGTTTGAAAATAAAACCATACAAGCCCTTTGGGTGTTCAAATATTCTGTTATATAATTATATAATACTTCTTGTTATAAATATAAATGTAATAATTGTTATGTAACAATGTGGGTACAAAGTGATTCTTGTAAAATTATAATGATAGGTTAGGCACACTTTTAAATATGTTATCTTTAAAGTATATATTTTTACCATTATGATGTAGATGGTCCCAAGAAACACGCATTTACAATATAAATTCCACAACTCATTGATTTCAAAAGGCTATGATATAGATGGTATCAAAAAATACACATCTAAAATACAGATCCTACACCTAAAGACTCGATCGAATTCAAAATTGCATCTATTCACCCGAAATAGTATCTCACCAAATAGAGACACATTTTCGGCCAAAACCAGATCAATTGGATCCAAAATGGTGTAACCCACCACTTCAAAGTGACAATAAAATTTCAACTAATAATTGGAGCCAACCCTCGGATACTCAAAACCGATTCAGCACTCTCTTTCTATTTGTCAAATATTTTATTTATTCAAAAGACTATAAGGTACTCTAGATGCTCCACAGTAAAGAGGTGACACTCGCAATGAGCTTGTCTTCGAAGCACTAACACCACACATATTTATAATATAAGGTAAATTTCAAAACACATTGATAAACCAATGTGAGACAAATACATGTGTGTAGACTCAACGTAGGACACAACTATTTATTTATATGTAAATATACAACAATAATGATATACACAAATATTTAGGATGTATGTGGTAAAATATTAAATTGCACAAACAAGACGCACACACATCCAAGCTGTGCTAGCGTCTCATAACATTGTCATTTTTGGGTACGATTGAAATATTATTTTTCAATTATAAATATAATAACTTTTTACATATCGTAGAAAAGTGCAAGAAAATGGATGTCCTTGTAACTACCAAGCTTGTTATTCCAGTAAAGTAGCCACACACTTTGCTTAAAAGAGCATCCACCAACTTCACTAACAATTTTCCATCATCATTATTAATAATAATAATAATAATAATAATAATAATAATGAAGCGTGATGAAGTAAAAATAAAAATATGCTAAGAGCGTGCCTGGCCCGTGATTGAGAAGTAAAAATATGCCCTTCGACTATAAATGTGGGGATGAGTACAGGACTTCTTCTAATATAATCTCGATTATAGTTTTTGAAACTTTTATCATAACTAAATCGTATTTCAATAATCAATTATGCAAGAGTGGGTCAAACTAACCCTAAATCAATGTAAAAGAAATAAAACAAACTTTACAAAAATTAAATTATATATATATATATATATTTAAATTCTTCATAGATAAAGAGAGCAAAAATGTAACAATGTGATCCTCAAATAAGTAAAAATTAATTCTACAAATATCTTGCAAAAATTGTGGTTTGCAAATCTATATTGGAATGAGAAAGTCTGAGTTTATAGCTGAAAAAATGAGAGTAACAAAAAGAATGCTGCAGCACAAATGATGAGATTAAGGTTCAAGGCAAAATTTGATGAGCCCCCGACAATGACCAAATTTGGCAGAAACGGCGCCGGCTGGTTGTCTTGCGGCTGAGACTTTGAACGATCCGCCGTGTCGGCGGGTGGCGCTGTTGGTGGTAGCCCACTTGCTGTTCCGGCCGTCGTTGGTGATGAAGAAGAGTCTTTTGAAGATTTTTTACTGCAAAAGATAATCACAACATAAAATAATTGTTATTAGATATATCACTTGCAAATTACCAACAAAAAAAAAAAGAAAAGATATATCACTTGCATTGTACGTTACACATTAGTTGTAACTTTATAAAATGCCAATCTCAACAAATCATTTATATATATATATATATATATATATATAATATTGGGAATTCGGATATGTTTATACTAAAGAAAAAACACTATCTTTTCACACATACACATTTCAAAACTCTATTGTATTTAATGAAATTTTTTATACATGTAATGTCCATACTAAAGGTGAAATACGACGTGAAAGACTAATTAAAGATGAAAAAGAAAAAATAAGAAAAGGAAACTAAAGAATTGAAAAAATTTGGAATTTTTTTTTTCCACATAATAAAATGAATCCTCCGTACCTTGTGCCTAAAGGGCAGAATGTAATCGTATAATCTGCTCCGCTACACGTAAATGTACTCGTAGCATCATCGTATGCGTAGCTATACGCTTTCGGGCAGGCATTCTTGAATATCTCCGAGTAAACCGACGGCCGGCACGTCGCAGGTGAACCATACGCGCCGCTGCAACAATACTCCGGGCTTCCAAACGCTTCGCATGCACTCTTACACGCCTGCCCGTTCCCTGCCCGCAGCTCATCCGGGCACATCCGGTTCAGATCGGCTGGGCACCCTGTCGAACCGCAATCACCGGAGCCTCCGACCGGTTCGATAATCATCGGCAAATTATAGCCGTCGACGAGGCTGACGTCATAGAAATCTTTGGCACTTGAGCCGATCGTGAATTCGGCTAAGGTGGCGGGTGGGGTTGCGCCGCCGCCATTGCATTCCATTTGGTTTGAGCCGCAATCGCCGGTGGCGCAGCTTCCTTGGCCGGTGGTGGGATCAAATGAACAGCCGGTTCGACCCCAGAACCGGCCGGACCAGCCGGGTTGAGCGTGGAAGGATCGGGTGGCGCCGGTTTGGAGTAGGAAACCGGTTGTGTCTAAACCGTTGCTGCCAGCATTGGATAGTATCCCGGGGCATACAATATACTCACATTTATTCACTAGTGTAAATGTAGTCCCTAAATTGCCTGAAAACAAAAATAAGATTTTTATCAGTATTTGTTGGTCTAAAATTGAGAGCTCAAATGGGAGAAAAATGGATCATAATGTGTGTATATATGCATATATACATATATGTAAACCTTGGGCGAGAAGAAGAAAAATGAGAGAGATGTAAAGAGCATATGAAGAAGAAAATGTTGAGGACATTTGGAGAATGAATGAGGATTGAGTTGGATTATTAATCTATTGCCGATAAGATTATCTTAGAGAGAGAGAGAGAGGAGACGAATGAGAGAGAAGAAAGATCATATAATGTAGCAATTCCAATTATTTATTTTGAAGGATTGTGTTATAAGCATGGGAGATTTCTTTTGAAAAAGTAAGCAAGAAAGTTTAATAAAATAATGCAATTTATGGGTACATTTAAAGAAATGCTTAAAAACACTAGATGTTCAAATGTTACGATGAAGTCATGTCATTATCCACTGTCATTTATTAATTTCATATAATCTCTTAATTTGATGCTTGTATTTTTAGTACATTCATGTGTTACGTATGAGGAACCAACTTTTAAAAAGGTAATTTATTACAAAAATCAGCTAATGTATAAAGATAAACTTTTTGATATATATAATTATATATAAAGACGAAGGGATAATGCCATTAACAGTCTCAGAAGTAATAAATTTGTATCACTTTGGTCCCTAAAGTATTTTTTTGTTACGCTATCGTCCCTAATGTTATAGTTTCATCTCACTCTGGTCCTTAAAGTATTTTTCTATCTCATTTTGTTCCCTTTTCGATTTTTACGTCTCACTTTGGTCCTTTTTTTGGATTTTAACATTTTTGTCCCCCACAAACACTTTTATTATTTCCAATGTAATTTCAAGACAATTCAAATTTAATGCTACTTGATCAGATTACATATAACTAAATTTAGGGAAATATTATCATGGTTTTTTTTTTATGTAAAAGTTTATTTTAAGGGTTTTTAGTAATTTTCCCTTAAATTTATCATGTAATTAGTTGAGTTCAACTAAAATATTAAAAAAAAATCTCTATCTAAAATATATGGAATATATATTTAAAAATATGTTATATCAATGGGTAACTGCACCGTTTTATAACCGAATTTTGATAAAATAAATTTAATACTTGTTTTTGTGATAAATATTTATTTTTTAAAGTTAATTCTAATCAATTGCATTTAGCGTATTGATTTTTTTGTGATTTTATTGGTGCTACTTGTCCTTTACTTTTTATAAAAAAAAATTAATACATTAAATGCAATTGATTAGATTTAAGTAATAAATATTTATCGTAAAAATTGTTTAATTTATTATAAAACTCGGTTATAAAGCAATGCAGTTAGCCATTGACATAATATTTTTTTTAAAACATAAATTCCATATATTTTAGATAGGAATTTTTTTAAAAAAAATTAATTGAACTCAACTAAATACATAATAAAATTTTGAGTTGAACTCAACCAATTACATGATAAATTTAATTATATGTAATTTAATCAAGTATCAATTAAATTTGAATTGTCTTGATGTGGCATTGGAAATAATGGGAAAAAAAATTGGGAGGCAAAAAAGTAAAAAAATCAAAAAAAGGACCAAAGTGGGACAAAATTATAACATTAGGGATGCTAGCGTAACAAAAAATATTTTAGGGACCA
Source organism: Buddleja alternifolia (assembly GCA_019426215.1). Taxonomy (NCBI): domain Eukaryota; kingdom Viridiplantae; phylum Streptophyta; class Magnoliopsida; order Lamiales; family Scrophulariaceae; genus Buddleja; species Buddleja alternifolia. The sequence goes on from CM033390.1 coordinate 2,364,296, forward strand.
AAGTGATATAAATTTAATATTTTAGGGACTATTAGTGACATTATCCCATAGATAAACTAAGGAAAAGCTATTCAACATGGGGCATAAATAAATCGATTTAAGACGAATAAATGCATAAATTTTACCGAATTTGATAGTTTGTGTTTAATTAATAATCAAATCAAGCTCGAATAAGTTTCGATTAAGCATTAATCAAGCTCAAGTAGCATGATCTTTTCGCACATATATACTTCATTGTCATTTAATTAATTGATTCGTGATTAAGCAAAAACTCCAAATCCTATAGAACAAAACTTAACTAAAGCACTCTTTTAGAAATTGATCTTAAATAGAGTAGTTTGTTTTCTTTTCTAATCCTATTAGGATCCACCAAACAAGCTGTACGAAAATGCCAACAATTTATTTGATATTTTATTTGCCTTTTCCCCTAAATATGTTGTTGAACTAATATCAAAATTACAAGAGGATTGACATCAAGTCAGGATGGCCGAGTGGTCTAAGGCGCCAGACTCAAGTTCTGGTCCTCTAACGAGGGCGTGGGTTCAAATCCCACTTCTGACAATTTTCTTTTCCCACTATTTTACTACCTTCAACCTTTTGTTTTATCTCCAGATATTCACCTTCTTTTTTTCTTTACCTTATATAGTTTTGTTTTTTCGTACCTAGTATTTTTGATGGGATGGTTTTGTTAATTTGACCATTTTACCCCTTCACGAGCTCAAAAATCGGGTGGAAGGAGGGGTGTTATGGTCTTTACTGATTCTTTGAACTGCTTACTAATTGTTTGGTCTAGCTCTTTAGCTTTTATGAGTTTTGAATTGAGTTCTTACATACAATTGAGAATACTGATTTGGGGGTTATATCTAGGAGTTTCGGGGCTTCGACTATTGCTACAATTGTAAGCATCTATCTCTCATCTATAGACGAATGATTGTGATTATATCGAAACTTTGAGTGTCAATACTATGTAAGAATCACTCTTGTACAAGTTCATGCTATCTATTGTTCCATCTTTTTCTTAATGTTTACAGGAAAAACCAAAGTAGTAATGTTTTGAAAAGTTTCGACATAGTTAGAGTGTCAGTCAACCTTGAAATAGCTACATTGTTGTTCCACCTTCAAATGATTGATTTTTAGGATCGTATAATCACAATTTTTCATATTTGGTTGTTTCGAAACTACATATTTTTTGGTAATTCTTAACAATGAACTTCTTCAAAGCGCTTGAGCTTTTTGGCCTTTAAATTTTCTTTCACTCAGCTGTAAGAAACGTTTGGAGAAGAAGTGAATTATCTACCTCCTCACTTACCCACACACATTGTACATCCAAAGTCGAGAAATTAAACGAACGAGATCGATAGTATGATCGACAAGGAGGAGAAAATCGAAGGAAGTAAATAGCCAAATGAGACCATGAGTTTCTGATTAGCAGGTATCCCACATCGCAGAAGTAGGAAAGATGGGTGCTGGTGTGTGTATAATAAAATAAGTTGTCATTTAGACTATTAAAATATGATCCTTCAGGCAAGTTTTAAGGGGATGTGATGAGTGGTAAATGCTCGCAATTAAATATGCGAGATGGGTGCCCGCCTAGCCTGGTTACGACAATGGGGCACTCCCATTTTTACTGATCTGATCCCTGTTTCTTGAAGGAAATATAAAACCCCTCCCCCCCCCCCCCCCAAATCAAGTCGAGCTTATTTAGGTACATGCTCGGCTTGATATTAAATGAATTTTTTAAAGGTTTGAGCTTGATTTAATGGGCTCGAGTTTGTTTGAATTTGAGATTTGATGGGCTCGAGTTTGCTTGAATTTGAGATTTTAATATTTATATTTTTTTAGTGCAACTAATAAGATAAATATATTAAAACAAAAGAAAACAACAACTTCAAACACTTTAAAATCATCACATTCAAACACTTTCTTAAGCTAACTTGAGAGAATTAAATATCAATCATGTCTCACATTCAAACTTTACGCTTGCTTTCTTAAGCTAACTTGAGAGAATTAAATATCAATCATGTCTCCATTCCCATATAGGAGAATTTCAAAAAAATAATACAAAAATAAATAAAAATTAAGAAAACAATACAAAAAAAAATCGAGTTCATTCCGCGCCCGGGCAGCGCGGAATCAGAATTTTTTTTAATAATGAACAGTGCATTCCGCACCCGGGCATAGCGGAATCTGCCCGTTCCGCGCCGGGCAGAGCGGAATGCACTGTTCACCCGACAGATTGCACAGCTTTGGCAGGTCACTTTTTGACCAAATTTTTTGTCTGATGAACTTGAGCTCTTCATCCGTCTTCTTCCTCTTTTCTCTTCTCTTCTCACTTCTCTTCTACAACTACAATTTAACCCCTCCATCTCCTTCCATCTTCATCTTCTTATTTTTCATTTTCTTCATCCTCTTTGACAATAAAAGGTACGTTTTAAATATTATTACATTATAAAATGTGTATATATTTTTTTGAATTTTGTGTAATTTATGAATTTAGAGTTTAGAAAAAATTTATTTTTGTGTAATTTTCGAATTTTTGAATTTGTTGTGTAATTTCGAAATTTTATTGTGAATCTTATCAATTTAGTATTGCTTTGTGAAATTTTGTAGTTTAATTTCTTTGTGTAATTTATGAATTTAGGGTTTTAAAAATTCGAATTTTGTTGTGTAATTTTGAATTTTTGTTGTGACTTTTATCAATTTAGTGTTTTAATTTGTGGAATTTTATAGTGTAATTTTGAATTTTTGTGGAATTAATCAATTTAGGGTTTAAATTGGTGGAATTTTTAAATGTAATTTTGAATATAGGTGTAATTTTGAATTTTTATGGAATTTATCAATTTAGGGTTTAAATTTATGGAATTTTGTATTGTAATTTTGAATTTATGGTTTAGGTGTAATTTTGAAAGTGGTATTTATCAATTTAGGGTTTAAATTTGTGGAATTTTTTATTGTAACTTTTAATTTATGGTTTAGGTGTAATTTTGAATTTTTGTGGAATTTATCAATTTAGGTTTAAATTTGTGAAAATATGTAGTGTAATTTTGAATTTAGGGTATAGGTGTAATTTCGAATTGTTGGGAAATTTATCGATTTAGGTTAAAATTTGTGAAATTTTGTAGTTTAATTTCGAATTGTTGGTATTTTGATTAGGCACTAAATATGGGCTAGGTTTGGAGATTAGTAGTAATATAGAAGTTAGAAGTTTGACATATTTACTCTTTGGTAGAGGACAAAAAAACATAAGACTAATGTCCTTAACATCATAACATTAGTCTTTATCAAAGTGGTGAATATCAAATTATTTTTATCTATAGATGTATAATCTTGAATTTTTAGGTATAATTTCAAGTTATAGATGTATAATCTTGATGTGTATACTTTCAAATTATGGATGTATCGATTAATTTTGTGAAATAAGTTTATTTCTTTGTGATGTATGTGTTTGAATTTATGAAATATTAATTTGTATTATTCTAATTAGCTCAAGTATCGTTGAAAATAATTTTTTTATTTTATTTTAATATAGGATGGCGCAGGAGTTTGTTGATCATATACATGACCCAATAGATAGGACGGTGTTGACTGGACAGGCTAATCATATATCCGAGCAGGTTAGAGAGTCCCCCGATTTCGTGTTGCGTGCTAGACGGGCATGTAGTACATATTTTAAGAGTGCTTATGGAAGGACCCCACATAACCGAGTCTTATTAAAATTGCAACACATGCAATTATATCGGGTATACAAATTAGGGCCATGGACAAATGATATGGGTCTTATAACTGCGCTAATAGAGAGATGGCGATCGGAGACCAATACATTTCATTTTAGAACTGGAGAGGCCACGATTACTCTTCAGGATATTGCTGTTATACTTGGTCTTCCAGTCGATGGTCGGCCTCTAATAACTAATCGTGTGTTACAAAATTATGATGATTGTGCAGCCTATATTTTGGAACTATTAGGGTTTCTAATGATGAGGCAAGATTTTGAAAAAAAAGGTTTTCAACTTAAAATCACGAAGATTGTCGCCCATGTGACCTCGGCTGCTGCCCAAATCACCCCCGAATCTAATGAAATGCAAGTAGATCAGATAGCCCGTTGTTGGGCACTTATGTTGCTTGGCGTGTTGTGTCCCAACAACACCGGAGATGTTGTTCCGGTACTATGGTTGTCATTATTTGAAGATATTAACACAACAAACACTTATAGCTGGGGGAGTGGTGTTTTGGCGTGGCTATACCGAGGGCTAAGCAAAGCAGCCAATACTGATCGAAAAAATGTAGATGGTTGTGTGCCATTGTTACAGGTGGGGAGAATGATTATTTAAATATTGTTACGTTACTTTTTCTGAGAATTCATGATTTTTAATAATGTGTATATATTCATTCACAGATATGGGCATGGTCTAGGATTTTGGTTGTTAGACCTCGTAATGTTCCTTATCCAGTGGCAGGAATTGATGTGCATGGCATTGCTCGAGCTCCTCATGCTGCACAGTAATTTACTGATATTTTCATGAATTTTAATTAATTAACAAATATTAATCAGGAAAAATCATATTTTTGCGTGATTGATGTTTGAAGGTGGTATCGCCCTGTTGCAAATAATAGTGTTGTCCCTCATAGTGTCCGGACAATTAGAGATGGACTTGATCAGATGGACGTAGGACATGTGAGTAAAAAAAATTACCAGAACGTTTTTATATATTATGATATAAAAAGTTGTGTATTAAAATTTTTTTAATACATTTTTCATATTTCAGTTTATTTGGACTCCATATAATATCAATGATGAAGACATCGGCGAGTTGCCACCTGAATGTTTGGACGTTATTGCGTGGAAAGCATCAGTTAACATTATATTTTTCGAGGTCGTGGAGTATCATCGGCCTGAGCGTGTTTTGCGGCAATTTGGACTGCGACAAAATATTCCACCCCATGTTGCTCGTGAGCATAGGAGGGACCGTAGGGGGAAGAATGTAAATTGGGTTTTCAATAATTTGACCATCCATGTAAAATAAAACATTAACTGTGTTCGCCCTCGGCATTTTCTACATAATATCACAATTCAAACCATAAATTAACACTAAATTCAAAAATTATACTTAAAAACTATAGATAAAAAAATGAAATTATACTTTTATATTACAAACTAAACCTAAAAGTTATAACTACTCAATCGAATTTATGCATACTATGTAAATCTAAACATTTGAAATTATACTTAAAACTTATATGGAAACATAAATTGTATACCTAATTATATCAAAGTTCAAACCAAAACATCCCTAAACACTAAATTCGATATTATACATACAAGATATAACTAAAAATTCAAATTACACCTACAAATTATACCTAAATATTCGAAATTATACCTAGAAATTATATCAAAGTTCAATACATAAATATTAAATTCGAAATTATACTACAAATTACACCTAAATATTTGAAATTACACATAAAATATTTTATAGTATAATTTCGAATTCAAATATTTATGTGTAATTTCAAATATTTAGGTGTAATTTGTAGTATAATTTCAAATTTAGTCTTATGATAAAAATAATTTGGTATTCACCACTTTGATAAAGACTAATGTTATGATGTTAAGGACATTAGTCTTATGTTTTTTTGTCCTCTGCCAAAGAGTAAATATGTCAAACATCTAACTTCTATATGACTACTAATCTCCAAACCTAGCCCATAAATTCAAAATTACAATACAAAATTCCATAAATTTAAACCCTAAATTGATTAATTCCACAAAAATTCGAGATTACACTATAAAATTCCACAAATTAAAACACTAAATTGATAAAAGTCACAACAAAAATTCAAAATTACACAACAAAATTCGAATTTTTAAAACCCTAAATTCATAAATTACACAAAGAAATTAAACTACAAAATTTCACAAAGCAATACTAAATTGATAAGATTCACAATAAAATTTCGAAATTACACAACAAATTCAAAAATTCGAAAATTACACAAAAATAAATTTTTTCTAAACTCTAAATTCATAAATTACACAAAATTCGAAAATATATATACACATTTTATAATGTAATAATATTTAAAACGTACCTTTTATTGTCAAAGAGGATGAAGAAAATGAAAAATAAGAAGATGAAGATGGAAGGAGATGGAGGGGTTAAATTGTAGTAGTAGAAGAGAAGTGAGAAGAGAAGAGAAAAGAGGAAGAAGACGGATGAAGAGCTCAAGTTCATCAGACAAAAAATTTGGTCAAAAAGTGACCTGCCAAAGCTGTGCAATCTGTCGGGTGAACAGTGCATTCCGCTCTGCCCGGGCGCGGAACGGGCAGATTCCGCTCTGCCTGGGCGCGGAATGTATTATTTTCTGAACTCGATTTTTTTTTGTATTATTTTCTTAATTTTCATTTATTTTTGTATTATTTTTTTGAAATTCCCCTCCATATAGTCTTTGTATTGGAGAACATTTAGAATCAAAAATACACTTGACTTATTTATTTTTATTTTTTTAATTTGATATCCAAATTATCCTTGAAACTATGATTTTTGTTTATGAATTATGATGTGATATTTATACAATTTTATATATTAGTATTTTATTTCTATTATTTGTATACATAATATAATATATATTGTTTAGCATATAAGAATCTAAGTTCAATTGAAGTCGAGTCTACCTTTGCTCACGTTCGGCTTGCATTTGAACATGAACCTTAACATTCGGCTCAAATTTGAATATTTTAAAGCCGAATTTGCAAGTTTTTAGCCGATTTGAGTTCACTAACAATGCTAAATCGCAACATATTGCTCGGCCCGATAACAAACAAATATATTACTTGGGATACGCTTGGCCCGAGTGCAATCAATATATGCAACATTATATAAAGAGATAAACATCTTTAGCTATTACCCATTAACAAATAACAAAATTTTTGTTACATGCTATATATTAAATAAAATTAACATAATACTATCATCGGCCATCAACATTTTCAAGAATCCGAGAGTTATCCTCACGGTAAAAAGGTGAATGCGACCATACTATACTTAAAAGTTAAACCCTTTGGTGCCAGACGTGGGTCCCAACGCCAGCGGTTTCATTGTCCGTATTTCCACCAGTCACATGCGATTTAAAATCCTCGCCATTGCCATTCCCTCCGATTCACGTAATACTTAGTGAATTCGAGAGTTCAATTTTCGTATAAATATCCATCATAATATGAAGTTCACCAAAATATATATATATTTTATTATATTTTAATATTTGTATGTTGAATATTATTTGGGAGTTGGAATCCTAAAACTACTAAGTATCACCCCTCCAATCCCATCTCAAATGAAGATCCTAATAACGACTTATAATGACACGAATTTTTTTAATTCAGATTCGGCTTAATTACACCTAAGTATATTATAAAAAAGAGAATATTACAATTATTATATAATTGATAAATTATTTTATAAAATACATATAAATTTAATTGAGTCGAGGCGTGCTAGAAATTTTCGAGAGCCGCGTCTATTGAAGTTGCGACTTTTCGTTTAAATCTGACCACCGCAGAGATTGGAGAGAAAAGAAGGGGAGCTCTTCAAATATCTCCCTCCCTCCATCTCTCACCCACATCTCTCTCTCCCCAATAACTATCCTCATTTCACAATCATCAAAAACAGTCACAAATAGTTAAGAAAACCACAAAAAAAAATATGAGGGAAATACTGCACATTCAGGGAGGGCAATGCGGGAACCAAATCGGGTCGAAATTCTGGGAGGTTATCTGCGACGAGCACGGCATCGACCAAGCGGGTAGATACAAAGGAGATGGATCTAACGCGACGGAGTTGGAGCGTATCAATGTCTACTTCAACGAGGCCTCCGGCGGAAGGTACGTCCCACGCGCCGTCCTCATGGATCTGGAGCCCGGCACCATGGATTCCATCAGATCCGGTCCGTTCGGGCAGATCTTCAGGCCAGACAATTTCGTGTTCGGGCAGTCCGGCGCGGGTAATAATTGGGCGAAAGGTCATTATACGGAGGGCGCAGAATTGATTGATTCGGTGCTCGATGTTGTTAGGAAAGAAGCCGAGAATTGCGATTGCTTGCAAGGTTTGAATCAGTTTTATTTGGCTCGTTTATATGTAAATTATAACTAGTTTGTATTGATATGCGTTGATAAGTGTATTGATGTGTGTTTCATGTGTAGATATGAATTTGGGGATGTATGTTGATATGCATTTTATGATTTTTTTTAATGTTTATGTTAGGTTTTGTGTTATGATTCGCTTGAATTCTGTATTGTTATTTCAGATTTTGGTATTTTTGAATCAAAATGAGATATGGCATAATTATTGATCATTTCAATTCTAATCAATTAATTTTCTGGTAGTATTTGATCTTTTATATCACTATTGCCAGCTTGGTTTATATATGGAAAGTTCTCAGCGAATGATTTGTTTTGGCACGAGACTTTTTGATTAATGATGATATGCAAAAGAGTTTTGATTATGTAATTTCACCTTGCATTTTGTTCCTCTTGTATTGTGAACCTCATGTTCATTGTACCATGCCATTATCCAGGTTCCATGGTGTCAAAATCAAAACTCTGATTGCAGCTTTGCACGTTTCGTCCATTATATCATTCAGTGTCTTTTATGCTTCATCGACTCTTTTTGGATATTATTAGTGAAGTTAGTAACGTAGGCTCATTGTACGTTCAATTAGTAGACGGTTTATGGTACTATGGAACTAATTACACGATATATTAACCAGTCACCGGTTCAAAATTACTGGAAAAAGACATGAAGCTTTATGCGATGATCAATTATTACAACAGCAATAGATATTTTGCTAATATACGCCATTTTGTTTCACGTGTACAGGATTTCAGGTATGTCACTCTCTTGGAGGTGGCACGGGATCTGGCATGGGTACCCTCTTGATTTCAAAGATCAGAGAGGAATATCCAGACAGAATGATGCTCACCTTCTCTGTTTTCCCTTCACCAAAGGTCTCCGACACTGTCGTAGAACCCTATAATGCTACACTTTCAGTGCACCAATTGGTGGAAAATGCAGACGAATGTATGGTCCTTGACAATGAAGCTCTCTATGACATCTGTTTCAGGACTTTGAAGCTCAGCACTCCTAGCTGTGAGTACTCTCTCCCCACTTGCTCCGAGTCCCGTTACAATCAGAACCATCCATGTAGTGGGACCCACAAGGAACCCACTATATAATGAATTGGCCTTGATTTACGAGGACTTAGATACCCGGAAATCCCTTCATCGAGAAATTATTGAGTATTACTGTAACCACTTCGAGTCCAATCAGAACCATTCATGTAGCGGGACGCACAAGGAGCCCAGTATATATGAATGGTTGTGATTGAACAAGGACTTGGATACCCGAAACTCCCTAGAAATCACTTGATCGAGAAATTATTGATATTTACTCAGAGTTTTTATTCTAATCGAATTCTTGCTTTTTCTTTGATCATTTTGTTTGCAGTTGGTGATTTGAACCATTTGATCTCCGCAACGATGAGTGGGGTAACCTGTTGTTTGAGATTCCCCGGCCAGCTGAATTCCGACCTCAGGAAGCTTGCAGTGAACTTAATACCTTTCCCACGCCTTCACTTCTTCATGGTGGGTTTCGCCCCACTCACCTCCCGTGGGTCCCAGCACTACATCTCTCTCACCGTCCCAGAGCTAACCCAACAAATGTGGGACTCAAAGAACATGATGTGCGCAGCTGACCCACGCCATGGGCGCTACCTAACAGCCTCAGCCATGTTTCGTGGCAAAATGAGCACAAAAGAGGTGGATGAGCAGATGCTCAACGTGCAGAACAAGAACTCTTCATACTTTGTCGAGTGGATCCCTAACAATGTCAAGTCGAGCGTCTGTGATATCCCACCAACAGGTTTGAAGATGTCGTCCACATTCGTGGGAAATTCGACTTCTATTCAGGAGATGTTTAGGAGAGTGAGCGAGCAGTTTACAGCTATGTTCAGGCGAAAGGCATTTTTGCATTGGTACACCGGGGAAGGAATGGATGAAATGGAGTTTACTGAAGCTGAGAGCAATATGAATGATCTTGTGGCGGAGTATCAGCAGTATCAGGATGCGACTGCAGAGGAAGAAGAAGATTATGAAGAGGAAGAGCAGTATGAGAACTAAAATGGAAGTACAAGGAAGGGGGTCTTTAATGGCATTGTGATGTTTTTTTGTTGTTCTGTTGCACTAAAAATTCTTGTATTGTTTCATCTTGCTGTTTTTGTGCATTTATTTTGTATCAATATTGTTGGTATTATTTTGAATGCATTTGTTTTTTTATCCCATTAATAGACTTATTTTTAAGAAGTGGGAAGAAATGTTATTGATATGTAATGTGGTTGATACCAGATGCAAATGGTATAAAATACATTTTAAAAAGTCCAATTTGAAGAGTACCCATGTATGATACACGGATATGAGGATATTGCTATGATACGATATGTATAATTGTATATACAGAATATGATGAATCTTAGAGTACGATACAATGAAGATATGTGTATGTATATGTATATATAAGATTCAAAAATAAATTTGACTTAATAGATTCGTCATTTGTTTACATAAATATAATTTTGTTTACTTTAAATTTTTTTGTTGTCTTTTTAACTTTTAAGTTTTATATTTTCGCAAAAGAATGAAAATATTATCTCTTTTCCTATTTAAATTCAAAAAGTATTGAACAATATTCTAAACATACTTTATTTGGATATTAGAGTCCTTCAAATTTTCTTTTCAAGACTCCGATCAAGTGACTGTTTTTGAAATGTATACTTACTCAAGACTTGGAACCACTTCTTAAAAATTCCATTTGCCCCTACTTCAAAATTTACTCTCATTAGAATTTGAAAAGATAGTCAAAAAATGATGCAATATCTAAAGTTGCCGTCCCATAAGAGATTGAGATCTTTAAAAACAAGATATGCAGATATTTGTATATGACTAACTTGCAATATTATGATATAAACATATGCAAAATTATAATTTAAATATTAATATCACATCTTTCCTTTTGGGCAATAACTTCTTTTCAATTCAAATTAGCACGTTGAAATAATGACATTAAACTAGTTTACCCAAACAAGTAGAATTAAGCAAAAAAATTAGCTAATGTGGGAAAAATTCTCATGCAAACCGGGATAAGCGTTACAGCAATTGTCTTGTGATTGATCAACCTATCAAAACTGCACCGGCGAGTGCAATTCACTCAACCTAACGAATACCATTTGAACCCTAAAGATAGTATATTATCCTAATCGAAGAAAAATTTCCAACAAAAATCAAGTAATAGCCCATCCACCCTACATATATTGCAACAAGATGTTACAATATCAAATAACATATGAAAACTGAAGAATTATTATTCTTTGGTTCTTGGCAATTTTATACCGCAAGCACCCCTCGTTGACTTGATCTTGTCAATCCTTCTCCTCCTAGCTTCAGCAGATCTGACCCGTTCAACAGCTAGGGCTCTGATCTCATCGAACGGCTGTGATCCGTCCACTCCAAGAGACTCTTCAGCTGAAATATTAAGATCAATCCCACTTGGGCCCACATGGTTGACCGGTTCAGGCCTATTATTGGATGATTGCAAATGGGCTGTGATTGGGCCAAATGAATTCTGGAGATTCTGTGACGTTTGATCTGTAATGGACGGTGGATGATGAGGCTCCGCGGTGATTTGAGAAGATTGGGCTAATTCTGTACCAAGATTGAATTCCTCATTTGGGCGAGCTTTTAGCACCTGTGTACAAGGATTAAAAAGGTAACCTAATCAAACAAGGATTCTTACTATATAATAAAAATTATAAATGAGGAGCACCCTGGACCCGGAACCTAGAAAGATATGATAATAACAAATACGACTCACGTGGGGTCTACCTTTTCTATACTAAGACTTCAAGAGTTCTATAACGTTAGGACAATTACGATCATTCAAAAGTGATTCATCCAGAGTCCTATGACTCCGTTGAAGGACGAACGACTACAATTATGTTGGACTCCAAAAGTGACTCCATAAACATATACATATATGGTTGCACAATAGCTCTAAGATGCTAAGACAATCATCATTATTCATACGTGACTCACGTGGGTTCCACCATAAACGAATGACAGGAAACTTATGCCGGAGTGAGACCTAAAAATTAGGGCGAAACACTCTATAGAATATCATCTCTCTTTCTAGGGTTTCAAATGAGTCCATAAGCATCATTGTCATAAAGTAAAATACGGACAATTTACTGAATGCAACCAAGTGATTGACCCATAAGGTAAAAATATATATATATATAAGTTCATACCTCTTGTTTAAATGCTTTTAATTGTGAATTATAAGCCTTCAAGCTGTTGTAATGCTTCTTCACCTTTTCTACCTCCTGTTTAATTGACAAAAAAAAGAAAAAGAAAAAAGGATAAGAAGAAATAAAATCAAGAAGAAAAAAAAGGACTATTCTGTTAACATATCGAATTTACAAACTTACCCCTCTAAGCACCTCCCTGTTTTGACTTAATTTTTCTATCATATCCATATACTCTTCCTTTGACTGCAAATCCATGAAAATAAAACAAAATTGGCAAATCAATGGAATTCAGCAAAATAAATAAATAAATTAGAAAATCGTTTTATTTCCTCCAATAAATATAAAAAAATAGAATTAATATTTAGTTTACAGATAAAACAGAGCAAAGAAACAGGGGATATGAAAAAAAGGCTAAAATTAAGGAAAGGAAAAGAAAATCAAAACCAAAAATCAGCTGCCAAAATCAACTTCAAAAATCAGTAAAAAAAGGGGTAAATTCTATGGAATTTAGCAAAATAAATCATTTAAATTCCTCCAAAAAAAATTTTAAAAAAGGAATTAATAAAACAGAGCAAAGAAACAGGGGATATGAAAAAAGGCTAAATTTAAGCAATGGAAAAAAAAAATTCAAACCCAAAAACAGCTGCCAAAATCAATTTCAAAAAAGCAGTAAAAATAATAGGGTAAAAAATTCAACAAACAAGAAAATAAATTACCCTCTTCTTGGAACTTGTCTTGGGCGAATGTTTGGAGTTATGTTCAGATTCACTTGACGGAAAAACGAGCGGCGTATCGGGGCTTCCGGTGGTGGAGGTCGTGGCGGCGCCGCTTTTTCCGTCCTCCGGTTTGATGCTTGGCCTTACGTCTTCAATTCCGTCGTCGGTCCTTGAAATTGAGGGTGCAGGGGATAACGGCGGAGGCGCATCCAGGGCAGATCTCCTCCTTGTGGAAGACCAATTGAAATTCTTCAAGGATTCAGATAAGGACATTAGAACATTAAGTTCGAGCAGTATTTCAGCAACGGATAATTCATCTTCTGTAGCAGAATCAAATATAGTGCCCTGTTTACTGCTGCTTGTACTCGTGCTCTGTTTCATTGTACTTTTTTTTCTTTTTCCTTCTTCTCTCTCACTTTTTTTTTTTTTTTAATAAGGAACACTCTGAAATTCGGTTGTTTAGAGGAGAATGGACTAATGGTAATGGAGGGTTTAGAGAGAGAACGGAATGGTAGAGAGAGAGGGAGAGAGGCTATTAATACACTGAGGAATTGGGGGGTTTTAGAGAGTTGGAAGGTATTGGGATTCTTCTTGACAAATTGCATAAGATGTCCCTAAAGTTTATTTTGGGTTTATTTTACTCCCTTAAAGTTAAATATAATCTCATAATTTCTCGAATTACAATTCAGGTGATTCTCGGCTCGATGTTGCATCATTGATTATATTGATTATATGACAATTGTTGAAGTGAAATTGATTATGATAAAAGTTTTGATTTTTCAAATTTGTTAAAGCGGGAATCATACGCTTGCCTTAATGGGCTGATCGAGCATGATCGAGTTGAGCTGACCTGGTCTTGCACTTTGACTACAAACTCGAGTCTGTCGAGTTAAGTACTTTAGGGTATACGCCTTTGTTAGCATTCAAAAAAAACTTCGTTAAAGTGTGGTTTTATAAAGTTAAAAAAAATCAAACTAGATCATACACAAGAGAGTGAAGCACTTGTTAAAATAGTGAAATACTGAATTTTTAGCTTTTTAATTGTGGGGTGAGGCTCTAAATAAGTAATCAATTTCTAAAAGGATAACTTCATTTGCTCCTTTTATAAAATACTCCTGAAATTGGATAGTAATGTGCATAGTAATATTTTCTTATTGTTAAAGTTTAAGCTCCAAAAAGACCTTTCTAAACGACCAAAATTCCTACAAGAACATTTTATTTTCATTTTTTCTTTTATACTCTTAAATGACTAATCTTAGTTACGTCAAACATTTGTCTCTAAATTGTTTTCTCTAAAAAATACTAGTGATCAAAGACTAAAATTTCAAAATAAAAATCCAATTTCAAAAACGGAGTTTTGTTTTTCTATTATTTCAGTAGTGGGGATAAGTTTATATATAGTGAATAACGCAAATATATGGAGTAGAGTGAAAAACTATGTAACTATGCTTGGTCACATATATATAATTAGGCAAGGTATGTTATTTTTTACTTACTCTTTGTTAATTATCTCACTAACTAAATTTTGTTTGTATTTCAGAGCCCTCCTTTATTTGTTCAGGGGTTGTTCGTTGGCACAGAGTTCAAATATGATAAGGCCCAATCATATGGACTTTTTTTCACTGCACTTTTATTGTAGTCAACTAACTATTACTTATTTATCTAAAAAAAAACTAACTATTACTTTATTGTGAACATATGAAAATACTATAATGCATCGAAAGGGTTGCTCCCCGTGCACGTTCAAGTATTAGGGGTGTTTTCTTTATGGATAGTGACTAGTGAGTGATAAAAACCACCCCGCCCCATGGATTTGTAGTGATGGATGCTCATGAAACAACACTCTCGGCGCACCATAATATTACTCATGAACATTCTAGTAGTTCAAGTAAATTTCACCACATATTATTGCAATTAATTCAGATGTCCAAATTTGGAAGCTCAGGAGAATGACATTAGTACTCGTTAATGGATTATTAGTAGCAATGGATTAAATTTAAACCCCAATATTATTACCTTTCGACCTTTCAACCAAAAAAACGAGCCCTAATTGTTAAAAGGAAAAGTTAATATCAATAGAATGAAATAATCCAGGTAATAGGCTCGATGAGTCTCAGGACTTGGGGTCCCCCCATGTGTAAATCCAAATAGTTCCGGGATTCACCAAGTATCACTCGTCAAGATGAGTAGACATTAACAAAGAAAAAGTGTCTTTCAGTGAACATTCAGCTCTAGCTCATCTGGTTAAGCTTCCCTATATCAAACCAAAAGAGTACAAATGGAATACCATAAGCAAGTTAAGAACTCTATCTAAGAAACTCTCTGTTTTTTCGCCTTTTTCGCATCCACTACAAAGTCATCGTCTGTATCATTTTCTTCAGAAGATTCATCATCTTTGCTCTTGCGTTTCTTTGACATTTTAGTAGTTACTTTTGAGTCTAGTGTCTTCTTTCTCTGTGTAGAAATCGGGGACTTGGCTGATTTCTTTTCAATGGTGACAGAGTTGGCTTTCTTTTTAACATTGACAACGGTTGTCATTGGTGAACTGAGTTTTTGCTGCTGTGTCTTTTTCTGTTTTCTATCGAAAGCTTTCTTTGCCACGTCTTTTGGAAGCAAACCAGACTCCATCATCCTGCAGTGGCGTTACAATAATAATGTATAAATTATCCAATTATAGCAAATTTGATGTTCTTAGATGAAATATTTCACCATATTATAACACATTGTATTCATTTGTGATGTCTAATAAACTATATCTCAAATTACTTCAGCCTTTTAAGCTATAA
Organism: Buddleja alternifolia; assembly: GCA_019426215.1. Classification (NCBI taxonomy): domain Eukaryota; kingdom Viridiplantae; phylum Streptophyta; class Magnoliopsida; order Lamiales; family Scrophulariaceae; genus Buddleja; species Buddleja alternifolia. The sequence goes on from CM033390.1 coordinate 2,380,152, forward strand.
TTAATAGTATGGGTGTTACATGATGTTTTTCGGGTTCGGGAAGGCAGAGACAAATGAGGATAATTCTTGGGACAGTCCATGTGAAAGATACATCAAAAACTTATTTTACGCCATAAATATGAAACATAATGGATTCTGATAGTCTCTAGTGCTATTTTCGGACCTTGAATTTTGTTGATGGTGAGAAAAGGAAAACGAAAAAGTATCAAATATAAAGCACAAGTACTCTCATTTCAAGTAAGAGAGATTTTCTTTTGTGTTTTCCTGGCCAAAATCCAAGGACGAACATAGCCTAAAGAGCTCCACAAGATTAGCACAAACCTCATATGGGATATTGGAATAAGTTAATCCAATTTCGGTGTCCTTGTCTCATATTCCATATCACAGAGGCATGCCAAGTGTATAAAATATTTCTTCAAATATACAGTTATATGGATTATACACACTTGGCGCGCAATTTTTATTATGAAATACGAAACTAAATTGGAGGATCCGAAGCGCAATTAAGCACATCATTATGAGACCATATTCTCCAAGTTAACATAAACTTTGCATTGGAAGCGCGATATTTAGATCGAAATGACACATCTAAAACACCCGAAAAGCAGAATACAGATCACCATGTTTACCTACTTCTGCTTAATAAGAGAATTAATCTTAAACATAAGCTAAACCTTAAACTCAAAGGCCTTGTGAGATGTTTGTGATAACTAATTCCAACTTTTTGTTCAAGTAAATGTTATTCACCGGAGATGACATAATACATAATTCTCTATATCTCTGTTCAATACAGAAAGATAAACAGAAACTGAAAATGAAGCAATAAACAGCAATATAATCAGTCAAAAACAAATTATCCTTTCTGCATCAATGAAATATAATGCAACTTTCTATATATATTTTAATGAAAACAAAATATTAACTGAAAAAAACAATGATTTACCATACTGCAGCCATTTCACTATCTGGAACTTGCTTGTACAGAGTCTCATAGAAAATCCTCAAAGGGTCTCTCTGAAAAAGTCCCAATTCAAAAAACACATTAATATTTTCTAGATATATATAAATTTCAAACAAATATATATACATACAAAAAAACTTACTTCCTCAGAAGGATCCCTTTTTTGGCCTGGCAAATCAAACACTTTCTTTTCTCTTTTCTTTACAATTAAATCCTTACAACTCTCACCACTTTTACCTCCTTTCTTCTTCAGCTTCTCATCTTCATCTTTTTTCTTCTTCTTCTGACCCTTTCACCAAAAACCCACCAAAAATTAAACAAAACAATAAGCAAATATTAAGAAGAAAGCATAAAAAAGTTTAAGTCTTTAATTACTTTATTATCAGTCTTGTTGTTGGAGGGTTTCTTTGAAGTGGGTTCTTCAAAATCTTCCTCAGCTTCCTCTTTTTTCACCTTTTTATTCTCTTTTTTCATTTTTGGCCTCGATTTTGGGGTGGAATTGCCATTGTTTGGCGATTTTTTACTGCGCTTTGCTAAAGAGGATGCTATGCTTTTTTCGTCGTCTTCGTCTTCAGATTCTACTTTCTTTACTGGTTTTGAATCTTCTTCAGTCATTTTGCTGCAGACGGTAAAATTAAATATTAGCTGAAATTTTATCAATTTTTACTGATGAGTTTGTGGAAAAGCTCGAGAGTGGAGGGGAGAGTGAAGGGTTTTGGGTTTTTCATTTTTCAGTACTGATGAAAACATTTTATTTATTTAATTTAATTTTCTGGGCTCAGCTGTCAGCTCAAAGTTATTGGACCCAACAGTCCAATTCATTTTGGTTAGCTTATTAACAGTCTCGACCCGTGTTTGAAAAGCTAAAATCTGTATCTGAACGTGAGCGGGATTCTGATGAGTGTCTTACACCATTTGTAATATGATTTTATAATTCAAACTAAAAATTAAAAGTTCAATATAATTAATTTTACGAGAATCAATATTTTTATAACTAATTTTACAACAGTTGGCTCAAACTCGTCCTCTATCTCTTTCTAAATATATAATTGGGCTTGTTTATTTCAATAGTAGATGGCCCTATAAGCTATAAGGTGGACTGGAGTCCAAGTCATTAAAGTTTTTGTTGGTAGAGGATATTTGGATAAAGTGTTATGGTCTTTCAAATGGCTGATAATTTAAAGTCAAATATGCTCTGTGAGTTTGGACTGGACTTGAGCTGGCCGCCGTGTAAAATTGTGAAAAAGTTCATCCTTTGCATGTAAAAATAAATTAACATCTTTAATATTCATAGAAAGTTTCTGATTGAAAATTGAATCAAATTATTTAATATTCATTGTAAACTATATTGGATCTAGCTGAACACTTGAGCATAAAACTATCGCGACTTCACCTTATGGGACGTAACCGAATAGAAGCATGAAACTACATCTTGGATCGAGCCCAATAGCACACTCGATTAAGAATTTGAGTTCCTTTTCTGGCTGCACTTATATGTATTTCACAAAGTGAGTGTATTACACTTGTTATAAGATTGATTACTCATTTTGTAAAATATTATTTGGTAAAATTCGCCCCGCAATACTTACAGGCTTGAGGCTTACAACAAACTAGTCGAATGGATTCCCTATTTCCCTTCACTATGAAATGAAGGGAAAAGACTTTGTATGGTTCAAAAAAAGTGATAGGGAAATAAAAAAAAGACAAAAATAAATTATTTTCCTTTTCCCACCATGTCTCAAATTATCATTAGATTTTTTAAAATATTTTTTTGCCCTTTTCATTTTCTCCAGTAACCAAATAATAAAAATTGATTTAGGGTTTAGGATTTTTTTTTTGTCTTTTCCCTGCAAATTTATTTGAACCAAACAAAACATAAATAGTAAATAAATCAAAACGAAGATTTAAATTAGTTCAAGGCAAATCGTCACTTCTCGAAAATGATGTCATCGAGCATCTTTCTCACTTTGCATGGCATCCACGTGTCACCTCACGACTTAGCAGGAGAAAACGACTATTTTTTTTGTTGTATCAAAGAAAACAACTTTAGTATGGAAAGTGAGGAACATACTCGAGCCAGGATTTGACCTTTGGCGAGTGAATGAAATAAAATCGGGACAAAGCTTAATATTTTTAAATTTTGAGGGCCGAAATGTTATAAAAATTTATAGGGAGCAATATATCAAAAATAAAAAATTTATAGGGCAAAAGTTTCTTTTCTCAAAGTTGAGGGGGAGGGGGGCGAGTGCCCCTACCTACCCGGGGTTTCGCTCCGTCTCTGCGCACGTAAATTGCTCTAAACTGTTAAAATTAGAAAAGTTGGGGGCGAAATGTTATAAAAATTTATACGAAGCAATATATCAAAAATAACAAATTTGTAGGGCAAAAGTTTTTTTCCTCAAAGTTTTTTTGGTGGGGGCGGGTACATACCGGGACCTCGCTCCGTCTCTGCGCACGGACATTGCCCTAAACTGTTAAAATTAGAAAAGTTAATTAAAATTATATATTTTAAAGAGTTCAAAATTTTTTGATTTTTCCCTGTTCAATTTTTTTTTTCTTTACTAATTTTAGCATGTATAACTATTTCTTTAAACGAAGATGACTGAATGCGTAATAAAGGCCATCATGTAAGAATCAATGTGCAGTTCCGTAAAGTTTAGACCAATATTGTACACCTAATTATTTTACGGATCAAAAATAAAATTTTCCGTCGGCTTAGAATATACTTTTTGCGTTAATTCATTCATAAAATGTAAAAAAAATAAAATAAAAATTGTAAACCGCCACTGTCTCATCGATCCTTTTGAGCATAAATCCAAAACAAAGGTCGGTTTGGCAATCGATATAATCCATTCATCCCATAAAAGTTATATATGCCAAAGCATTCACACACAAAATATATTCCTATATATATAGCTTTTCCACATCTCTATAATATATTCCCACACACTTCTACATTTTAACATTCCTAACTTCCAAAACCCATAAACTAAAAATTCATTTAATACAAAAATATGGGATGGTTTGTTCGAGAGAGAAGAGGTATAGGCAGCTGGAAAGACCAAACCCTAGATTCAGTATCTGCACCTCCGACTCCATTAATGGTGTTCTTTATTCTGTTGATCATGTTAATGTACTTTGAAATTTCGTCGGAGCAAAAGCATAGAGTAGAGAGGAAAACAAAGGGGATTACGTTCGGGCTGCTGTTCCTGCCGCTGCTGGTGGTGCTGGCCGTGAATGTGATGTTGCTCCGCCGTAGGTTGGTGCGGTACAGCATCGGACTGCCGAGGCCGGTGTACGAAGCGGCGGCGGAGGAGGGGAGCTCGGCCGGAGGGTTGTTGCTGGTTTTGATCGTGCTTCTTGTTATGGTTTATTATAAGAACTCGTTTCAGTCTGCTTGGTTTAGGGTCTTTTAGCTAGCTAGGTTTTTGAATAATAATATATATATATATATATAATGTATATAATAATGCTATATACCACCTTTTATTCCATAGATTTTTTACCTCTCTTAGGCTTTACAACATTCATACTTTCCACAATAAGAGGGGATGAAAAATTGGTGGAATAAAATGCTGGTATATAGTATTTTTCATATATATCAACAAGGTAGATGCTTTTTGTTTTTTTTTTTTTGTTTTTTGAGAAAAGTAGATGCGTGGTACAACTAAAGTCATGTTAATAAACATGGAAGATTGTAATATTAATTTTAAAGAGTAAGCTCCATGTCAATTTTAGTCGTATTATTTATAAATTTATAAAATTAATTTTGTTCAATTTTGATCTCATCCGTTAAAAATGAATAAAGAGATCGTTAATGAACATGCTATTAAATTTTAATTCCTGATCACGTGTAAAGTATAAAACTAATTAAATGAAGGGTTCTCGTTGGTTTTTTAACCGTTGGGAGTTAAGACTAAATCGTGCCCTGTCTTATATACTAATGTTGCAATTCTGCCTAATAAATACAGCTTTAAAAGTTAGGGCTAGTTGCATTTTTTGTTCTACATCTTTATATGTATATATGTATATTTATATACATATAATTTCACTAATATATATATATATACATATATAATTTCAATACTCTAAAGCAATAAATTTTGACCGTAATTAATCGGCAAGCAGGTAAATGAAGAAAACCATTTTTCTGTTACTGTTTTTGATTTATGTTCCGTATCATAGATTTACAAAGAAATCATGCAAAATTTGAATGATCTATCAAAGCAAGAAATTACAACAAATCATTTCTGTAACCAATTTCTTCATGATCATATCCTAAAAATTCTAATCTATATATGCCGAATAGGATTGAAAGAATCACCAAAAAAAAATAGAGATTGTAGACAGGAAAAATACATACAGGAATTGAATTAGTATATGTTTGTGTGTGTGTTAGTGAAATTATATGTATATAAATATACATACATACATATATACATATATATATATATACATATAATATATATCTATTCACTATACTTGCAGACAGAGAGATGAGAGCGGAGCGAGAGACTGTATCAAAATTAGAACATTTGGGCCTGTTTTAAAAAAATATATATTTGGGGCTATGGGTCTCTGGGTTTAGACCCAGACCCAGACCCAATTAAAAAGAATTTATTGGGTTTGGGTCTGCGTCCAGACCCAGTAATTGTTTTGGGTCTGGGCCCAGACCCAACCAATGCCACCCCTAAATAGTGCCTGAAGACAACTATTGATTGGGATTGAACTAGTGGGCCAAGCTGTATTGGGCTGAACCTTGGCTCAACTTCAGTCCATTGGTAATGAGTTGAAAGACGAACCAACTTACTCAGTACTCGACTCGAGATCATTCATTAAAAGGTCATTTGAGCTTGGGTCATTAACATATCAAACCAAACTTCAACTACCGTTTGTGTGTTCCATAAGTTTGAAACAATTCACCAAAAAAAAAAAAAGGAAGTTTGAAAATCGGTCCGATTAGTCAAAAATGATAAAGGATGTGCTAAAAGTCAAGCTACTAGAGCTCGACTCGTGTTCGGATCGATTAAAGCTCGTTTGAGTTCAACTTAATCAACAATCAAATCAAGCTCAAACACAAATTTTGAAACTCGATAACAATTCAAACAAGTTTTACAACAACTTATTCGACTCGTCTCGACTTGTTTATAGCTTTAATTGGTAATAATCCCATTACAATTTTTCTAAGCATTTCTAAGGATGATTTAATTGTTTTTCATACATAAAAGGACTCGTTGTTTGGAGTTTTCAGAAACTTTCTCTTTATGTCATGTCTACATCTTCAAAATTTTCTTTTCCTTGGAAAAAGAATCATCACTAAGTTATAGGCTTCGGAGGTGGAACATGTTGTGGAACTCAAAGTCATATTCCACCAAATATAGAAATAGCAAGAGAAATATTGTACTAGAAAATCACACTAGATTTAATTCTCAGGAAAGATTGGAGGCGTCACAACGGTCGCGCTTAAAGCCCAATCTCCTCGACAGAATTAACTAGACGAATTTAATAGCACAATATAACACTACAACTATAACTAACAATGACTACTTGAAGAATAGCACAAAATAAAGAACACCAAATTTAACGAGGTTCGGCTAATTTAGCCTACGTCCTCGGACCCCACCAAAATATTTCACTAAAGGACTAAAGTGAAACTATTACAAACTATAGAGGAAGAAAGAAAAAATTGCTAAAAGACTTAGGCAATTTGGGATGTTTTATAATGTAAATAGATGGTCTCTTTTTATAGTGTAAAGAGACCACTCTTTACAACCATTTTCCAATGTGGGATATTGCTCAACTTTGAAATGAGTCATTCTTCAACAAATATCCACCTTGGCGAATTTCCAAAATCTTCAATCTCCTCGTCAAACGGGGTCACCAAAAAACAATCTTCAAACTTTGACAATGTTGATCAAGTCCAAACAAAATTTGAACTTGATTGCAATCACAACTTTTGTCAACATATCAGCAGGATTCTCAGTAGTATGGATCTTCTCGATTCTGACTCCACCTTCTTCGAGTATCTCTCGTATGAAGTGATACCGAACATCAATGTGCTTCGTCCTTGCATGATAAACTTGGTTCTTTGCTAAATGGATAGCACTTTGACCATCACAATGTATTTTGACAAACTTCTGTCCAATCCCCAGTTCACCAAGCAACCCTTGGAGCCAAATTGCTTCCTTTACAGTTTCTGAAATTGCCATATACTCTGCTTCCGTTGTAGACAGAGCAACCGTTGACTGTAAGGTAGACTTCCGACTGACTGGTGCTTTAGCAAGAGTAAATACGTAGCCTGTAGTTGATCTACGCTTATCTAAATCACCAGCATAGTCTGAATCGCAATATCCGACTATATACTGACTATGTTCCCGCTCAAATATCAAACCAACATCAGCTGTGTCATGGATGTATCGCAAAATCCATTTCACAGCTTGCCAATGTTCCTTTCCAGGATCATGCATATACCTGCTCACAACCCCCACTGCTTGGGAAATATCAGGCCTCGTACACACCATAGCATACATCAAGCTACCAACAGCATTTGCATACGGTACTTTTGACATGTATTCCCGTTCTGCATCAGATTTCGGTGACAAAGCGGCGCTAAGCTTAAAATGAGGAGCAAGCGGAGTACTAACTGGTTTTGACTTTTCATCAATGCCAAAACGCCTCAACATCCTACTCAGATATTGTTTCTGAGTCAAACAAAGCCTCCTCAATTTTCTATCTCTGAAAATCTCCATGCCGAGAATCTTCTTCGTCTCACCTAGATCCTTCATCTCGAACTCCCTTTTCAAATGAGTCTTCAACTTTTCTATTTCTATTAGACTCGGGGAGGCAATCAACATATCATCAACATACAGAAGAAGATATATGAAGGATCCATCTTGTAGTTTGTGCAAATACACACAATGATCGTATTTGCTTCTTGTGTACCCAATCCCCATCATAAACTTGTCAAATCGCTTGTACCACTGCCTCGGAGATTGCTTCAATCCGTACAACGATTTTTGAAGTTTACAAACCAAATTTTCATTTTCAGCAACTTTGAATCCCTCTGGCTGAGTCATATAGATTTCCTTTTCCAAGTCTCCATGTAAAAATGCAGTTTTTACATCCAACTGAACTAGTTCAAAATCCAACTGTGCTACTAAAGTCAACAAAATCCTAATGGAGGAGTGTTTTACAACTGGAGAAAATACCTCAATGCCCTCCTTCTGAGCGTAACCTTTGGCCACCAATCTGGCTTTGTAGCGAACATCACCTTGGCTAGGAAATCCATCTTTCTTTGCAAATACCCATTTGCATCCAATTGCCTCCTTTCCCTTCGGGAGACTGGCCAGTTCCCATGTTTGATTCTTATGAAGGGACTGCATTTCTTCACTCATGGAAATCCTCCACTTATCTTTCTCTGGTCCTTTGACTGCTTCAATATAAGTGGTAGGAACATCATCAGCGGCAATTGCAGATGCACAAGCCACTATATCATCAAAGCGAGCAGGCTTTCTGATTTGTCCTCTCTGGCTTGCTAGTTGCAATTGATTCAAGTTGCTGTGGAAGTTCTTGGGGTTGAACTTCCTCTTCTTCAAAATCTCCTTCTACCGTAGGAGAATGATCAATAGTTTCTTGATCTGCTGGGACAACAAACTTTTCAAACTCCATCTGTTTGGGAGTACCATCCTGCTGTTCTGCATTCACCTTTTCCAACACGGTAGATTCATCAAAGGTGACATCACTGCTAAAGATTATTTTCTTTGTTTCTGGACACCAAAGGCGATAGCCTTTTATACCAGAGGTGATCCCCATGAACACAGTTTTCTTTGCTCTAGGATCCAACTTTGATTCCTTAACATGATAATATGCAGCGGACCCAAACACATGTAAGGAATCATAATCAGCAGCAGGCTTTCCAAACCATTTCTCCAATGGTGTTTTTCCATCAATAGCAGTAGATGGTAGACGATTAACGAGATGACACGCATATGTCACAGCCTCAGCCCAAAATTTTTTACCCAACCCAGCATTGGATAACAAACACCGAACTTTCTCCAGCAAAGTCCGATTCATGCGTTCTGCCACTCCGTTCTGTTGTGGTGTATGTCTGACAGTGAAGTGTCTGACAATGCCTTCATCCTCACAAAATTTCTGAAATGGACCACTCCTAAATTCTCCACCATTGTCTACACGGAGACGATTGACCTTTTTATCTATCTGAGTTTCCACCATCTTTTTCCATTTGAGGAATACCTCAAACATTTCATCCTTTGTCTTCATCGTATACACCCAAACTCTCCGGGAAAAAACATCAACAAAGGTTACAAACTAGTGCTTCCCTCCCAAAGAACTCATTTTTTTGAGGGACCCACACATCCGAATGAACATAATCCAAGATACCATCAGTATTATGGATTGCTGTTCCAAATTTAACCCTTGTCTGTTTCCCACGAACACAAAGTTCACAAAACTCCAATTTGGAGTATTTCACTCCTTTTGTTTTGTGAACGACCTCTGATGAACAAAACTTCTGCATCTCCGCCTGAACAAACTTGCTTGTCCTTCTCAGTTCATAACCTAGGTTGCACGGATACGGATACGAGGATACGTGGATACGGGGATACGGATACGGCGACACGGATTTTCAAAAATTTTAAGATACGATACGGCAAGGATACGACTATATATAATAATTAATAATATATATTATATATATATACATAAACATTTAAACGTTTATGTATATTATTATTATATATATATATATACACATAAACATATATTATTATATATATATATATATATACACACATAAACATTGTGCGTTGCAGCTGTGCCTTTCTGATTCATTAACCTTCGGATACGCATCCAGATTCCGCAGCTTATTGTATCTTTATCCATGAATACCAAATGTTAACCTAAGTCTCTCTCTCTCTCTCTCTAATCTCTCTCTATATCTATATAAATATATATATATATATATATATATATATGTATATATATGTGCCAGGCCTCCAGAAAACCAGCGATTTCTGTGATGAAAATTCTACAAATGAATTTCCCCCTCTCTTGTAATTGATTCTATATAAATATACACATAAACATATATATATATATATACACACACACATAAACATTGTGCGCTGCAGCTGCTCCTTGTTCTTCCTTTCTGTTGCTGCTCTTGTCCCTTTTAAGTTTTAATTAGGTAAGGATCATATTTACAATTTAGGCCCCTCCATGTTTTGAAAACCGCCGTATCCTAAACGTGTCGGACACTTGTGTAGCCGTGTTCGACACCGTGTCCCTTTATTTTCTTTTTAATTTAATTGACCGACACGCCACGTGGCGTGTCGGATATGTATCGGAGCCGTATCCGAGGCGTATCCGTGTCCTCCGAGTATCCGACACTGCATTTCGTAAATTTTAGGAGTATCCGTGCATCATAGGGCAGCACAAACTTCGCTAAGAGATACAGCAGCAGCCTTCCCGTGAAGTAGAGTGGTTTCAAGAAACTCAAACTCCTCAGGAAGGGATCCCAGCAACATCAGAGCCAAATTCTTCTCATCCAAATTTCCGTTCTTTTTCCTCTATATCATTTGGGTTTTTTTTTTCAATAGCTAAGTATAGACCTTGTTGAAAGAGTGCGTCTACAACTTCGCTTTGCCACATACCAAAATGGCCTGTGCCATCAAAAGACTCCACTGCCAATCGCGTATTCGCCACAGTGGTTCTCGCCCAAATGGACGACGACGATGCTTTTGAGCTGCCTTCCATTTTTGGTTACAAATTATTCTTCAATAGCCCTCCAAATGCGAAAGCTAAATAGCCCGTGAAAACTTTTCTGATGTGGAAGATCAGATTAAACTGCGACCACAGAGCATACTCAGAATACCCGAGCTCTGATACCACTTGTTGTGGAACTCAGAGTCATATTCCACCAAATATAGAAATAGCAAGAGAAATATTGTACTAGAAAATCACACTAGATTTAATTCCCAGGAAAGATTGGAGGCGTCACAACGGTCGCGCTTAAAACCCAATCTCCTCGACAGAATTAACTAGACGAATTTAATAGCACAATATAACACTACAACTATAACTAACAATGGCTACTTGAAGAATAACACAAAATAAAGAACACCAAATTTAACGAGGTTCGGCTAATTTAGCCTACGTCCTCGGACCCCACCAAAATATTTCACTAAAGGACTAAAGTGAAACTATTACAAACTATAGAGGAAGAAAGAAGAAATTGCTAAAAGACTTAGGCAATTTGGGATGTTTTATAATGTAAATAGATGGTCTCTTTTTATAATGTAAAGAGACCACTCTTTACAATCATTTTTCAATGTGAGATATTGCTCAACTTTGAACTTCAACAGAACGAGATGCCCCAATCTTTATGTTTCTATTTGTTTCAGGTATTTTAAAATTTGAAAGTCAAGAAGGCTTCTTGATACTGACCCCGCAATCCGCATGCATCATAAATAATGAACAAATTCATGTGGTATACATGATAGAGTTGCCGACTTAATTTATGACTATATCTTTGCCTTAATCTTTGGTTATAGATTTTTTTTTTTTTGGTAAGAATCTTTCGTTATAGATATAACTATTGACCTTCCTCAGAAAAATGATTCTTGATATCCAAATTTTGACTAAAAACTAAAAAGTGTATATAATCATTAATCACTCCCAAAGTAACTGCAAGAGGGAAGATTCTAGCTCAAACCCGGCTTGATCGCACCCAAGTATATTTCACAAGGAGAGTTTATAACATTTGTCATATAATTAGTAAATTATTTTAAAAAATACACATGAATTTGGCCAAAATGGGTCTGAGCTAGAATTTTCCAGGCAGGACATTCTGAAGGCCCTTTAAATTGGCACCTTTTATCACTCAAAAGTCCAACTAGTGCTTCCACATTTTTAAAAAAAAAAGTGAAATTAATATCGTGTCTATTTATCAGAGAAAATTATGTAGTCGGTACGTATTCTACTCCAAAATCACATTAGGTTGATTTGTTAACTCTCGGTGACTTCATACGATTCTTACATAAATAAATTATCTATAAACCTTATAAGAATTAATAATCCAAAATCGTGGCCTCATTAGCGGTTCCATTGAAAATTCATTTCTTTACATGCTATTAGTATTTTGTTTAACATTTGGTGAATGTTGAGTTCACGTAACAAAGTGGTGTAAAAACATGACTCTAACTACTAACTACTAGATAGTACCCAAAAAATGAGACCTACATATGTACGAGTGCCCGATATAGGTTCGCGGGTCGGGGAGCCACAACCCTTGAGATCATGTTTGAGTTGTGTGAACATTACGTTATATAATACCGATTAGGGAAGAGTTCTCGAACCAACTTCTATGAGGTGGTGGTCCACAATGAATAATACTATGTTACACTGGGAGTATTACTCTTTGTTTTTAGCTTTTTCACACAGTAAGGTGTACTGTATGTGGACCCTCACACACTTATATGAAATAGATAGTCACACAAGTACATCTTAAAATAATACTCCTGGTGTACCATAGAATTTCCGGTCATCCACATTGATAACTAATTTTCTGCAGGTAAATTGGACCCATAACATATATATTACTAACGCGTAACGCCTAAATGATCGATCATCCAAAATGAAGGAGAATTTACGTGCAGGAATGTAAGTATGCAAATGCAAATGCAACAAAATAAATTAGTTAAATGATCACTGGGAGAACTAAACTCTACTACTATTGATTAATTGCCATTTGCCACTCACCAAACTTTTTGTCTACGCCATTATATTACTTATCACAAATTTATTTCATTGCCTAAAAATGAAGCATGGCGAAAAGTAACTTAATTATTTAGTATTTCTAGAATATAATTCCATATATAATATATTATATGTCTTAGTGCATCATGGCCCCTAGTATGGCTCTACTATATATATAATATATATGTGTGTGCGCGCGCGCTAATTTTTTTCCAAAAACTAATAATAGAGTTTAATGTTCTAATCGTGGTAGCATTGGCTAGATTTATCGTCAATTCTATACATCATTGAAACTGGCTTTATTTATATAATTGTAATTAAATAACAAGTCCTTTTGATTAAGCCAACTTTAAATTTGGACCATGCTGGCTATAAAAAGAATTATTGCATGCCCACTCCTTGTTAAATTACATCATAGGTTTACTTAAATTATTTGACGCCCTATCAATATTCAAAGAGTTTGACAGCTTTTTCATGCAATTTCCTTTAATTTACTAAAAAGATGTACATATGAGTTGCACGTCAATAAAAAGGCTTTACAAATTGCTCCAACTAATAGAATGTGAAGTTGTGAACTAAGTTCTGGATGTGATCACAATAACTAAGTTCTGAAAATATTTGTGAATCAACCGCTACAATTTTTTTATTTTGAATCTTGAGCGTCCTCTATCACCAAAATTGAATATTAGTTAACTATATATATATCCATATTTCACAGTAATTTTTTTCCAGTTCAAATTGAAAATTGAATTTATTTACTTTACAAGATAGATTTCCTCGAGGGGCCTGTCTTATATATGTCATAATAATTTGTTAGATATTTTCTGTATTTTGATCAAAATTCATTTTGTTCAATAATAATTTGCACTGGTCCCCGATCCAACTATTTGATTCCTCCATTTATTGAACTTTGCCAAGAAGAATAAAGACTTTACTAATCTAGACAAAAATGTCTTTAAATTCCATACGCTTCTCTAATATTTTCCTCTATAAATACCACTCTTTTTTCCTCTCATTTTGTCACACACAAAATAATTTAGATTAAATTAAGTTCTTAGCCATGGCAATCTCCAAGATTTTTCTTGCTTGCCTTATCACAACCTTCCTCTTTCTTTCCATGATTCAAGCACATGAAATGGTATATTTTCTTCATGCAATTATTTATTTACTTTTGTGTGAAATATTCTTTTATTGAGTTGATATATCAACTTTATTCTCCATTTTTTTTCTAGTAAATTTAATTAAATTCTTGATTTTTAATTATCTAATTTGCAGGTCACCGGCATCAATGGGATTGGAAATTCTCTCCTTGATACAAAAATAGGTTATTAATCGATAAGATTATACCATAATTAACATTACTTGCATCTCCTTTTCTTTTTCTTCATATAATAATACTCACGTCATTTGATTATTGAATTTCACACAATTTATTAGGACATCATTCAAGTGATATCATAAAAAAATTCTTCCCTCAATTATAACATATATATTAAGATTGCAAGTAATTAACTATAGAGTTTTTATAAAATTTGCTATAGTAGTGTTCCAAAACTCCAAATTCCGGAGGTCCTAAAAATTACCCATCATTTACATAATGATTTTCTTATATACATGCATGTAATATTTATGTATAAATAATCCATCATTTACATAATTTTCTTCTTATATCTCTATCTATATATATGTACGTATGTAATATGCATGTATGTATATACAGATTGTGGCAAGGAATGCAAGAGAAGGTGTCAACTATCATCAAGGCCAAACCTGTGCCACAGGGCTTGTGGCACGTGTTGCGCACGGTGCAACTGCGTGCCACCGGGAACCGCCGGCAACGCCGACGTCTGCCCCTGCTACGCCAATATGACTACTCACGGTGGCCGGAAAAAGTGCCCTTGAAATAATTATTAAGCTTAATATATCCAATTATTTATGAATGCTGGTTGATTGTCCCACGTATTTTGAGTTGTATTTAATTACTATGAAATATAATATTTGTCGATGTACTAGTATTAATTAAAATTTATGATTGATGTAAAGAGTGTGACACTGTTATTATATATGGAGTTGCTTGTGGTTTAATTATCTATTGGTATTATTTATTTTTTTATTGTTAAATGTTAATTATAATATTGGGAAAAAAAAATAGGTCCTACCCAAGACCGGTTGGTCTAGTGGCATCCATCCACCTCCCACTTTATGTAAAAAGTTCTGAGTTCTAATCCAAGCTACCACAAGTTGTGGTTCTCCCCTCTTTTATGAAGTTAAATAGAGTTTTTATAGCTCAAAATTATGTCTATCAACTCGAGTTTATCGAGCTAGATATATAATGTATTCCCCTCATTTTGAATAATAATAAAAAAAAAATAGGTCATAGAGAAATGATGAAAAACCCGCGGGGTCCTATATGCATGTCTGTTTCTGCATGAAAAAATTTAGGAACATTGATATATATCCAGTTTTGATCTCATCCAATTTTGTACTCGAAATCACAAATGAAACCTTGGACCGTAACTAGTAATTGTTTGGTAGGACCTAAAGTCAGCTTAAGGAAAATTAAAAGAAGATTAAAATGCAAGTTTAGTACGACATGATAAAACTGTCTTAATTTTAGCCTCACGTTTTTTGTGATTTTATTAATAATCCCTATAATTTGGATAAGTTGTAACATTAGTTCTTTATTGTTAGAACGTTAGTTTCGCGTTTTATTTCAAAAAATTAACGCAGTTGATTATTCGTTAAAAACTAACGGAATGATCAACTAAAAATTGTATTTTGACCCCTAATTGATATACCTAGTATCAAACATCTCCCTAAACCTAAATATTGAGACTACTTGTAAAATCACATAAATCGCAAGGTTGTAACTAAAATGACCATATCGTGTGGAACTAAATTTGCTGGTTTTCCCCCCGAAAAGAACTTTGATCACTTGACTAAGATATTTCGAATTCCACACCTTGTATTTTGTTTTCTTTTGATAAAAACAACACCTTGTATATATTGAAAATTTTATATAAAATATTTCCTCCGAACAATACTTCAATTATAAAGTAAGTATAATACATTTTTTTTTTATAAAATACACTAAATTGCGATCAAGTTAAGTATGAACTAAACTTTTTGGATGCAAAAATACCTTAAAAGAAAAAACAATCGCTCGGTCCAGCTGGCTTTCCTTTTGTTTTATTCAATCATCACTTACAACATTATCTCGAAGACTCGAACTAGTTCGATTTTGTCCTTTCCATTAGTGCTGTCCAGCTTTCATTTCGTCCTCTTTCACATACATTTCTCATTACTATTATTTTGCTTCTCTCTTTTCTATTTTTCCACATCTTATTCTATTTCGCTAGTTTTTTCTATATATATATATATATATATATATATATGGCGAGTATTCCCTTTTTACTTTCCACTTAATTCTATTCACATATTTGAGACATTTCTCTATGGCTATCTCGAAATTCCTAGTTGCTTCCCTTTTTATTTCCCTTCTCTTTTTGCTCCACTTTGTCGAAGCTAATGATCAAAAGGTACATAATTAATCCATCTTAACTAACAATATCAAATGATATGCAATTCTGTAGTTTTCATACTTTAAACATCTTTCTGTTTTTTTTTTTTTTTCATTTTAACTTGTTAATTAAATTGTTTTCTCATTTCCATATTCATGCTATTGAATTATAGTCCTTATATATTATTCATCACATCTGCATATTAACTGTGTATATAATTAAATTAAGGGAAAATTACACCGGATCCCTCACTTGTTGGGACAATATCAAAGTTGTCACTAATTATAAGTTTTTAGTGACAATAAGTTTTGTTTTGTCACAACAATAAGTTTTATATATTTAATAGTGATGATATTTATGTGAAAGTTGTCACTTTTGATAATTATTGACAAGGAAGTTGATGTTACTATTGAAAATTAGTGACACACCTTTAATGACAATTTAGTGACGATAATTATAATTGTTACTCTATTTGTGTTGTTACTACACATGTGTCATTAATTGTCAATAGTGAATTTTTCAAATAAATTTTTATCACTAAAAATTCTTATTGTGACAAATCAAAAATTATTGTCATTCATTGTGAATATATAAGGACAATTTTAGCATTGTCAATTCAAATTTTGTCACCAATACTACTTTTTGTTACAGTGAATAAAATATGATACAAAATTTCATTCTTCAATTTATGAGCTAAATTGGGTGTGGATTTTGTTGTGCAGATTAGCACAAATGATGGTGGTAGTAGCTCCTTGGTGAAAATAAGTATTCATCTTTTCTTTTTAATTAACATGTTTTGTTTTACTTTAATTATTACTTAATACAAAAAGTACGTATTAGTTTGGGGGAATACTCCAGCATCATAATCATAATTTATGTATTTTCTTAAATTAAAAACACATAAATGTAAATTATGTGTTTAAAATTACTGTTTTTTTGAAAAATAGATTGTGGAGTGGCGTGTGCCGCGAGGTGCCAGCTGGCGTCGAGGCAAAAAATATGCAAGAGGGCGTGTGCGACTTGTTGCGCACGTTGCAACTGTGTGCCGCCTGGAACATCCGGCAATCAAGAGCTTTGTCCTTGCTACTACACCATGACCACTCATGGCGGAAGGCGCAAATGTCCCTAAAGCTACTCAAGTGTCACACCTTTGTGAATATCGTTTGAATTTTAAAATATAACTATCAACCCGAGTTTATCGAGTTAGGTAGGTAGGAGATCTCCTCCTCTTAATTGAAAATAAATAAAAATATGTGAGTTATAAGAAGTATAAAAATATTGTATATTATGACGATAATTTAGTGTTACAGATGTTAAAAGTGGACAAGAAATTGTCATTGTACATAGGTGTGTCTTAACATTAAGCTTGATAATGTATGAAAATTTGTGTGATATTAGATATCGTTCATCTTTTTATTGTTTCTAGTGTTGCAAAGTAAAAGTTATTTAATAAAAGGGATAATTGCATCAACCTCTTCTGAACTATGGACAATTGATATTCACACCTCTCACTTTTGGAATATTGGCATGGACATCTCTTTCTTCAATTTTTCAATTAAATTTAGTAATTAAAGACTAAAATGCCCTTTATTGTTAGAGCTAAAAGTGTTGAACTAGACTTAATAATTTGTTGGAATTTTCTTTCAAAGTATCATTAAATGATAATCTAATAAAATACAAAACATAAATCATTCAAAATTTTAAAAAATAATTAGAGATATATTTCCAATATTCTCTTCTAAACCATAAATTAATAATAAAAAGAGCTCGGATACTTTTATTTTTAAGTTGAAAGATAAAAAACGTACAATGAAAAATTAATATGATTATTGTAAAATAAACTACAATTTAATGAAGAATTATAACTCAACAAGTAGTAATTTATATATATTAATAAATTTCACTTAAATGAATGAAAAAAAATACTCATATCACCATAAATCCTCAATTCCGAATATGAAATTATACTAAATACAATATAAAAAAATAACTTGACAGTTGATTTAATATTGCGCTAGAAATAAAAAATGATGTAACAAATAAATATAGCACAATTAAAACAGAAAATATTTGTTCATGATAAACTATTCACGAAATTAGGAAATGGTATTTTTAAATATATAATTTAAGGTATAGGGATAGATATTTCGAAAAAGAAATTCATTTTCAATATTTTATTACAAATTAATTTATAATATTTTGATAATGTTTCATTCAATTAAACTTTTTTAGCTAAAATGCGAAGGGCATAATAATCTTTATTTTGTAAAGTTTTGGAAAAAAATTAAAGAAGGGGATGTCCTTATCAATATATCAAATGTAAAAACAGTATGGGTGCCAAATACCTATAATCCGAGGGAGGTCAATGCAATTTTCCTTTTGATAAAATGGTTTTGGCTCATAGTTCTGACTTTTGACATCTAAATTGGGCTTTCGTTTTTAGTTTGTCCAGTGTACATCTAGTTGGGCCTTTAATTGCCATAAGGAGGATGCGGTTCAGGGCTACTTCTAAATTTGAAAGCCCAAATGTGACCAATTAACAGGGTGTATTTAATGTAATTAACCCTATCATATATATCATGATGGCACCAACGGGGTTGGTCCGAATGGTAAGCAGCTTGGTTTCGCTTAAGCAAAATTTTGGGTTCGAGACTTTGTGAATGCAGAAAACCTCCGTTGGGAGACTCACCCACCACTGTCAGGTGTGCAACTCGGGTAGGATCCGAATGTAGTTGGGACAAAACTCCGGTGAACCGAATGGGCAACCAAAAAAAAGATTAAAAAAAATATATATATTATGATGGCAACTTATTTTCTACGTGATTGATGTGAAGGTACGGTTTCCCTTATATTTTAGCTCCACCATCAGCACAAGTGTTACGAGCCTGGTAAGCAGTGGCGGATTCAGAAACTGAGGTCAGTGGGGGCACTAGGAATTTCACCAAGGGGGTGCGGGGGGCTTGCCCGCCGCGGTACGGTACGCTATATTTGTGGGGGGAAATATAATAACTAATTAGGTTCAATTACAACTTTTGACATAATTTATATTTTTATACCTCTTTTGTTATAGCCAGAATTTTGGGTTTTGGGGGGGGGGGGCAAACTCGAAGTAAAGGAAGAAAACGTGATATTTTTTTACTTTGGAGGGGCGAAATTCAAATATAAAAAATTTTATAAAGTAAAAAAATGAATTTTCAAAATTGAGGGAGAGCATTTAATAATTTGAGGGGGCACTAATGTAATTAAAAAATTAAAATTTGAAAATATGTATATATTAAGGGGAAAAAAAATTCAGTGGGAACACTGCCCCCCTCACGTAAGGGTAGATCTGCCCCTGCTGGTAAGACAGCACTTGGAGTCACAACAGCAGAAACGGGCGGGTCAATATAATACAGGCGGCATTTCCGCCTTGTATTCACCCGACTGGCGAAATGGAGGAAGAGATTCAACTTCTTTAATAAACTATGCTCAGTAACTTTTCCTTCATTTGCATTCAAACTATCGACATTTCTAAGCACCACGTCAGCAGATAACGCCCTTCAATTCATCGTTGCCTTTTTCGTATGTGAATAGAGGATTTGAGACAAATGGAGCTGCATTATATTCTGATAATATACTGCAAATGCAACCGCTCAGCAACCAGCGCCTTTGAAGTGAAGATAAGAGTATTGCTGATCTGGGTTTAAGAGAATCGACCATTCGTTCATTCTTTGCTTAGTTTGAATCTTTTATTTCCAGTTCTCATTAGCAAGTACCATTATGGTTTCTTGAGTAAAGAGAGGATTATGTAGCTGTGGTATTAAATTTGAGGTTGATCATTTTAACATTATTGCACATCCAGAATGGTACATGCCATTCCGAGTAATTTCTTAATTTCAATTTTCTTTACATTCAATGCTAAATGAATTGAATAACATAGTCATTCAAAATCCTTATCAATTCCAAAGCTTTCAATCCAAACATAACCAACCATATGGTGTCCTTTTAATCAAGATAACATAGCAAGATCCTGCATAAACAATTACGGACGAGAAATCGAAAAAAATGCTGAGTTGACTAAATTCCCAAGCGTCCAACAGTACACACACCAATCAAAGAACATTTGGGATACAACATTTTTTACAAACAAGAATTCCAAAATCTTAAACAAGACTGGACAAGACAAATAGCAGACAGTTCAATCTTGATTCAACTAAACGCCCCGATCAAATCTTTACTCCTGCTTTTCCAATTCCCCCATTCTCTCTATGATTGCCTGAAGCATAAAATGAAGAAAACCGAAATAAATGCAAAGTCTATTTGGCTAAACAAAAACTGTTTTGTCGAAATAGTGATTATGTACATTTAAACTAAGTATTTATGTCCACTATAACTCATCTAGATTTAAAGACATCCTCGGAGAAGGTGTAATATGAATATACTTGTGCATGAAAATCAACGCATCGGTCTATCTCTAAGCAATATATTTACGTAACAAACATGAGAGAAAATGACATTACTCTATCTACGTGAAATATATTAAAGGTGAATAAACTTTTACCTTCTTGCTTGTTTCTTGGAGTTCCCCGGCAAGTATGAACTCATCTAATATGAGATATACCTTTAAAAGACAATGAAATATTCATCAGGGGGTGACTGTCCGGGTTGTAAATTACAAAACTTGGCAGATAATAAAATTTAATTCAAGTAATGATATAAGTTAGATTTTTGAAATCCCATAGAGGCGACAAAATCAAAAAGAAGTTTATCAATGAAATATATCAATTTTACATCACTCCCTAACACGGGTATTCAAACCACACGAACTGCAACAATATAATGAAAGAGAAGGCAGTGGATTAGAAGGGAACTTATGTAGGCTTGCAATAGGCTAGTACCATTTGTAGGTCCTAGATAACTGATACTACATAAATACCTAATTGTACTTGGAGGATAAACCATGGACACAATCTACAAAATGAATGGCGAAACTAAGCTTCAGGTTTAACATAACGAAACAATTTTGCAGCAGAACAAGCAATAAGGTGCAGACAGTATTTATCTATGGTAATAATTTTGTGAAGAATCGAGCTCATAACTTACACAAATAGAGCTCAGTTTTACCAAAGACAGGCACATACAAAATATACTACGCACGAAGCAGCACGATGATTGATTGAAAAGACAGAAATGCAGATTAAGTGATCACGTCGCAGGTGATAATAAAAATTAACAATATTGCTCTGTGCATTTTCATCCAAGTCTCAGATGATCTAACATGAACTAATGTACTTCCAGTCCAATAGCAACAGAAAAATGCAAGAAAAGCAACATACCTTGTGGAAATTAAATACTAAATCTAGCTCGCACACATTGCTGAAAAAATGATCCAGTATCTCCACGAATAAGTGAATGGACTCCAAATAAGCTAACTCATTGTCTGTAATGTCTACACAGAGTGAGAAAAATAGCCCAGCATATCTCCTGTAGATAACCTTGTGGGTTCGGAACTGCAAGGAAAAAAAAAAATCAACAACCTGTCATGCATTGTTGTGTGCCAAGAAGAAGATAGCCCAAACTAAAAACTATTGAAAATGAAATGGAATACAAGTTACCAATTAAAGAAAGACACAACCATATGCAAACGGAGACTGAAAAATTATGCTTCATTCAGGATATCAGGAGTGAGAAAACCAAAGATAAAAAAGCAAGAAAGAAACAAGAATTTCTCTTGGTCCATAATATGGTCTTCTTGATTCAACTAACCAGCAGAAAGAAAAAGATAATCTGTTCAACATTTCCATTTCTTCACACACTCCGATACTCCTCAAGAACTCCTCAAATCCACCGACAATGGTGGTATTAAACATGCCCAACAGCCTATAGTTGGAAATAGCTTGTTACTCTTAACTTTCGAACATATATTCCGAGCAATGATCGGTGCATTCATACACAGCAAAACACGAAACAAAAATTCTTTGAGAAATGAAATCTTAAACAACACAAAAATATTATGCATCTTCTGATGTCAATGCAGATTATTGATCTAAGATATTCAGGAATAAATAACATCTTACAACTTACACAAGTAATGAAGTAGCACTGATAATTCTAAAATGTTACAGAATTATACTCAAAATCCACAAAAAAGGATAACACAATTAAAGCCTTTAAAATTAGCTTAAGGAAAGGATCAAAAGGATCATATAATCGAGTCGAAATAATCAATATTCTGCTATAAATAGAATAGAAGTAATCACCTCCACAAAGTTGGTGAATTTCGGATCCCTATTCACAACCAATCGATGAACCTGCAACAAATGAAGCGAATAAAAGTTCAAAATTCACATAATTCTTCAAGAAATTCGAAAATTGAGCTGGAAATTCGAACTTCTAATACGGAAAATTACCTCGTACTCGACCTTGTGCTTCTCGGATTCCTCGAGAGGAATGTAGTATTTGGCCAATCGAGTTTTGCCTTGCCTGTTCTGTAACAGTATGAATCGGATCTGCAATTTTCATGAGAGAACAACAAATATGTGAATCAAAATAGTAAAGGAATTGCGGAATAAATTGTGAAAATTCATAGAGAGAGGAAAAGGGTTTACCATTTTGGAGAGACGAACTGAGGAACGAGATGTAGTTGAAAAATATGCCAGGAGTTTTATACTTTTCATATAGTTTTAAAAATCGTATACATATATGTAGTTGAAAAATATTTATGTTTTTCATATACATTTTGATCATAATGAATAGTATTTGTATGTTTTAGTCGAACCCAATATACGAATTTTACGTATCTCGTATTTAATAAATAATACTCTATATTTGACAATAAAATATATTCTTATTTACAAATTAAATTTTATTATAATTATTAATTGAATATTATACGAATAAAAAACACAAAAGCTCATAATTTATCAAAATATTAATTATTGTCAATTAGTGACTCATTCAAAATATTTTATCATAATTTAGACGCAATATACATTGCAAAATAATTTAAAAATAAGCCTTATTTTTAATCCTAAATAATTCATCTTTATTCGTATTTCATGAATTCGTTTATTTTTCGTTCTTATTTTTTTAATTGATTTTTTTACATTAACTTTTTTCTGCAAAAATTTATAATATAACCCTAAAAAAAATAACTAAGTTATCAAAAAAAATTAACTAGGTACATAAATAGTTTATTATTTCTCTAATGAACGAGGTGAACCATTGTCATACTTACCAGAAAAAAATGTGAATTATTGTCACAATCAATTGTCATATTGAATACTCGAAATATTTCAAAAAATATAGGCACACAATTCTTTTTATTTCTTTATTTCTTTTTAAGAGAATATAGGCACACAATTAATTTAGCGACAAATAGAGGAAATGTTTATTACATCGTTCTTGGGTTGGGCTAACCGTAACGTTGTATTTGGTTCATGGGCTATACGTCAGGCCCAAATTACGTAATCCAATCTACCAACCCAACTATACTGTTCTATTATTATCAGGTGGGCTGAAGATAATAGGCTTTTAATATACTTAAAATCCAAATTACCTAACCCAATCTACCAACCCAACTATACTCAAAATCCACAAAAGGATAACATACGCTTGAATAAATAAATGGACAGAAGGGCTTGAGGTAAGGGCGTAAGCCCAAAAGGCCCATCACTTGTTAGCATAGTGGTGTCATCTTCCATTTTCATGTGGGAGAACCTAGGTTCAATTCGTCACAAGTTATGATTTTTCTCTCCTTATTTAGAGTCTTATAGAGGTATGTGTGACCTATGATTAAAAACCATTGAAACTAATTTGTCGGGTCAGGGTATTCACTTTGTTTAGAATTTAAAAAAAAACATATTAAATTAGATACACATATTTTAACCGAATTAATATGAATGATTGTGTTCATACAACTCTTTTTTCCTTTTTGAACATCAAACCCATATTTACATTAACTCATAAAAGAGTACAAGTCTTTATACAAAGTAGCCGTTCTATATATAGTATAAGATAGATCCTGAAACAATAAGTTTTTCAAAAAGGAGTTGTAGTTGTAATATAATTCTTTTTTATGCATATAAATTTGTGAAATCTCTCTCAATAATTTCTTTCTTTTGTTTTGGGAAAACAATGAAGCGTTTTATGTGCTCAAACTCGAGACTCATTGCTTAAGTCATTCCACATTTTCATTAATGCGTAGTTTTGTTTTTCTCATAAATAACAAACAAATCGTTTTTCAATTTAAAAAACCAAAATAAAAATTCTGAACCCACATAATTCTTTCAAATTCTAAATCTCAAAGGCAAGTTGAAAATAGTAAGAAGCAATTATTTCCATGCTAATTAAACAACAAATATCACACCAAATTATATATCTTACACGAAATGACAAAATGACAAAGCTACATAATCAAATGGTCAACGCTTTGTTAGTCTAAACGAATCTCAGTTACACCTAATCCAAGCAAGATTTGCTGCCTACTCTTTTAGGACCTAATAATTCAGCCATAATAAATAATAATAAGATTAGGTCGGACGAAATCGGTATTTCTTATCCGACAAAGGGAATTTGGTTGTCTTGAAATATTAATTTCATTAAAGCTAATTGAGATATATAGTTTGATTTAAGTTATTATAGTGTTACTAATACTTTAGAAAATAGATTGATCACATTGTATCAACTATCAAGTATTATAAGTCGTCACTATCCCCTTGTACTACACACATAAAATACTCAATTTTATGTTTTAGTGTGAAGTTCGAACTTGTAATATACAAGTGGAGCTAGAAACTTAACCACTAGATTATCCAATCACGACTAATATTTTCGTTAATATTGTACAACATTTTACTATAATAATAGATTAGTTTTATTTATGTAAATAAGTTAATTTTACATTAATGCATGTGGGTGTTGGGTCTGTTGACCAATGAACCTGTACTTCCAAATATAATTATATTGGCAGAAAATATTATATTTCTTCAACATATTGTTATTTCGTTTGTCCCAAGACCACCTCACGTGCTTCCAACCTCCATTTGCGATTTACCTAAATTCATAAATTAATAAGATTCAAATAAGTTTTGGAGTTCTACAAAATGAAATTCAAATCTATAGATCTAGAATATAGTTGAAAAATGAACTTAACTCCTTAGATACATGATTCAAGGCCGATTGTTAAAAGTTCGTTTCATTTCGATTAGTTAACATTGCAAATCAAGTTTTAAGACTTCTTTCTTTCAATAAGTTTTGATATTAAGCTCGATTAATAAAAAATGATAACATATATGCAAAAATATTGAACTACTTATGCCATGGTGCATGTACGACTTGATTAAAAATTATTCGAGATTAGCTCATATGACAGCAGCATAAAGTTTGAAACTCCATAATATTTGAAGCAAGATTAAATATTAATTAAATATTTTGAATTTCAATTAAGAAAATTGGAACTAGTTCCAGCAGGCTCAAACAGCGTATCTCTCACTTGTCAGACTTTGAGCTGTATTTTGGTGGACAATTATTTGTCAACAAAACTAGTTGAGATGATAGTACTACTTGTTAGTTGTTACACTTTGCGTTTAATTAAGTGGCATTAAAAAGCTTTAAATACTATATAAATCTTTGATAGGTGAACTCATTTTCTGAGGAAAAAAAAGGACATAAAATTAATATAAGGTCCATTATATTTTCCTCGTGGATGCATTAAGCATCAATTCTGGATTTTTTTTAATGTGATTAAATAGAATAAAAAAATAAATTTGTATAAATTAAATATGTGCATGCATGTCCCGCACAATTACATTTACTCATATATAATCTATTATTTCTAATAAGAAGGCCATGTTTGCAGTTTGAGCTTATTTACGATGATGTCGTGGTCCGTGGATAGTACGTCCTCTTTTTCATGATGATGGTTCAAAAATTAAGTTTATCAACTGCCACTGTTTATGATGATGTCGTGGATAGTACGCCCTTTTTTCTTGATGATGGTTCAAAAATTAAGTTTATCAACTGCCACTGTTTATAATCATTGCATGTAGGGCTTAATGAAAGTCCAACCAAACTATTTGATATTTGATTTGAGATTAACCATTAAAAATTCTTTTGGACTCGATTTGTTAACATATTAAATAAAATTTGAACAACTTTTTTACATTTGATAAGTTTTGAATCTCAATAATAATTCGAAAAAGATTGATCAACAATTATTCGACTCGACTCAAACTATTTACAAACCTAATTGTGTGTAATTCATCTTACTTGACTTTTAAAATTTAAAAGGAAAATGAGTTTCAATAAATTTGGAGGAAATGTGTCTGACAACCACATTGTCACGACCCGGCCATCTACAAGATCTCTTCCCACAAATGAGGTTCCAAAAGATCCTACAATCTACATTACTATGTGCTTATAATAGTGTAGGAATGTTGTAGAACCCTTCTAGAAGGTGTGTAGAAGATAATAGAAGTATTCTAGAAGGTCTCTAGAAAAATGTTTGTAAATATTTAGAATAGAAATCTCTAGATGTTAGATCGTATCCATTAGCTCAAGATGATCTTAGCTGTCCATTCTCAAGTAGAGTAGTATAAATAGTGCCTTGTATTTCATTTGTAATCATCCAATAATTTGAGAGCAATAAAGTACATAAAATTTCCTTCAATCTTTCTTGTGATCTTTGCCAAATTCCCTTAGCACACGAGCATGAGTGGGCGAGACTCACTTAGCGAGTTATGCAAGAGGCGGATCAAAACTATGTGTCGCACGAGATGTTAGTAAGAGACTAAGTCCATGACAACATGCTCCCTTTAAATAAAATTCCTTTTTTTTGTTTTTTGGTGAAAAAAGGTTAGACGGGGTAGTCTAAGCCCCGGGGGATGGAGGATGTAAGGGTGGTCCCCCTCCCAACAAGTGCGCTTCCCGGGAGTCAAACTTATGTTCGCCTCCTTATGGGGGTGAAGCTCCTACCCACTCCACCAACACTATGTTGGTTTTAAATAAAATTCCTATATATATGTAAGATGCAACATTGTCAATGTCAATTGAGAACAAATTATTTCAGAAAAAAATCAATTGTTCTTTCTCTTTTCATGAGAGTTGAATCAATCATTCCCCATGTTATAGAATTTAGCTGCTTTCTTACTCTCTTTTTTCCCTTTTTTTTCCATGATAGATGCGGCAGAGTGGGTTAGCCCTCATAATTTTGGTTGTAATTGAAACTTTGTCAGGTTTTGTTATTGTTTAATAAAAATAATTAATAGAAATAGAAGCTAAGCGAGGTTGTTAATCTTAGCTAATTCGTTTGTCATTTTTGCTCTTAATTATATTGTTGAACAACTTATAAGTCATATTATATGCTAGAAAAAAAAATAACGAAAAAAGATTTTGAAAGGATAGTCAAACATGCACAAGACAAGATTTATGTGGTTAGGTGAATAATTCTCTCTGTATGCACATGTAATATAAAATTCTCTTGATATCTATGTTATAGATTACTAATCAATATATCTATGGTGTTGTATATTTACATATTAGTAATAATATTTTTGTCCCTCGTTGAGTCTTACATACATGATTTGTCCTACATTGGTTTGTCAAGGGTTTTTTGGAGCTCAACTTACACTATAAATATGTGTAGTGTTGGAGTGTCACTACTTAGGACTTCTTTGGTATCCACTATAAGATTTTAGAAGATAAATTATACTGGAGATAAAAGACTGTTCATAAGAAAACCATCTATGATAACGAGATGTTTGGTACCAATTAAAATTTAATAGGAAAATATATTTGGTATTTGATATAAAATGCATGATAATTGTTAAAGTCCAACTCTGCCCCTGGTGTAGTAAATTGCATCAACAAAGGAGTGAAGGACCCATTAAACGCACTTCACTTTTACATAAAACTCTGAACGAGTGCCCCCCACCCCCATTCACAGTAACGAAAAACCCTAGAAGGTCCTGATTTGCATCTGACCGAGAAATCTCTCCTTGCTCCCTACATCGCAACGAGAAAACGACATTTACAAGTAAGTATCTCTTTCAAAATTCCATCAATTGTAACTTTTTGAAGGTCATTCTCCATCCTCAATTTGTTTAATTGTTTATCAAACATTGAGTGATTTACGTTATGTATAGATTTTTTTTAGGTTTAGCATTGAACACCCATATACATATATTCGATTAGTGTAAGCTCAATCTATTGTGCATTCATTTAACATGATTAAGGCAGCTTGGTAATAGTGCTTGTTTGACTAAATCTAAGGATTTAACCTGTGTAAAGAGCATGTTCTTTGAATTTCATATTCTGTATTGAAGTGTTTGTTGATACAAATATGTATTTTTGTTTAATGTGTGATGTTGCTTTTGATGTGTTTCCTGTGGACCATTGTTTTTGTTTGTTTGCCCAAATTTTGAAGTTTGTCAAAGAACCTACCCCTTGTGCCAGAATTAGTTAACTAATACATTGCATACCTTTGTAGAATGCGGAGCAGTAGTGCTGGTTCTGCACGTAGTAAAGGCAGCAGCAGCCATTCTGCCCAATTTATTGTGAATAATTCAACTGACACATGTGGATGTGGCCGTCGTCTAATTACGCAGACCTCTTTGACTAGAAAAAACCTGGTAGGCGTTTTAAGGCGTGCCCTATACGAAGCGTAAGTGTTAAGTACCTCTTACTTGTTCCTGTTTATTTTGCATTTCTCACTAAATATAAAGTATTGATGAGAATCCTAAACCTAGAAGCAATTCACTATTACTGACAGGGGACTAGTTGCAATAAGGTGTTTTTCTGAATTGACGATGAAATTCCTCCTCGAACTGTGCTAATTATTAGAGATTTAGAAGAACATGCTCGTGTAGTGGAACGTAGAATGATGCATTATAAGAACAGGTATCAGACAATGGTCTGTGTTGCTGTATTACCTTGGATTATTGTGCTTTTGTGACTAGTGTCCTATTGCCAGAACAACTTGGGAGCCATTGAATCACCTGGTTGTAAGTTGCCATTAGGCTATATGTATTGAATCTGAGATATATGTTTTCATTGTTTTGAGAATGCATCTAAGATGTGAATGTTAGGAAAGTGCCCTCGATGCCAACGAGAAGATTAGAATATAAGGCACTAGTTTATATTGCACAACCCTTAACTAATAGAAAGGCATTTAATATATTATTCGTGTAAGTCTTAATGACATCTATAAAACTTGAATGAATAATAAGTCCATGTGAATCAAGGCAAACCTTCCACTTCTTATAGTAGTTAAGGAGATAGGCACTGGAAAGTTTGGTACTTGATCACTTAAATGGTTCACAAGTCAAAGAATCTCATTGGGCATTGAGATTCGTTTGGACTTGTATGACACATGCTCTGACAGGAAATGTCAGTCGAACACTATGGGATAGTGAGAGTTTGTGTTATAGATACATTGATGGGATTAATATATTCGAACACGGCTCGTGGTAATCCGATTACATGGGTTTTTACTCATTGACTGTCAATGATTGGATTACTAATTATGATAGTATGCGTGAGCCTTAGACCTGAGTAAATCATGTTGAAGATGTGTTTGTGACGTCAAATCTGTCATTAAAGTAGTAAGATCCAATTTACCCGTTGGTGGGGTCAACCTCGAAGTGCAGCTTGATGGGCAAGTAACAGTCTTAACTGATTATCAAGAAGGAATTCACTGTCTCGAAAGTCTCTGGCCAGAGCTCATGAACTAACTTGGGCTTGACACGGAGGGTAGTTCTGTAATCTCATGTTACTATGATTCTTAGCATAGCATCGAGTCTTGTGAGTTTGACATTCCATAACTCTCACTCAATCGGGATATCTCAGCGAAGGGATTATACTCATACAGTATTCATAATCTAGAGGTTCGTAATGACATAATCATTTTGTACTCGGTTGGGCTACTATGTGGGGCCACACGGTGCTGGCTAGGTGTCACCCACATCCTTTGGTATCCTCCCATTGCCAATCGAGACCAACCTAGAGAGTCGCTTTATAAAGGAATCGACTGAAAATCGAGTTTTGTATTTTAGAGGATATTTTGGTAATTTGTCCTATGGTAGGATGAATTAATTAATTGAACGAACTAATTTAATTGGTTGTTTAATTGGATTAAACATTGGTAAATTAAATTATTTAATTTGAATAGTTAATTAACTAGGTTGATTAAATATTTAAATTGGAATATTAATTTAATGTATATTTCTTTAATTGGATTAAATAAAATATAATTAAATTAAGTGGACTAAATTGACTAGGTCAATTTAGCCCACATGGGGCGTCTGATAGCCCAGTTGGGCGTGTACTACATGGGCTTAAGTTGGAGGATTATTTAATCCTCCAACACAAGCCCTAGAGAATTAATTAATTCATTAATACAATTTCACAATACCAAAATCCTCCAACAAAATACAAGACAGAAAAGATTCATATTATCTCTGCCTAGCCACCTCTGGAGATGATGATGAAGATTTCCAAAAGCCCGTTTCTGCGTGATGATCTAGAGACGGGATGATTGGACCATTAATGATTCGCGAGGATTAATCGAATTAAAAAAAGGTAAGTTTTTCGCGTTCTTCATTTAATGTTAAAATCAACGAATATCCACAAATTGATCTTGACTTTTGGGAATCTGAAAATGTTTTATTTTCCGCTACCATGATACCAGGATTCCCAACAGTGAATCATACTACTGTAATTCCTTAGCCATATGAAGTGTAATTGTGGTTTTTTTAAAACATATAATATGTTGTTAAGTGACCATGTATTTGTAATTTTTTGGTCAAGTTGTTTTAGCCCCTAGTGTGTGAGCTGTATAAATGCTCCTTTTTGTAACCATGACCATGGTTAAATTTTGTTAAATGTAATGATCAGTTATGATTAAGTTTATATTATACTCTGTTGACCTTTTATATATATATATATATATATATTATTTTTGTGTATTTATTACAAAATTATCATTGAAAAATATTACCATATCAAAGGAATATGACCATTTTATGGTAATCAGTAGCACACTAAGGACAGTAAAAAAGATTGCCCATGTAAACATAGCATCACTTTTTCTTATCTGAAACAATAAAAATGTAGTAATGACATAAACCATGTTGAGTATAAACAACTGATAACCATTTTTATATACATGGGAAGCGTTGGTCCCAAGTGGTATACGAAAGGGTCTAGAAGGGGGGGGTTGAATAGACCCTGAAGTCTTTTTCGACTTCTAAAAACTCGTATCACTTTGAGGTATTTGAACGCTCGGAAAGCTTTAAGCGCTGGATGTGGCGCTTGAGAAACGTTAACTTAGACTCGGTGATTTCAACGCTTACCAAAGTAGGGTAGAGTTTAGTCACTAAATCAGGGTTAGCACAGCGGAAGTATTTTATAGCTTAGCGTTCGGTTTGTTAATCGAAAGTAGTCGCTTAGTTGTTTTAAAACTTTATCAGAATGTATGCAATATGAATAGTAAAGCAGTAAAACAATTAATGCTTAAAGAGGTAAATGACACAAGATATTTGTAAGGTTCACTGGGTGATGTAATCCCAGCTACGTCCTTCTTCTCCTTTTATCAGGGAGGTTTTCCACTATGATGATTATCGAAGAGTCACACAGAGACTTTTACAAGATAGAGGGAGATTGGATATGATCTCGGAACTCCTTGGTCACACAGATTTCAGCTCCACTAAAGACCTTCTATCCCCTTGTTTCTTTCACTCAGAAATGGTGCAAGTTACCCTTGATCTCGGAACTCCTTGGTCACACAGATTTCAGCTCCAATAGAGATCAACTTCAACAAGCTTCTTTTACACAAAAATATTGCTTGTAAGTCAACCAGCTTTCTCACTCAGATGAAAGGTGTTGATGGTTTTGGTCACGGGTTTGTTTGTTTTTGGAAAGTTCAAACAACTTGGAGATATCTCAATGGTAGTGTAGGTTCTTCTTAAAAAGAGATTTGAGATATGGGTGACTGTCTAGGAATGTATTTGAGAAAGCTTAAAAAGATTTCGGCTCTGGAGTGTATAAGCTCTTTTTAAAACAATTCAGCAACGTTTTGGACCCTTTTTTTATTTTTACGTCCAGATGTTTTTCTATATCTGTCCCCATTGTCCCTTTTGCTGAAAAGGTTATTTATAGATTGTTATGAGATTTTGTCCGTTGGACACGGTTGGAGTCTCGTTTCCCTAAACATTCCATGAATTCTGACAATCCTAACTTTGGGTATATTTAATTGGTTAGGCATGGTCTTGGTTTCATAAATCTGACAGTCTAGGTCAAAGATATGGTTTGCCCATAAGTTGTTGTGCTTATATTTTAATAGCACTTATCCGACTTTTGATGCATCTTGTTTTATTTCCGTTTGGGAATAATTTCCGTTGATTCATGCATCTTTGATAACTTGGGTTTGAATCTTCAGGTTACGCTTAGAGAACTAGGCGTTTGAGCCTTTGAGTTTTAGGCTTCTTGAAAGTAGTCTTCTTTGTTAATCAGACGCTTGAAGAGGTCACAATCTTTGCCCGATCTTTTAGACGCTTGTCCTTTCACTTTATCTTTGATAGACTCACTCAGAATTCTATCATTGACTTAGTGTTAAGTACTTGGTCTAAGGTCCATAACAAATCTTGAGTGCTGAGTTCGTAACCCGGGATAGTCGTTTAGCGTTTGAAGGACGCTTGAGACTAATCTTTATCTTTACTGTTTCTTCAGACGCTTGATCTTCAACTTCATCACTTGGTAGACTCACGCAGAATTCTTCTAGTGATTTAGTATCACATTCTTAGTCTAAACTCTATAAAAATACAAGTCTAGTGAAAAAACACGAGCTTTCATGCGCTTACATATTTGTTCTATGAAAGCTTTTATACTTTACATTTCTTGGGGTCTAACATGAAGTCCTATTTGTCATCATCAAAACATCTAACATGAAATTCCTAACAGGAAGTTCTCTGAAATAAAAAATGGATAACATCCAATGTTGTGCAGTTTCAATAAATCTCATGGGATTACAAAGTTGCATAAGTTTTATTCATATGATTTACATGAGATTGTGTATCATTTCATCTGGAGAAACATCTGGTTTAGGTGATTGAGTACTTAAAGTGTTGAATTGAATTTATAAAGTGTTTTGTTCCATAGTTTATTTTTTAAGGCCTGTTTTTGCATAAACATAATTTTATTTTGATGAGACCTACATATAGACCCCAATTTTGAGCATGTTTTATTAACAAAATGTGTTACATGTCATTTTTCATTAACATTCTCTATATTACTTTGATGACATCTGTTTTCACATACAACATCCACCTGCCTATTATGTAAAAGTTGCTTACTTCCATATGTTGCATTTTCCTTACTTTTTTCTACTAAATAGGTGTATGTTTTCAAATTTCACCATTGCATTTTTTTTGCTCTCACCATCAGCTTACATGACATATTCCTAATTTAATTACAGAGTATTTGTTACAATTTCTAGATGCATATATTATTAAAACAAATTGGATATGTTGCTTAATAAGTCCCCCTCTATTTCTACCACCATATATCTTATATTTGCACATGTGTGAATAAATTTGTACATAGGGGATCCTCCAGATATAGTACTTTATAATTGGCCAATAAGAAAATCTTACCAAAGAAGAGTAAATGAAAAATCTTTTTGAGGGTGGTAGATGCAGATATGTTTTAATTAAAAGACCCTTACCCTCCCATTTGTTATTAAAATCTTTTTTAGGGAGCTTTGACAATGGTCTTTTTAGATTTTCCTTAATTGATCAATCAATATTTGCACAACCATAATATGTTTGATCACTTAAAAAGGTTTTTCATTAATACTCAAATTCAATATGAGAGCAATAAATTAGAAGTGAATAGCATTATATTTATATCATTTGTTTTCAAATTATAATGTGGCAAGCCTGGTTATTGAATGCAGAAATCTATTTCACATAGTAGGTGGACACTCTCTTCAAATACAACTATATATAGAATTATTTTTTCTATAAATAGCTCTGCCCATATAGTTTGCAGACTTTAACATACAATGAGAATGTGTTCAATGCACTGATGGTGTAAAAATCTTACCATATCAAATTGTATTATATGACTGATTCAGATTGTGTTGCCTTCCACAATAAATGAAATATTTATTCCATAAATACAACACTAAAGATAGTTTTCATATTTATACATACAATTAGAATGTATTCAATGCACTGATGGTGTAAAAATCTGCCCATATCAAGTGTTTGATTTGACTATTTCAGCTCATTTAATCCCCTAGCCATAAATGAAGTATTTATTCCATATCTATAGGTCTGCCCAGAAAATTTCTATTTATACACATACAATGAGTCTGTATTAGTGGTTATTCTGTTGTACAGTGGTTTCAAGAATAAGCACCTGATATGGAAGATTTAGTTTAATTAATTGCAAGATATTCTGATGGCAATTGAGATATTGTGGCCGCAAAAATGTCATTCATTTCAGTAAATGCATGCAGTTTATTGTCTAAAATTCCAGTACATATCAATTAAACCAACTTTCTATTTAAACAACTCATACATCCACCTTTGAGGCACATTCTTACCTATATCCTCCAAACATTACACTGAAAATGCCTCCAGTGGTGTGGCCACAATCTGTTTTTCTCTATGATGACTTGTTTACGGCTGAAATTGATAGCACTTTCATCAATCTTTTGGTCGATCAAGCAATGTGTGGGAACTTTTGAGTAGGGGCTGATAACTCACTTGCGATCGAGGTTGCATAGTGGATCATATCAACTCAGTTTGAGAAAATGTTCACTTTCCTCAATTGCAAAAGATATGTGAAAAAAGTTCAAAAAATGCATCGGGTTTTCAACTGGCTTGTAAACATGGCTGGTGTCTTGTACGATCAGACTGCAGACACCATCATAGGGGCTACCTTTGTGTGGGATCACATCTACAAGGTATATCTTTTTACAATAAACCTTGTTTTTACTTAAAATTTCTATCATTTTGTATCTTTACTAAAAAGTACTTAACAAAATGTGTAGGAACAACCCTTCCCTTATGCCTATATGACAGACGGTGATCTCAAGTGGCGTGAGTTACAAATAATTTTCCACGACGCTCCAAACTCCCCCCAGCTTTTTATCGATAACGTTATCAATATTTCTTCTACTGATGACGAAGATGATACGTTTATTGTGCAAAATGGGAGAGTGATGATTGGACCATTCGTACAGGGTCTCCCCGTCTATGAAATTTCATCGAGTGAAACTGACGATCCTATCAATCTTCCATTGATTCCATTTGAGCCTGTTGTCAATGCGTCATCTGATGACACGTTTAGCTCGGACACTAACTTTTGGAAGGATGTTTACGAAGATTTTGCGGAGGACACTGGTTCAGAAACTTTTGGAGACAACTATGATGGAGGCATCTTTCTAAATGATGAAGCAAATGTCAACCTGCCAGAGAATGAAGATTTTCAAACTCCATCTCCAATCAGTTCCATCAAAAGCATTGCAGGTTTCATCAGCCCGAGTTCATCCGACTCTAGCTCTCCAACCTTCGGCCCCTGAATTTCGTGATCTGTAAAAAGTCTATGATGCATATATAAATATATATATATATATATATATCTATTTTGGTTAGTGTTCATGTCTTAATAGTTGTATGGCTTGTGAATGGTATGTTTGAAGTTGCTGTTTTGGGATAAATAAGTTTGTTTTGGAAGTAATGTTGTAGATGCATGGTTGCCATAGTGTGGAACATGATTTTCCTTGTTTCTGTTTTGCAACTGCGTAAGCAAGGTCTGCCATGTAATCACTTCAGCGCACTTTGGCTGAAGTTGATGGTGGTTAATTAATAAATTAATATTTGTGTTTATTTAACATTGTATGATTTTAACTTTTCCTACTCTCATTTGAAAATGACATGTGGGTCACGAGTTCCAGTATTGTGGATGTTATTTTTAACTTCCTGTAGTTTTTTCAAAAATTCATTTACAGTAAAGTCAACATTCAATACTATGTGTTCAAACTTGGATTTGCATTTCCATTATGGTTAAAAGTTACGAACTAAATGCCAACCAAATGGATCAATTTTGCAGCATCTAATTTTTTGTTTTTTAGTGTCATATGCAAGTCTTGTGGGGAATAATTACTGATTACACAGAGGTTACAAATCATTTTGTGGGCTACTATAAACAGCTATTGGGGACAAAGGGGGAAACTGATCATACTATGCCAAGGGTGTTTGAAATGGGGCCGGTGTTGGATTGGGAGTAGGAGATGAAGTTGATACAACCATTCACTAGAAATGAAGTAAAAAAGGCAATGTTTGAAATTTGTAGCAATAAAAGCCCGGGGCCAAATGGATATAGAAGTGGATTTTTTAAAGCAGCTTGGTCTATTGTAGGTACAGAGGTTACAGAAGCAGTACTTGAGTTTTTTCAAACTGGAAAATTACTTAAACAAATGAATTGCACTTTATTAACATTGATCCTGAAGGTGGAGAGTCCACAGTTAGCAAGTGATTTTAGGCCAATTGCTTGTTGTAACACCATTTATAAGTTCATTTCAAAGTTGATGACAAAACGACTGTCCCAAGTCTTATCCCATCTTGTAAATGAAAACCAGGGCGCATTTATACAAGGAAGGTCAATCTGCGACAATGTACTCATTAGTCAAGAGTTGTTCAGACAGTATAATAGAAAGAATGTCTCCCCCAGATGCCTAATGAAGATAGATATCAAGAAGGCATACGATTTTGTGGAATGGAGTTTTCTAAAAGAGGTGCTTGAAGGATTACGGTTTCCCCATAAGTTCACTAATTGGATAATGGAGTGTGTAACCACTGTATCTTTCTCCCTTGTTCTAAATGGAGACTCATAGGTATTTTAAAAGGAAAAGAGGACTTAGACAAGAAGATCCCATTTCTCCTTTGTTATTTGTTTTAGTAATAGAGTACTTGACAAGGAGACTGAAGATTGTGGCCTATCAGAGCGCTTTTAGGTTCCACCCAGCCTGCAAATATCTACAAATGACCAACATATGCTTTGCGGATGACTTGATGGTATTCTGTAAAGCTACTACTAAGTCAGTGCAATTGATATGGGAAACTTTTAAGGAATTTTCAAAAATAGCAGGGCTATTTGCAAATCAAACGAAGTCAAGTATCTATGTCAAGGGGGTATCTCCAGAAGTGAAGCAGCAAATCCTACAAATAACAGGATTTTCAAAGGGAGTGTTTCCTATGAAGTATTTGGGAGTGCTTTTATCTCCCACAAAATGGTCAAAAGGGGATTGTTATACACTAGTTGAGAAGATTACAAAGAGGTTACAATGCTGGGCTACTAGACATCTCTCATATGCTGGAAAAGTACAGCTTATCAATGCTGTATTATTTTCCCTTCATGTGTATTGGACATCAATGTTCATTTTACCACAATCAGTGGTTAAAATGGTGGAGAAGAAATGTAGGGAATTCTTGTGGGGGAAAACGGAACAAACAAACAGGAAAATGGCATTGATTAGTTGGGAAAAAGTATGTAATAAAAGAAAGAATAGGGGTCTTAATATAAAGAGTTGTGGAATATGGAATAGGGCAGCACTGGGGAAGCAAGTTTGGGATTTGGCCCAAAAGAAAGATACATTATGGGTCAAATGGGTGAACTCTATATACTTAAGAAGGCTGGATTATTGGGACTATACTCCTCCAAATGATAGCAGCTGGGCATGGAAGAAGCTTGCAAAGGTTAGAGACCAACTAAGGATGGGTGTTAATCAAAACTGATGGCTTCATACTCCAATAGGGGATTACACTATACAAAGTGGATATGTGTGGCTCAAAGGGACTTCAACACTGTTCAGGGATGCAGGTATTGTGTGGAATAACCTGAATGTTCCAAAGCACTCCTTTATTATGTGGTTGGTAGCTCAAAAAAAATAAAATACAAACACGAGATAAACTAAGTAAATTTATGGAAATTTCGGAGACTTGGTGTGTCTTATGTGGGAATGTACAACAAAAGGAAACTGTAGAGCACTTATTCTTTGAGTGTGATTGGTCTAAAGAACTATTGGAGAAGGTGATGATATGGCTCCACGTACGTAACTGGCCGTGGTCATTTGCTAGATGGAAGAGATGGTTGCAATATGCCTTTAGAACATGGAGATTGAGACAGAAGATAATAAAGGCAGCTGTTGCAGGGGTTGTATACAGTGTACGACAAACAAGAAACAATAGGATTTTTAAGCAAGGGGAGGATTCGGTGGAGGCAATGTGCAAAAGACTCAAGGGGGACTTGGTGATGCAAATTCGGGGAAGTGTGAATAGAAGATTGACAAGGAGGGATACTTTATACATAGAAAATGTAACAAAAATAGATTGAAGTGTCAGGAATTAGATTAGTAATAGTTGTTGATTTGGTTTTTTGAGGGCACCTTGCTCATTACAGTATAGTCAGGGTGTGTGCCTTGTTGCTTGTATGTTTTTTGAATGTTGCTTGGTGGGTATATAGTTTACTATTTCACCTAAAAAAATTATAAGATAATAATTTAATTACAACGGGAAATTGATTGGAGCAAGATATTACAACGTTCCTGAGCCTGGGATATCAATCAAAACACTTAGAGATGAGTTGGGACATGGTACGCATTGCATCCATAGCAACTGGTAGAGACATTTACTCAAAATCATATTATGGTTTAGCTCAAGGGAAAGCACGAGGGGCTCGCCGGGTTCAAGAATCGCAATGTATTGCGTTTACAATGCTAACGGGGGATGCCCAGGATCAGCCCTCCTAAAAGCATTTGACGATGCGATTGCCGACGGAATAGATGTTATATCCTTGTCGATAGGTGATGAAATTTTCAAACCTGAAGAGCCCTATTTTGCCAGCGACACCATAGCCATTGGAGCGTTTCACGCAGCGGAGAAGGGTTTCGTCGTCGTATGCGTTGTTGAAAATGATGGCCCGTCGGCTTCAATGGTTGTGAACGTCGCCCCTTGGATTCTAACAGTCTCTGCCAAAACCATTGACAGTGCCTATGAGGCGGATATTGTGCTAGGAGGCGGAAACAAGACCGTGATTAAGGTACATAATATTAATCAGGATCAATATTTCAAATCCTCTAATTATAGCTAGCTATTTTTTCAACCACTTTTCTTACAAATGTTAATTAGTATTATCGTGTGGTATATATCTCCGGGGTATGGCATCAATTTTTTCAATCTCAAGAAATCACCAGTTTATCCTTTGATGTATGGAAGCTCAGTAAAGTCACACAACAATCAAACATCTGAAGATAATGCAAGGTATCGTCCAATATAAGCTACGTACATTATAATCCTATATATTTTTAACCCCTTAACGTATCAGATTCATCATGAGTTGTAATAGCTAGGCCCGGTTTGTCTTAGTAGTTTTGTCCCAGGTTCAGTAGATGGAACAAAATACCCAGGGGATTATGAAGCATTCGATTTACTTCAGACCCAAGGTGTTGTCGGGCTGATGATCTACGACAATGTCCAGTTGCAAAAGCCACCTAATTTTGGAACTTCTCCAGTTTTTGTTATCACTAACGAAGAAGGTGCTGATGATATATTATCTTATATCAAATCAAACAGGTAATCAATTATATTAGCACATATAACTATACCTAATCCAGTTTGTGTTTTCAATCTTCCATTTTCATCTAAAAATGAAACTTTACTTTATGCTATTTTGAAATGAAAGTACTCTCATTTTCCATTTTCACTATCACACTTTTCAAAATAACTATACCTAATACTATCTTACATTCGAAGCAATCCACTCGGGAATATTCTACCAACGGTGACTACAATAAACTACAAACCAGTTGCTGTTGTAGCCCGCTTCTCTTAGAGAGGACCTGCATTCGGCATCCAAAATCTTCTAAAGGTAAAGAATATTGGTTGATGGCGAAAGGAGAGACTAAAAAACCGCGTTCTTTTGTTGATTTCTTTACTTACTGGATATAGCATCGCCGGGCGTTGCTGTTTTTGCTGCATGGCCACCAAACGTGCCAGGAGCTGCCATTCTAGAGAAACACCCACCGATCTATTTCACACGCTAAGGAACATCTATGTCATGCCCGTATGTTTCCAGACTCGCTGCAACGGTTAAGGCTCAACACCCGACATGGAGTCCCTCTGCTATTAGATCAGCTATTATGACCTCAGGTTGGATATAAATATTTATTAGAAAACAAAATCAGATTAAATTTGAAAATTAGAAAACATAAGAAAATCCAGGGAAAAAAAAACTTAGAAAACAAAATCAGAAAAAATTGAAAATGCAAAAGGAAATGCATGTGAAAAAAAATAAAAAACTTTAAATTTCCTAAAGAATCAGGAAAAAAAGAAACAAATAAAAACATTCTGATAAAGAAACAGAAAAAACTATAACAATGCAAAAAATCTGAAAAACAACAAAGAAATAGCATAACAAAATGAAAAAAAAATCTACATTTTGACAATTAAAGAAGAAATTGACTTTGTGAAGAAAAAATCTACATTTTGATGAGGAAGAATTTGACAATTACAAAATAGAAAGAAATTAGAAATGACACGTTGGAGGTGAGATTAACATTTTGAGGGGAAAAAATGACACGTTAGAGAAGAAATTGACATTTTGAAGAAGAAAAAGAAGAAATTGACTTTTTGAAGAATAAGAAAAAGGAATTGACAATTTGAAAAAGACTAAATTGACATTTAGTAGAAAAAAAATGACATTTTGACGAAAAATTGATATTTTGAAGAAGTAATTCACATGTCGAATAAGAAATTGACATTTTAGAAATAAGGCGAAAAAAACATTTTGAAGAAAATGAACTTGATATTTTGAAAAAGGATAATTACACACAGACCCCCTCACTAATAGCGTAATTACAGAAACCTCCCCTACGTAATCGATAATTACAACCACACCTCCTCGACCCACTTTCGAGCAGAATTGCCTGCCCCGAAAAGGTTAAATGTCATGTTTGCCCTTCAATTTTTCAGAATTTTTTTTAAAAAGGACAAACAGTAAATATTAGTGTATGGACTAATATACCCCTACCACTTATCTCTTATAAAATACAAATAAAAAACAATCTCCTTCTTCTTTTTCAATATATATACATATACATATACATATACATATACTTACACACAGCCACACATAACATAGCCATTGCTTCACCCTTCTTAACACAACTCATCTTCCTCCACCTTACTTCTTATTCTTCACCAAAATCTAAACCCTAACTACCACCACCCTTCCCCACGTCCCCCTGCCGCCGCCAAAAATCTCCCTCCACCACCACCACCACCACCATCCGTCTTTTCCTTTCCCAAACCCGCAGATCCAGACCCCGTACCTCACGACGAAGGTCACCGGGCGGCGGCGTTGTAGAAGACACACATAGTACACACATTGGGAAGGAGAACGGATCTGACTAAGAAGAAGACGACACTGGTGATG
This sequence comes from Buddleja alternifolia, assembly GCA_019426215.1. NCBI lineage: Eukaryota > Viridiplantae > Streptophyta > Magnoliopsida > Lamiales > Scrophulariaceae > Buddleja > Buddleja alternifolia. The sequence goes on from CM033390.1 coordinate 2,421,885, forward strand.
ATGAAAGAAGCAGGAAGAAGAAGAAAGGGGGAAGATGGAGCAGGAAGATAAAGACACACACAACCCTTCAATTTGTTCTCAATTTTTATGTTATTTTTATAAAAAAATTATTCTTTATTTATTTATGATTATTGTTAAATTAGCGATTTATTTATTTGATAGTTTAAGAAGAAGAAGAAGAAAAATTTGCAGAAGAAGAAGAATAAGGAGAAGAATTAGAAGAATTTGAAGAAGAAGAAGAATTTGAAGAAGAAGAAGAAGAATTTGAAGAAGAAAAAGAATTTGAAGAAGAAGAAGAAGAAGGAGAAAGAGAAAGGAGAAGGAGAAGAAGAAGGAGAAAGAGAAAGGAGAAGGAGAAGAAGAAGGAGAATGAGAAGGGGAAGGATTTGAAGAAGAAGAAGAAGAAGAAGAAGAATTTGAAAAATAAGAAGAAGAATAAGAATGAGGAGGAGGAGGAATTTGAAGAAGAAGAAGAAGAAGAATTTGAAGAAGAAGATTTAAAGAAGAAGAAGGGGGGAGGGGGGCAGGGGGGAGGGGGAGAACAATTTGAAGAAGTTGAAGAATAAGAAGGAGAAGGAGAATTTGAAGAAGAAAAAGAAGAAGAAGAATTTGAAAAAGAATTTGAAGAATTTGAAGGAGAAGAAGTTGATATTTTGAAGAAGAAGTTCACATGTTGAAGAAGAAATTGACATTTTAAGGAAGAAATTGATATTTTGAATAAGAAATTGACATGTTGAATAAGAAATTGACATTTCAAAATAAGAAAGAAATTGATATTTTGAAGAAGAAGAAGATTTTGAAGAAGAAATAACATTTGGAAGAAGAATAAATTGGCATTTTGACGAAAAATTGATATTTTGATGTAGAAATTGATATTTTAAAAATAAGCCGAAATAGACATTTTCTAGAAGATGAACTTGACATTTTGAAATAGAAAAGAACATAGCAACATTTTGAGGAAGAGAAGAAGTTAAAATTTTGAGGAAGAATAGACGTTGACAATTAGAAAGAGAAGAAGAAAAAAAAGAAGAAGAAATTGAAATTTTGAATAAAAAATTCACATGTTGAAGAAAAAAGTGATATGTTGAAGAAGAAATTGACACGTTGGAGAAGAAATTGATATTTTAAAGATGAAAATTTTGAAGAAGAAATCGACATTTTGAAGAATAAGAAAAAGAAATCGACATTTTGACAACAAACTAGATATTTTGAAGAAGAAGTTGACATTTTAAAATAAGAAGAAATCGACATTTTAAAGAAGAAACAGACAAACTACTCTTTATTTTGATAAATAAGAAGTTGACAATTAGAACAGGAGGAAGAAATTAACATTTTGAAAAGAAATTGACACGTTGAAGAAGAAATTGAAATTTTAAAACATAAGTAGAAGAAATTGAAATTTTAAAACATGAGAAGAAGAAATTGATATTTTAAAGAATAACAAGAATGAATTCACATTTTTGAAAAAGAAGAAGAAAAAATCGACATTTGGAGGGAAAAATCAACATGTTGATGAAGTAAAACATTTGGAAGAAAAAGAAGAATTGACATTTTGAGAAAGAAGAAGTTGACTTTTGGAAAAAGAGGAAAAAATTAACATATTCAAGAAAAAATCAATATGTTGAAGAAGAAGTTGACATGTTGGAGAAGAGATTTGACATTTGAAAGATGAAATTGATATTTTGAAGAAAAAGTCGACATTTTGAAGAAAAAAAAGAAGAAATCTACATTTTGATGAAGAAGAAGTTGACAATTAGAAAGAGTGGAAGAAATGAACATTTTGAAGAAATAATTTACATGTTGGAGAAGAAAATGAAATTTTAAAGAATAAGAAGAATAAATTGACATTTTTGGAAAAGAAGAAGTAACTAATATTTGTAAGACAAATTGACATTTTGAGGAAAAAATTGACATTTTGAAGAAGAAATTGACATGTCAAAGAAGTAAAATATTTGGAAGAAAAAGAAAAACAAATCGACATTTTGAGTAAGAATAAGTAGTTGACTTTTTGAAAAAGAGGACGAAATTAACATTTTGAATAAAAAAAATTGATATGTTGGACAAGAAATTAATATTTTCAAGAGGAAGAATAAGAAGATTTTAAAGAAGAAGAAGATTTTGAAGAAGAAGAAATCGACAGGTTGGAGAAGAAATTGATATTTTAAAGAAAAAGACGAAAAATATGATTTTGAAGAAGAAGAAGAAGAAGTAGAAGAAGACATTTTGACAAAAAATTGATATTTTGAAAAAAGAATTGAAATGTCAAATAAGAAATTGACATGTTGGAGACAAAATTAAGGCTGTGTTTGGTTTTGTTTTCAAACCCATTTTGGCCAAAACTTGTTTGTTTTGTGTTTTTTTGACCAAAAATAATTTTTTTGGTCAAAAAAATTGTCAACTATTGTCTCCCTATTTGTCTCTACTTTAGGGTACCTACTAATTACATCAACTACAATATAATCATTTAAAACTTCTATTATATTATATTTTTCAATCATTAACTAATTATAAACACAACTTTTCAGACAAAAACTTACATGATTTGACTGCTACAGTAACTTTTGTCTCTTCTGAAAATAAAATCAAACACTAAACCAAACACATTTTCATCAAAATACACAACTTCCAATAAACATTTTCACCAAAATTTTCATCAAAAAAAAACCCCAAAATAAAACCAAACACAGCCTAACATTTTGAAGAAAAAATGATATGTTGAAGAAAAAATTGACACGTTGGAGAAGAGGAAGAAGATTCTGAAGAAGGAAAGATTTTGAAAAAGAAGAAGAAATCAACATTTTGAAGAATAAGAAAAGGGGAAATCTACATTTTGAAAAGGAATAAATTGACATCTTGTATACAAAAAACAGACATCTTGTAGAAAAATTGACATATGACGAAAAATTGATATGTTGGAGAAGAAATTGACATTTTGAAAATAAAATGAAATAGACATTTAAAGAAGATGAACTTGATATTTTGAAAAAGAACAAATAGACATTTTGAGGAATAAGAAAAAGAAGTTGACTTTTGGAAAAAGAGGGAAAAATTAACATTTTGAAAAAAAATGATATGTTAAAGAAGAAATTGACACGTTGGAGAAGAAATAGAAATGTTCAAGAAGAAGATTATTTTAAAAAAGAAGAAGATTTTGAAGAAGAAATCGACATTTTGAAGAATAAGAAAAAGAAAATCGACATTGTGAAGAAGAAATTGACATGTCGAAGATGAAGTCGACATTTTGAAGAAGAAATTGATATTTTAAAAAATCAGAAGAAATTGATATTTTTGAAAAAGAAGAAGAAGAAATTGGCATTTTGAAGAAGAAATTCACATGTTGAAGAAGTAAATCATTTGGAGAAGAACTAATCGACATTTGAGGAAGAAGTTGACTTTTGGAAAACGAGTAAGGAATTAAGGCAATGTTTGGTTATGATTCCAAACCATGTTTGGTCTAAAATTCTCACCAAACCATGTTTGTTTCACAAAATATTTGGTAAAAAATACACTATTTTTTTTATCCAAAAAATATAATAATTATTTTTCATCTTTCTACACTTACTTTGTCCCTACACTTCTCTCTATGTGCTCTCTCTCTCTCTCTTCTCTCTCCTCTCTAACAGACAAAAGTTTCATAATTTGACTGCTACAGTAAATTTTGTTCCCTCTGGAAACAAAACCAAACATTATCTCACCAAAAATACACACCCAAAAACCAACTCCCAAATAAAACCAAACACAATCTCCTCAAACACGCACGTGTCCCCATAAATTTCTCACCAAAATACCATCCCAAAACATAACCAAACATAGCCTAACATTTTGAAGAAAAAATCGATAGGTTGAATAAGAAATTGACATTTTAAAATAAGAAGAAGAAATCGACATTTTGAGGAAGAAATTGACATTTTGAAGCAGAAAATGACATGTTGAAATGTAAAACATTTCGAAGAACAAGAAGAACAAATCGACATTTTGTGAAAGAAGAAGTTGATTTTTGGAAAAATAGGAAGAGATTAACTTTTTTGAAGAAAAAATCGATATGTTGACGAAGAAATTGACACGTTGGAGAAGAGACTGACATTTTGAAGATAAAATTGATATTTTGAAGAAGAAGCTTGTGAAGAAGAAAAGAGAAGAAATTGACATGTCGAATAAGAAATTGACATTTTAAAAATAAGACGAAATAGACATTTTGTAGAAGATGAAGTTGGCATTTTGAAATAGAAAAGAACATATCGACACTTTGAGGAAGAAAAAGACGTTAATATTTTGAGGAAGAAGAGAAGTTGACAATTAGAAGAAGAAGAAATTGAAATTTTGAAGAAAAATTCACATGTTGAAGAAGAAAATGACATTTTATAGAAGAAGAAATTGACATTTTGAGGAAGAAATTGATATTTTGAATAAGAAATTGACATTTCAAAATAAGTATTTTGAATAAGAAATTGACATTTCAAAATAAGAAGAAATCGACATTTTGAGGAAGAAATCGACATTTTGAAAAACAAGAAGAAGAAGATTAAATTGACATTTTGTAGAAAACACTGTCATTTTGATGAAAATTGATATTTTGAAGACGAAATTGACATCATAAAAATAAGACAAAATAGACATTTTGTAGAAGATGAACTTGATGTAATCAAAAAAAAAAAAAAAGATGAACTTGACATTTTGAAATATAAAAGAACACATCAACATTTTTAGGACGAAGAAGTTAGTATTTTGGGGAAGAATAGAAGTTGACAATTAGAAGAAGAAGTTGAAGAAATTCACATGTTGAAGAAGAAATTGACATTTTAAAGAAGAAGAGATTAACATTTTGAGGAAGAGATTGATATTTTGAATAAGAAATTGACATTTCAAAATAAGAAGAAGAAATCAACATTTTGAAGAAGAAATCGATATTTTGAAGAATGCAGCAAAATAATGTCTTAGCTTGAGTGGATGCAAAATATAGGCTGAGGCACCATTTCTCCATTGCAGTATACCTTTTCTCTGGGTCATTCAAGAGTCTACTCAAATAGAATACAGCTTGTTCATAGCCTCTGTCATTTTCCTGGACTAAAAGGCATCCTATTGACATTTCTGCTGCTGATATATATAATCTTAACTTTTTTCCTTTTCGAGGAGGAATCAGTACCGGGGGTTGATTTAAATACCTTTTTATAGCGTCAAACGCTTCTTTTTGTTCATCGCCCCATACAAATTCATCTTCGTTTTTTAACCTTAATAGAGGGGAGAAAGCTTCTGTCTTTCCGGCTAAATTGGCTATGAACTTTCGTAAAAAATTTACTTGCCCTAAAAAACTCTGAAGTTCTTGTTTGTTTCTTGGAGGCTTAGCTTCGATAACAGCTTTAGCTTTATTTCGATCCACCTCAATACCTCGATGATGTATTAAAAACCCCAGAAAATTTCCAGCTCCTACTCTGAAAGCGCACTTCAAAGGATTCATCTTTAACTTAAAGAGTCTCATTCGTTGGAACGCCTCGACCAAAAATTGCTCGTGTTCTTCGTGATTTTGAGCTTTAACCACTACATCATCGATATATATTTCCAAGAACTTCCCGATTACATCATGAAAAATGTAATTCATAGTCCTCTGGTAAGTGGCTCCGACATTTTTTAAACCAAACCGCATAACCTTCCATTCGAAGGTCCCTATGGATCCTGGACATTTGAAAGCCTTTTTATGCCGATCCGCTTCGGCTATCTTCAACTGGTAATATCCGGAATAACCATCCATAAAGGACATCACCCTATGTCTAGCAGCTGCGTCTATCAATACGTCAGCCATTGGCATCGAATATTCATCTTTTGGCGTAACTTTATTCAAATCTCTAAAGTCGATGCATACTCGTACCTTACCATTCTTTTTAATTACTGGTACTATGTTAGCCAACCATTCAACGTATCGAGTTGGCCTAATGAACCTGGCTTCGACTAATTTTTCTATTTCTTCTTTAATTTCTCCCATTAGATTTGGGGATAAACGCCTCGGGGCTTGTATCACATGTTTAAAGCCTAGTTTAATGGGTAACTCGTGTCGAGCTATATTAGTATCAATTCCGGGCATCTCATGATGTGCCCAAGCGAAACAATCTTTGAATTGTTGCAAGATTTCGATTAATTCATTTTTTTCAATTTGACTCATCTTTGAGCTTATGTAAGTTATTCGAGGATTTTCGATTGTCCCTAGATTAACTTCTTCCAACTCATCCTGACCATTTTTTCTAATATCTTCGTCTGATTCTAAAGTACCCTGTTCCATATTTTCGATTTGAGAATCAGCTATATCCTTTTCATTATGGTCATCTATTCTGTGTTTATCATTTCGAGAACCTTCATTATGAATAGTCTTTCTTCGAGATTCTACCATACATAATTCATCTCGAGAATTAGTTGTTTCAAGACCTGTCGCACACATTGGATCTCGAGAAGATGTTCCTCGAGAACTTGACTCACATATTTTATCAAGACAATATTTCGAACTAAATTTATCATGACTGACATGATCAAGATCATAAGCACAGAACTTCGACTCTATTCATTCAATACTTAATTTTTGAAAAATATCTGAAATAACATTATCCTTAATTACATCCATCTCCCTCATAGCTTTCACAAGATCTAAACTGATTCTAATTTGATTTCGGCTAACTTAGAGCCCATCTCGAATGCAGACTCTTCTTGGACTCCCTTTTCTTCTTCCTTCGTTGCCTCTTCTATGGCTTCCCCATTACATCGACGACGATCACTTCCTTCGAGCTTTCCTGCTTCATACCTGGCATTAACAATCTGAGTATCGATAAAATAATTATTTTTTTCTGCCTTGACCACCTCGAATTGGTGTCCGTTCCAACAAATTAACACTTGATGTAAGGTCGAGGGGATACAATAATTTTGATGTATCCAATCTCTTCCTAACAAAGTGTTAAATGATGATGAATTTGTTTCGACTACAAAAAATGCCGAGTAGGAACTTTGGGTTCCTATTTTGATCCGACATGGCAAAACCCCCAAGACTTTTGTGGCTTGGCCTAAAAATCCGTAGACTGCCACATCAGCCACTACCAAATCTTTCGAGCTTTTACCCAGCCTTGTTAATGTTTTTTCAAGCAAAATATTAACAGTGGCCCCATTATCGACTAATACCTTATTAATGGGAATACCCTCGATTTCGGCCCTTATGAACAAGGGTTTCATGTGGTTATTATCTATTTTCTCTTTTGAAAACAACAATTTTGCCAAATCTTCGATTTTGTGCACATTATCTTCGAGTGACTTATCGTTAATAATTTGAAAACAAGACGGGTTACCTTTTTCCTTGCTAGATGTAAGTTCGAGCGTATTCTCTTCCTTATCCTTACATTCTTTGGCTGCGAATTCGGTTGGCAGCACAGTCACCATATCTATGTTCCTATCCTCCTCGAGTTTCATGATCCTTTCCAAAGAAGCTTCCTTCGCTTTTAAATCAGCCTCATTTGCTGATTCCTCATACGATGCGTCTCCCAGTAGAATGTCCAAGTCATCTCCTGACTCGAAATCTCCTAACTCTTCATCCTCTTCGATTGTGACACCTTTTCCTTTCAAAGCTGCTTCTCTTAGCTGGTCACTCAACCGGTCAACTTCCTTCTCGAAATCTTCTTCACTGAGATTCTTGAATATTTTCGATTTTAAAATTCCTTTTGACAAAGCCTCTTCTTCAACCCTGAGATTTGCAATCATTGCCTCTTATTGCATTTCCAAGGCTACCGCTGCTCGAGAATAAGCCACTTGCTGTGCAATGACCTTCGGGTGGTCATCTTTCTTTCTCTCGATATTCCTGTGGTATCCGCCAAGACGGTCTAGGGGTGAATTTCTACCGGATGAGGCATACCTGCCATATCCTCTTCCCCCTCTTCCTCGAAAGTGCTTGTCATAAGGCATAGTTCCAAACCCTTGGTTGTTCGTTTCGTACCGTTGCCTTTTATTCCATTCCCTTTGATATGCGGGAATCCAATCCGGATCGTTCGGGATAACTTGCAACCTTACTAATTCGTAATGTAAGGTATCTGCGCACTGTCCACATAAAACTTTCTGCATTTGGGTTAAATTCGTCACCACCTTAGCAGGTGTCTGGTAAACAATCTCTCGTGCGGGGGTTTCGAGTACCTCCTTGTACGATTTTTCCTCCTTTCCTGGAGCGGTCGATTTGGTCTCACCGACCACTTCTTTGTCCTTCTACTTTCCATCCTGATCAAAATCCAGAATTCTCTTATTGATTCCTGACAGGCATATCGTGCCTCTCTCATACTGTTTTGCTATGAATCGCCTGAAAATCTGGCACTGGTCAGTGGTATGCAGGGTATTCATATGCCATCTGCACATGTCTTCCAAGCCTTCGTCTTTCACCTTCGGGAATGTCAATACTCCCTCATCGATCAGCCTGTTGAACAATCGGTTTGCCAACTTGGCCTCTTTTCGTACCTGGAAGTTAGGATTTTCGAACTCGTTAATGTCCACGTATTAATCTCGAAATTTAGAACAGGAAATGGATTTTCATCAATATCTGTTTTTTGAGTGTCAGGAAAAATTATTTCTCTCGAGTCCAATTTTTCTTGTATCAAATTCCTAAACATAATGCACTCATTTGTCTCGAGTGAAAAAGCATTGTGCCATTTACAGTATGGCTTTCCTTTCATTTCTGCTTTTGAAGGTATCCTATGTTTCCCTTTTAGCTTAAGTTTTTTGTTCGCAAGTAGCCAGTCGAATATTCGCTCAGTTTTAGTTAAATCAAAACTATACTCTTTTTCTTTCTTTGTTTGTAAAGATCCTGTTGCTACACAGTCCTTTCTTTTGTGGGCTCCACATTGAAAGGGGGGCCTTTCACAAATTCTGCCAGATCAATTTCATAGGCATCTTCGAATGCCCATGGAATCCCCACTTCGAAGGCATTGAAACCCTGATGCTTTCTCTGGCTTTCTTCTCTTAGCATATTTTCGTATCTTACCGCACTCTCTGCCAAACCTCTAAAATCAGAAAACATCATTCCGTCGAATTTTATTCTATAATCGAAAGCCATGTTTTGTTGTGCCAATTGAACAAACTCAGATTCGGGGATGTTCAAATGACACTTAATCCTAGCTTTCTTAAATTGGGCCAAGAATTCTTCTATTGACTCTCCAGGATTCTGCCTTATTTGGCTAAGTCGTTCATGGTCATGCTCGGTTCAGTTCGAGCAAAATGATTTTGGAACTGAAATTGCATTTCATCCTAGGTATGTATCGAATTAGGTGATAGATTCGTATACCAGTTAAACGCTGATCCGGTTAAAGAACTAGGGAATAACCTTAGTTTAAGATAATCCTGATCGGCTGCCTCTCGGCATTGGCAAGTGAATCGAGACAAATGTTCGAGAGCTGACACATGGTCTTCTCCAGAGAACAAAGTGAAGTTGGGAATTTTATATGTTCTTGGGAAAGGATAATTCCTGTCTACCCAGTCGGGGTAAGGTTTTCCAGGAATCAAACGGTGGTTCCTTCGAAAACCAGGCCCATATATCCTTTCGATGGCCATTTCCAATTGATTTTGAAGGGGATCTTGCACTTGTTCTTGTGGTCCAAAATTGCCCCCCAAGCAATTATTAGGCGCATACTACCCCCCAGCATATGGGAATTGCACATTGTTACTCATAAAAGAAAAGTTATGGTTTGCAGGCAAACCTTGACTCCCTATAAAAGGGGTGTTTGAAGACCCCATATATGGGTAACTCTGAGGTGCACCCTGCGTCCCATTGTAATATCCCTGACTATAACCAATATTTGGCCCGAGATTCCTAAAATTGATATTAGGTGGATACCCAGCGGGCATTGATCCCGAAACGTTCGGTGGTACAGAGACATTCGGTCTTGTTGGCTGAGGAATAGCTAGAGTTGTTGGTTGAGGAATAGCTTGAGTTGTATAAGCATTCCCCTGACTCACACGTGGATGCCCCCCAGCATTGTGAGAATTCGAGAAATGTTGCTCCTCGAATAGCATTTGGTTCGAAATAGGAGGGATCTGATTCGAGCATTGACCAGTCTCGAACCTTCCTTCCTGAACTCGAATATCTCCAGGATATCCGAGAGGAACTTCATTTGAATTAACTGTCCTGGTTCGAGTCCCAGGTTCTATTGATATTAATTGGGATACCTTTTCGACTAAAATGTTATGTCTATTAAGTAGGGGCTCGAGAGCTGAAACTACCTGGGTATTTATCATGCTCGAGAAAATATCGCACGTTTGATTAAAAATTTCCCCTAATTCTGTAACCACTCTAGTAACCTCTCGAGCCAAACCATCTCGAGCGTTTCCTGCGATATCCTGCACAATTGCGGTAAATATTCGGGCTGACTCCTGTGCTAATGCTCGGTATTGATCATCAAATTCTCTTCTTTGATCTTCGCGAGCACTCGCGAGGGTTTGTTTCATAACTCGGACAAATTGTTCGTACATTTTGTCCGCTCTGACTTTATGTTTCGAAATTGGTTGAGTATCACAATCGTCAACCAAATCGTCTCTGAGTGAATCCTCAGACATCGTACAAGAATTTTATCTAATATCAAAACGTCAGTTTTCAAGAAAAACCAACTCCCACTGTGGTCGCCAAAACTTGTTTCGTAAAAAAAAACAAACTAGATTAGGGTGGATCCAACCGTGTGTTTCGAACCCCACGATAATTCTCCGCTTAGAATTATCTAACAACCCCTACGTTCGAGTTTGAATCGCTAATCAGTGGTTCAGACTTTAACACTCGATGTGTTGTTTTAGACTAAATATTCGATCCGCAATTCACTCAGCTATTTGTCGTCTTTGACTGACGCAATAACACAATAAAAGAAAATATTCAAGTACAGGTAAAAACTATCCCTCTGATATTTAAATCTGACACAAGATAACTTTGTACCTACGTGAGAATTTCTTCTTTTCCAAAACTATGATAATGAACAGAAAACTTAGGTCAAGATACAAATTACCGTCAAATACTGAAATCTGAAAACATGTAATCTATACCTCCATAAAAGCCTTCAATTCGTGAAAGTTGCAAACGACACATACAAACTTCTGGAGCCGGATCCAGCAATTCTTGAACAAATTTATGCTACAGACTACTCCTAACTATGTCTATGCCTACTACTAAGATAAGAGAAAAATAAGTTGTTTGTTCGTTTTCTTCCTTTCTCTCTCTTCCTTTTTGTTTTTGTACTTTGGCATCGTGGTCCTGCATCTTCAACCGTCGAGAACTGCTTCTAACTTCTCTTTTTAAAAATCCTTTTGTCTTGGCGGAATATTATTGTCGGACCTTTGACTCTGGCTTTTCTAGACCTGCCTTATTGTCATTGTAATGGGTTTAGCCTTTTAATCTCTTTGGGCCCATTAATCGCTGTTGGGCCTGTTCTAGGTCTTATATTTTGGGCCTTTTTAAGTCTTTCAACCCATTTTTATTTTTAAGTATAAACAGGATCATCCAATTTAAGCTACGTCTATAGGCGGGAAGGATGAGAGAATTTTATAATATCGAAAAAAAGGATACAAAAAGTGTAAGGAATTATAGCTGACAAAAACTCGATGAAATGGTGGCCATGAAAACAGTGTATTTATCCCATGCCGTGCTACGAGTCTCCTTTGATCTTGGACCAGAATTTTAATGCATATGATCATAAATGAATTTAATCCCATAATCTGTCTAAAGGAGTGTTAGCAAACTCTAGTCCCATAATAAACTACTATAATTATGAGGAGTTTCACCTAGAATCAAATTTGCATCATATTTTGAGCTGTTATCTTCATCTTGGTACTGCATAATTGAGGTGGTTGGTTAATGATTCAAAATTCTTGGCAAATTCACTCGAAGCTAACAACTATCTCGTTTTCTACGCAATTTCTTTTTCCCCAATCTGTGGACCTATCTCAGGGCAAGACCTATACTGTAGTATAATGACATTCATTCTCTTAATGCTCTGATGTATACTTAATTTGTGTTTGTCGTGGAACTCAGAGTCATATTCCACCAAATATAGAAATAGTGAGAGAAATATTGTACTAGAAAAACACACTAAATTTAATTCCTAGGAAAGATTGGAGGCGTCACAACGATCGCGCGCTTAAAACCCAACCTCCTTGACAGAATTAACTAGACGAATTTAACAACACAATATAACACTACAACTATAACTAACAATGGCTACTTGAAAAATAACACAAAATAAAGAACACCAAATAGAACGAGGTTCGGCTAATTTAGCCTATGTCCTTGGACCCCACCAAAATATTTCACTAAAGGACTAAAGTGAAACTATTGCAAACTATAGAGGAAGAAAGAAGAAATTGCTAAAAGACTTAGTCAACTTGGGATATTTAAAAGGTGAAGAGGTAGCCCATCTTTATACAAGAATTGAACTCACCACTTTCAATATTTTCCTATGTGGGATAACAACTAATTCTTTAACCAAATGAAAAATGAGTCATCTTCAACTGTGTTATCTAGACCTGGATCATAATAGGATTGCTCATATCCAGGGGCGGACGTATATATATTTCGGGGGGCACCCCTTGAATTTTTTTTTAGTATAGGTATATTTTTAAATTTTAATTTTTAAATTACATTAATGCCCCCCCCTCAAATTATTAAAGTGCCCCCCCCTCAATATTAAATTTCCAATTTTCATTTGAATTTTTCAGCTTAGAAGTTGTAATTGAACCTAGTTTCTTATTATATTTTCCCCATAAATATAGCGTACCGTACCGCGGGGGGCCCCCACCCCCCTTAAATCCTCCGTCTATTTGACAAAAGACAAATTGTATAGCTATATCACAACAATCTCGCTCTCTCGGTCATCCCTGGTGCCCCCATTAACATTAAATCCTAAATCCGCCACTGCTCATATCACTGAAAATCTTATGACAACTACCCTTGTTAGCGTCACTTTCTGAAATCCCTTCAACTTAATCGCTATCAATTTAACTCTATTTCTCTAAGGGAAAGTTCCATATCAGTGGAAGATTCTATTTCATGAAAAGGATGTAGCATGAAATCCTAAGTTATTCTTCCACTGTTGATCATCTGATAGAATTCATCATTTCTGACAACTTCAGAATGCTATATTAACATCATCTCATCCAGGCTCATTTTGTGTGTTAAAAGAAAGACAAATAAAAAAAGAGAGAAAATTATGAAAGGAGTTACCTTTTCATCTGTTTCGAGCTTTTTTCCGCTTCGTTTCTTGGAGAAAGTAGTGCAGCTCCATGGAAAAAGAATGGAGTTCATATCGTGTACATGGGAGCCTCACGTTTCCAATAATGAATTCACTCCGTTTCTCTATCGTGTAACTGTTAGGAATGGTAGCACCCGAGCACGAAGAATAATCAAGAAACAAGAAAAACAAGCCTAAACATGAAGATAAACAACACGAGAATTTTAACGTTGTTCGGCATAATTGCCTACGTCCACGGACCAACCTAAACTACATCTTTATTGATTGTATGAAGAGAGATCCTTTACAAGGGTAGTTGGTGTATTGCCCCGAAAGAAAAAAAACCACAAGTGTTTCCCATTTAGCACAATTTGTATCTATCACAAATTGATTTCCCTAGTATACACTACATTTTTTCTAGTATATACTACACTACACACACTTTGCACTCTACATTTTTTCTCTCGGTTTTGGGATGCTTAGAATGAAGGAAATTCACTCTTATTTATAGAAGTAATTTCCACCTATCAAAACTCTTAGTTTCACCTACCAAACAACCTCTTGGTTTCACCTACCAAACAACTCTTGGTTCCACCTACCAAACAACCCTTGGTTCCACCTACCAAAACTCTTCCTTTTGATAATTTGATTTGTCTCCACACTTATATCCCATTAATCTCCCACTTGGAGATCAAACTCAAAGTTGAACACAATCCCTTCTTCCCGATCATTCCTTCACTTTTTCCAAGTGAACCTCAATCTATTCGGTCACATCCTCAAGTCCAATGGAGATCAAAACCAGAGACATCTCCATGTCTCATCAATCCATCCGTCCCTAGTGCTCCCACTAGATGGACTCACATTGTGAACGATGTTCCCCTTCTTTGAACCTCCGCCACTACTCTATTCTTTTTGGTGATTAACCAACTCCTGAATACCGTGACTTATCCATCTCGGTCCAACTGATCCTTGGATATAGGTTACTCCCAAGACCCGGAACATGTCTCACAATCCCGCAACTTTCGTTGCCATCCTCCCCAAAAGAGGATAACCACCTTGGTCAACCCGTCTCTCGACATCCTTACACCAAGGACTTTCCCGGTCTGGTCAACCTGTCTCCCGACACCTTTACACCAAAGACTTTCCACCTTGGTCAACCTGTCTTGCAACACCCTTACACCAAAGACTTTCCACCTTAGTCAACCTATCTCGCAACACCCTTACACCAAGGACTTTTCCACCTTGATCAACCTGTTTTGCGACACCCTTACACCAAGGACTTTCCACCTTGGTCAACCTGTCTCGTAACACCCTTACACCAAGGACTTTTCCACCTTGATCAACCAGTCTTGCGACGCCCTTACACCAAGGACTTTCCACCTTGGTCAACCTTTCTCACGACACCCTTACACCAAGGACTTTTCCGTTGACTATCTCGGATCTTCCCACATATCTGCACTCTGCCAACTGCATGAGCTATGTCTTGATCCATCCGCCAACACTTTTGGTTTTCAATGGCAACTCGGATCCCCCACATATATGCATAATGCTCCCACTGGACTAGCTATGTCTGATCTATCCGCCAACAACCCCGGCTCCGCGAATTTGCCTACCCGGCTCCGCATCCTACCCCAACTCTGCGAATCTGCCTACCTGGCTCCTCATCCTACCCCAGCTTTGCGAATCTGCCTACCCGACTTCGCATCCTGCCCCGGCACTGCGAGCCCCGTCTCTGCGAATCTGCCTACCCGGCTTCGCATCCTACCCTGACTCTGCGAGCCCCGTCTCTGCGAATCTGCCTACCCGGCTTCGCATCCTACCCCGACTCTGTGAATCTGCCTACCCGGCTTCGTATTTTGTCCCGAGTCTGCGAATCTGCCTACTCGGCTTCGTATCCTGCCCCGACTCTGCGAATCTGCCTACCCGGCTTCGCATCCTGCCCCCATGACTTCCGGCTCCACACTCAACCTCTCTCGGTCCCATTTTCTGCCTTCATGGTTTATCCACGTGGTCATGCATCCGTAACTCTGTCTCCCCGGTCCCTGGCTTGCTCGTTCTTCCGCCCTCTTCGCAGCACGAGTCTGGCCCCTTGACCTCCGGCTATACGGATCTGCTTTTAGCTCTGTAACTCCGTCTTCCCGGTCCCTGGCTTGCTTGTTCTTCCACCCTCTTGGCAACGCGAGTCTGGCCCCTTAACCTCCGGCTATACGGATCTGCTTTTGGCTCCCTAACTCCGCCTTCCCGGTTCCTGGCTTGCTCGTTCTTTCGCTCTCTTGGCAACACGAGTCTGGCCCCTTGACCTCCGGCTATACGGATCTATTTTTGGCTCCCTAACTCCGCCTTTCTGGTCCCTGGCTTGCTTGTTCTTCCTCCCTTTTGGCAACACGAGTCTGGCCCCTTGACCTCCGGCTATACGGATATGCCATCGGCACTGCAACTGCTCTCACTGGCTTCATGTCTACCCAACTCGGCACCATAAACCTACCTCCACTGTTGCAAATCTGGCCCTGCATCTGGCGCCATGATTTTTCAACATTTTTTCGTTAACGTTCAACGGGATAACTCTTCTTTAGTTGACGATCTACCCGATCTCAACCTCCTCCATCATTTTCTCTGGCTTCAATATGACCTCAATTCGTGCTCCTCTGCAACAAATTCGTCGAGTTTGATTATTCTTCCATCTCCTACCATCGTCCCACGACAAAATCCGTGTTTAGCCAAAAACACTTCCCCATAGATCTAGATCTAAGACGTCTCCTAAATCTACAAACCTATGGCTCTAATACCAGTTGTTAGGAATGGTAGCACCCGAGCACGAAGAATAATCAAGAAACAAGAAAAACAAGCCTAAACATGAAGATAAACAACACGAGGATTTTAACGTGGTTCAGCATAATTGCTTAAGTCCACGGACCAACCTAGACTACATCTTTATTGATTGTATGAAGAGAGATCTTTTATAAGGGTAGTTGGTGTATTGCCCCGGAAAAAAAAAACCACAAGTGTTTCCCGTGTAGCACTATTTGTATCTACCACAAATTGATTTCCCTAGTATACACTACACTTTTCCTAGTATATACTACACTACACACACTTTGCTCTCTACATTTTTTCTCTTGATTTTGGGATGCTTGGAATGAAGGAAATTCACTTCTATTTATAGGAGTAATTTCCACCTACCAAAACTCTTGGTTTCACCTACCAAACAACCTCTTGGTTTCACCTACAAAACAACCCTTGGTTCCACCTACCAAACAACCCTTGGTTCCACCTACCAAAACTCTTCCTTTTGATAATTTGATTTGTCTCCATACTTATATCCCATCAGTAACTTTCAAACTGCAACATTCCATCACTCCACAGAGAAAACTCCAAAATCTTCTGCAAACATAAGAGTATTATATTATGTAATGTATAATCTTTCAAAGAAATGGTTCACTAAGGATCTGTTTGAATTGATGGATTTGGATTTGAGGAATGAATTTGGAGGAAGGATTTCAAATGACGCCAAATGATGTCATTTGAAATCCACCATGATGATTGAAAAAATAATTCAAAATGAGTATCAAGGGATTTAAAGTCCATGGTAAATTGAAACTGTCCAAACAAGCTCCATGGATTTGTTGAAGAATTTGAAATTCATGGCTTTCAAATCCTTCAATCCAAACACACCCTAATAGAAGAAGGGATTGACTAATCCTACTCATCTAAGCACATTTTTCCAAATAAACTACTAAATTATCATGAGTTTTACCTTGAGGCACTTAACATCAAATTTTGAGCTCTTATC
The DNA here is from genome assembly GCA_019426215.1 of Buddleja alternifolia. NCBI lineage: Eukaryota > Viridiplantae > Streptophyta > Magnoliopsida > Lamiales > Scrophulariaceae > Buddleja > Buddleja alternifolia. The sequence goes on from CM033390.1 coordinate 2,438,889, forward strand.
TCCATCTTGGTGCTGCTTGATTGAGGGGGTTGTTCCAATCCCCCCCTCCCTCCCAACCAACCCCAAATGTGTGGCACTTAAAAATTGGTTTCAAATTAGCAAAAAATTACAAAAATATTCCACCATTAATAGATAAAGATATAGAGAGTATATATATATATATATATTCACCAAACAAGCTAAAAATTCAAGTTTAACCCTAGCCTAAAACTCTTATTTAAGATCATTATCTTCATCATCGACTCCCAATTCTAAATATCCCACTTCGTTAACACCACCGTTTTGCTAATCATCCAATTCCTTAACACGTATGGACTTTGGCTTGAAAGTTAGAATACGTCAGTAAGGGCCCAAAATGATATATTCGGGCTAAAAGAATTTAGGCGTAATGTCATGCGCTGACACTTTGAAATATTTTAAAACCACCGAGACATGTCATTTGCTCGTAGACAAGAGTCTAGAGACTATTGAAGTATTCTAATATATTATGTGTCAGTGTCGTGTCGTGTTAGTGTCCGTACATCATAGCTAGGTGGAACATCTTTGAGAGAGATGGTTCATTAATAGACGAAGGGATAACTAATTATTCCGACTGATCTAAGCACATAATTCTAAATAAACTACTAAATTATTATTGCATTTCACTTGAAGCATTTTGCATCATATTCTGAGCTCTTATATCCATCTTGGTGCTGCATGATTGAGGTGGTTGGTTATTGATCCCAAGTTCTTGACAAGTTCACCAGAGATTAACAATTATCTAGTTTTGTACTCAAACAACTTTTCCGAATTTGTAGTGCCTATGTTAGGTGAAGACCTATATTCGAACTATGATAACTACCATTGTTGCCTTCACTTTTGGAATCCCTATAATTATTTCGTCGCTAATTAGTTTCAGATGAAAGCCATTCTTGGATAGAATTTCACTAAATGCATCAACTTAGGATTAGAACTCCATTGTATTTATTGATGACTACTCTCAGATGCTATATAATAAAGAGCTTCAGATCGAGGCTGTGAAAGTGTGGACTCAGCTCATTTTGTGTGTTACAAAGAAAAGAGAGAATTATGAAAGGAGTTTATATTTTCATTTGTTTCAACCTTTTGTTAGCTTTGTTTCTTGGAGAGAGTAGTGCATCTCAATCAAAAAACAATGGAGTTTATATTGTTTACATGGGAGCCTCACGTTTCCCCAATGGTGCCCCGAGAAACGATCACGCTCAGCTTCTCAGCTCCTTGATCAAGAGGTTTTTTATACTCATGTTTAAAAGTTATACTCTATGTTTATTGTATATAGAAATATTAAAATAGATATTAGATACTTAACATTAGTTGAGGGGGAAAAGTTAACCTACTTCTGTGGGTACGCACAAAAAAAGAAAAAGAAAAAGGACAATGTCAAAGACAAACTAAAATAAAAAAAAAAGTATATTGTTGATCATTGCCTTAACATGCTAGAAAATAATGCTAATATATTTTACAAAAAAATATTTGAAATTTATATAAATCAAGAGAATCCATCTTGATGATATTGGATGACTAAAAAAAAAAATAAAAAATTTAACTATCTTACACTAATAAAAATCAGTTATGCTCTTGAAGTACTACCAATAAACTAATAATTAAATTTATTTTCTAATAAATTTTTTAAAATTTCTAATAAGTTTCATAATTATTTATTTAAGTCATTTCATCATCAGAAAACAAAATTCAGCTGAGCACTCTTATTTTTCTCTCTTCTTACACGGTAAGACCTTCATATTTTAAAATAATTTTACACGTTTAGTATTATTTTATTATTCTTCAAAATTCAATGGCTTCATATACATATTAGGTATGACTTTTATCATTTAAAACCTTTCTTCTTTTGGCCTAAAGTTTTTCTTTTCACAAAGCTACACTGTTCTTAGTCTGCTTTTTTGTAAGATAAAATATCTAATGCTTTCTTATTAATTACTGAACATAATAATAACAAATATCGACCATTTTTAGCGAAGTGAAATGAAACATAAAAAACAGACCAAAGAATGATTTTACGTCTGCTTTTTTAGGCACATTGTCTTCTTCCACATTTATCAGTACTTGCATCTCCATCATGGATTAATAGAAACTATTGAAATGTTTCTATTTTCAAGTTAATAGAAACTAAAATATTATGTAGTTTTTAAATTCTTTAGTTTCTTGTGGAACTCTTTTTTCTTCATATATATCCCTTGACACCTTCTAGTTTTCTACATAACCATGTATTTTTTGTAATTTTTCCAGCAAAGTTTTTATTTATACTTACCTATATACAAATTCTTAGATTCACATATTGTAAACGCATACATTTTAGTAATTATTTCTATTTACGTGCAAATCGAGTGCATTTTTCTATATTTAAAATTTATGATGAATTCATGATTAATAAATTTCATTTCGTGCAAATTAAATAACCTAAATATTATAATATAGTATTTTGTTTATATTTTAAATAGTTTAGTTTGACTTAATAAGTAATTAATATTTTAATTAAAATTTGTATTCACGTGCGAATTACGTACACTTTTCTAATAAATAGATAGTTATTTAATATAAAAGGTTAGTTTTATCTTATGAGATAAATGGTGTTAGATTAGGGGTAGATTGGTCTTTTAAAGGCAGAAAAATTACAACCATTAGCAAATAGCGCGAGTGAGGTGCGTAGGGGGGTAAATTGTACTTTTATTTTTTTTCAAAGGGGGGGTGTTCTATGAAAAATTTTATTACAGGGGGGCTTTTGAAGAATAATGTTTATCACAGGGGGGTACGGACGATTTTCCTCGTGAAACTAGTATTGTAATAAACGAATTTGTTTGAACTATTTACGGATTCTTTTTCAAGAGTTTAAAATCTACAGCACAATCATGGATGGCAAAAATTGCGCTTCCTCTAATTGAAACCGGTAAAGAATTTACAAATGACGATAATTTAGTATTCTCTTTCTTGTTCTTGGAAAGTGCCTTCACAATCAGCAGGGCTTGTACTTGAGAGGTTCTAAGACTTCAAGTTTAGAATAGGATGATCCTCACTCTTCATGTGTGTGAACACAAACATGGACGAATGGTGAAGATCATCCTAGGACTTGAGGTCCTGGGACCTATTAATTTAACTACAACAGGAAATTAATTGGAGCAAGGTATTACGACGTTCTCGAGCCGGGGATATCAATCAAAACGCCTAGAGATGAGTTGGGATATGGTACGCTCGTTGCATCCACAACAGCTGGTAGAGACGTTTACTCGGCATCATATTATGGCTTAGCTCAAGGGAAAGCACGAAAGGGCTCGCCGGGTTCAAAAATCACAATGTATCGCATTTGCGATGCTAACGGGGGGATGCTCGGGATCAGCCCTCCTAAAAGCATTTGACGATGCGATTGCCGACGGCGTAGATGTTATATCCTTGTCGATAGGTGAAGACATTTTCAAACTTGAAGAGCCTTATTTTGCCACCGACACTATAGCCATTGGAGCATTTCACGCGGTGGAGAGGGGGCCGGGTCGTCGTGGTATGCGCTGTTGGAAATGATGGCCCATAGGCTTCAATGGTTATGAACGTCGCCCCTTGGATTCTAACAGTCTCTGCCATAACCGTTGACCGTGACAATGAGGCGGATATTGTGCTAGGAGGAGAAAACAAGGTCGTGATTAAGGTACATAATATTAATCAAGATCAATATTTTAAATCCTCTAATTATAGCTAGCTATTTTTTCAACCAATTTTCTTACATATGATAATTAGTATTATCATGTGGTATATATCTCTGGGGTATGACATCAATTTTTCCAATCTCAAGAAATCACCAGTTTATCCTTTGATAGATGGAAGCTTGGCAAAGTCACACAACAACCAAACATCTGAAGATGATGCAAGGTACCGTCCAATATAAGCTACGTACAATTATATTCCTATATATTTTTTAAACCCCCCCAACATATCAGATTCATCATGAGTTGTAATATAGGCCCGGTTTGTCTTAGTAATTGTGTCCCAGATTCATTAGATGGTGAAAAAGTAAAGGGAAAAATTCTTGTGTGTGGAACAAAGTACCCAGGGGATTATGAAGCATTCGATTTACTTCAGACCCAAGGTGTTGTCGGGTTGATATTCAACGACAATGTCCGGTTGCAAGAGCCACCCAATTTTGGAACTTCTCCAGTTTCTGTTATCACTAACAAAGAAGATGCTGATGATATATTATCTTATATCAAATCAAACAGGTAATCAATTATATTAGCACATATAACTATACCTAATCCAGTTTGTGTTTTCAATCTTCCATTTTCATCTAAAAATGAAACTTTACTTTATGCTATTTTGAAATTAAAGTACTCTCTCATTTTCACTATCACACTTTTCAAAATAAGTATACCTAATACTATCTTATCTTCGAAGCAATCCACTCGGGACTATACTACCAACGGTGACTACAATAAACTACAAACCAGCTCCTGTTGTAGCCCGCTTATCTTCGAGAGGACCTGCATTCGGCATCCAAAATCTTCTAAAGGTAACGATACATATAACAAAATCTTCGAGAGAACGATGAATATCAATCACGATACATATAACAAAACCAGAATGAATAACACATATACTTTAGATTCATGTCATATGATTGTGTTCTGTCTTCCCACTGTCCCATACTAAAGGGAGACTTCACACCTTTTGAGATTTGCAGGTGTCGGGATTCTAGTGGTGGCTCCTACGGGTTCAAGAGGTGGCCCCCGCCTTTGCGTGGCACTTTATCCCGTATAGCACTTAGCTCCCTTTAGTCTGTGAAATTTCCAAGTGTCGCGATTCTAGAGGTGGCTCCTACGGATTAAAGAGGTGCCCCCCGCCGTCGCGTGGCACTTTGTCCCGTATAGCACTTAGCTTCGTTCACTCTACCTTTAAGAGTCAAAGCGTTAGACCAAGAAAAGAACATATCGCAGATGGAGGAAAAATTGCATTTTTGGTACAGTAATGTGGTCTGCACGTTTTTTTGGTACATTAATGTGGGGGGTAGCAATTTCGGTACACTATTGGGCAAAAAATTGGCAATTTGAGTACATATCACCGAAAATTGCTGACGTGGCACTGGGATTCCCATGTGACGTGCATGTGACCTGCAATTTCGCCGAAAAAATTTCAATTTGGGGATTTTTCCTGCTGACATCATAAATAAACTTAAAAAAAATCAAAAAAAATTCAATGGTTCAGATTTGAATAATCCAAGGGTTAGAATTTTTTATTTAAAGAATAACTAAAAAACAAATCATTAAAAAAAAAAATAATAAGAATGGCTGCCATATTTGTGTGTGTGTGTGTATATATATATATATTACTGTTCATCGTCTTCTTGGGAAGACGATGAACAGTACTTTAAAAAAATCTTATTTATATCTATATATATGTATAGTTACTGTTCATCATCTTCCACATGAACACGATGAACAGTACCTATGTATGTGTGTGTGTGTCTGCGTGTGTGTATATGTGTGTGGGCGTGTGTTTATATATCTATATATATATATATGTATAGTTACTGTTCATCGTCTTCCACATGAAGACGATGAACAGTACCGTGTATATGTGTGTGCGTGTGTGTATATTGTGCGTGTGTGTCTGCATGTGTGTATGTGTGTCTGCGTGTAATATATATATGTGTGTGTGAATGAGTGTGTGTTTTGGTGAAGAAGATGAAGTAGAGAGAGAGAATAGGGTGGATGAGAAATGACAAAAATGCCCTCAATATTTGTGTTAAATTGCATTTTAATCCACAAATGTGACACATGGCCAGCCATGTCATTAATTCATTGCCCACTTGGCGGCCACATCAGCTATTTCCAGTGCCACTTCATCAGTTTTCCCTCCATTTTGAAAAATCCCCAATTTTGACATTTTCCGGCGGCCACGTCAGCAATTTCCGGCGCCACGTCAGCAATATTCGGCGATATGTACTGAAATTGCCAATTTTTTGCCCAATAGTGTACTGAAATTGCTACACCCCCCATATTAATGTACCAAAAAAATGTGCAGGCCACATTACTGTACCAAAAATGCAATTTTTCCCGCAGATGGATGCCGGACATCAAGATTCTAGTGGTAGTTCCTACGAGTTCAAGAAGTGGCCCCCGCCATCGCGTGGCACTTTAGCTCCTTTAGCCGACGGAGTAGAGCCAAGAAGTAAAATGGTCTCAATGAATTATGAAAGATATGGACTCGATATTGGTACGACAAGACATAAGGGAATTGACACCAATTCGACTGAAGACAATTACGAGGAAGACATATACCATAGACACAATACGAATAATCATCGGGAATAACGAGATGTTGACCGGAGCGGGACATTTAAGAACTTACATGCATCAATAATCAATCATCAAGATATCAATAAGATAGTTGTAGAAACAAAACAAGGCAATCAGACGAAAAGAAAGCGGGTAAAGCAATTCAAGCAATAAGAAGGAACTAGAACCCTCACAGTAATAATCCAACGTCGTTGCCTTGTGCCTCGGAATCGTTAAATACCCCGTGGTCCAAAAATACCATCATTTTCACAACCTAATACACTTTATAAGCGAACTACATACAACAAGTTATTTCATACTTAGTAATATCTAAACATATAGGCACTTAAGCTCAAACAAGTCCCCTTACTTGCGCAGTATAACTACAACAATTTTTTTAAAACATTCTCGGAATGGAATTTCTTTCTCAAATTTTCCAGGATATCAGAAAGGATGCTGAACAAATTTACATAATTTTTTCAGATTTAATTTCCTTGTCGATTTGGGAATTCGATCAATGAAACAGGACTGTCCCGACAGATTTTTTCAGAACAGACACCATATATTCAAATATTTTTATAAAATCCCTTGTTTACTGAAAAATTCTAAAACTTGTATGACGTCTCTATAACATATAATTATGAATGTGAATCTATATATATGCCTTAGATGACATGATGTATCAACTATTCCACAATGATGTGTAAATACTTCTAACCTATTTCACATATAGTTAAAGCATAAAATTAGTTATACCAGCAAAACAAACTATTTAGGATCGAGCACGAAACCAGAGAATCAAAGAAATCGTATAATCTAACCAACAAGAATAATAACCCTTACCTTAGTCTCGATGCCTTTAAGAACCGAGAATACAGGGGGTTACAGTGCCCATTCTAGGTAGTTCTTCCCGTTCAGTTTGTGAGAGGTAAGCTGGAAGGACCATGGTTTACTGTCGCGGCGCGATCGCGGCCGTCGCGGCCGCGTCGGAACGGGAACGGCCATCGCCGTTCCATCGTTCCAGGCTAACGCGGGGATAGTTGTGGGGCGGATGGGGAGCGGCGATATCGCAGCTGGATCGGTGATATTGCGGCCGTCGCGCCGATATCGCGGTGGTCGCGCCAATATCTCGGCCGGAGCGGCTGGAACGGAAGTTGCATAAAGCAGGGAACAAAAAATATATTATTGCTAAGACCAAAACTTCAATTATTGGCTGGTTAAAATCTTGTACCACCCTACACCTAATTCAACGATTTTGGATGGATTGGTCCTACACCCTAACTAGCTCAATTATTGATTATAATCAAGAATTGTGCATATTAGGCTATGAATTGCCTAGTACTGTATATTAAGCTATATAGCAGGGAACAAAAAATATTTTCTTTTTCAACTTTTGCAGAGAATCCCTTTTGGTACGGGCCTATGTGGAAAAAATGCTCAAATTGCTCAGTCATTTCATCAGTTATATGTGGAAATCTTTTATTAACTTCTTGTTTTAATATATGCTTAAGTTCAAGTTTCAAAAGTAACATAACATACTATTAAAATTTAAAAATGTTAGCATAATAGACTTTTATGATTATATTCACTAATTTAAATAGTATAATAGTTATAAAAAAAATTCAATTTTTTTACGTAATTTTAGCCAAAAAATTGCGGAACGGCCGCGACCGTTCCTCGACGGTGCAATGGAACTGGAACGGTGACCTCCGCGATAGCCACCGCGACCGCGACTGCGAACCATGGGAAGGACTGATGAGATGAATCCCCATTTTGACTCATGGTGATTCTGTGTGTTTCACCAAGGCTAGAGTCTTCTACGGAAGCGAATGAGTGATTTTTAATGGTCGTGTCAACCATGAAAGCAGGTTAAGGTTAAGACTGCTCTAGTACCATGTAGTTTTTAGGGAGAAAACTCATTTTCTATATATTTGATTGCCAACAGCAATACAAGATTTATAAGAAGAGATACAACCTAATATGGTATGAGAATCCCTTGATAGACTAAGATCCTTAAATCAGGGACTAAATATCTACTTTCCTAATACAATCCTAATTCATATTTTACAGCCCTAATAATCTGCTGAATGATCTCTTTCCATAATCCAACATGGGCATCAACCTTAACACTAATTGCATAAAGAGATAAAACATGATTAATCTCTTCTCAATGTTGTATATTCTTTATAAAGCATTAGTAAATAGCCATTAAGGTGCTTATGAGCTCACTTTTCTTATATATACAAACATATTCATATATTGAACTTTGTATAATAAATAGATTAGGTTTTCTTAAAATGAAAGTATGAGAGATCACGCCACTTACCTGAGTCTGGAGAGCATCACCAATCATAATATTATAGACAGTACACAGTGCAGGAATCAGAATAGATAGTGAGGAATGTCTGCAAAACGGGAAAAATACAAAATAAGAAATAGTGATGAACAACTTAAAAACCAACAGAAAGTTCAAAGGAACAGACAACATAAACATGATATTTAGGGGAAAGAATATACAAAATGTCAGTCACAATAAAATATTCCCTCTGAATTGGACTTCATGGCCTTGATTAAACCTTCAGATTTTTGTTAAAGTTGAGGTTCGCCGAAATTGTATTCTCCAATGTATACTGTCATAGAATATAAATCTTGTTATTATTTGTGTAGGCAAGAGCAAAGAGCAGAATAAGATCTAGTTTCAACCATTTCAGCTATTATATCAATCATCTAAACAGATAAATCATACAAACCTAGCTTCTTTTGTTCACCTTTCAAAGACATTCATTTTTGTCAGTAACGGTTCCCCCTACCACCCGACACTTCAACCTGCATGTATGAAGAAAAAAGGGAAAATTGCAATTTTTGTCCCATAACTTTGCCCTTGTGCGATTTTGGTCTCAGTATTATTGACTTTAGCAATATACGTCCCATAACTCCCAAAAATGTGCGATTTTGGTCCCAAGATACGAATACATCATGTATTTATACGGAATTGGCGCGTGCGGTTCACGCGGGATCACAAAAATGTGCGTTTTTGGTCCCATAACTCCAAAAATGTGAAATGCACGCGCCAATTCCGTATAAATACATGATGTATTCGTATCTTGGGACCAAAATCGCACATTTTTGGGAGTTATGGGACGTATATTGCTAAAGTCAATAATACTGGGACCAAAATCGCACAAGGGCAAAGTTATGGGACCAAAATTGCAATTTTCCCAAGAAAAAATGTCATTTTAGAACGCCACCAGCTACCTAATTACTCTCACCGGAATTATCTCCCATTTGAATGCACCACAGTCTACTGCAACAACACCTTGCTCAAAACTGTGGATAGCATATATGAAGGCAAGTCGAAAATACTTACAGAGACTCATCCAACAAACATTAAAATATAAAAATAGGGCTGGTATTCCAATGATTCGATACACAAAAGATGATGATGATGATTGATGATGATGATGATGACGACGATGATGACGATGATTAATGATGATGATGATGATGATGACGATGATGACCACAATGATGATGATGATGACCACGATGATGATGATGATGATGATGATGACCACGATGATGATGATGATGATGATGATGATGATGATGAAGACGATAATGATGACGATGATGACGATTCTGATGACAGTCAAAAACAACAACAATGATTATAACAATAATAATTAGGACTGTAGAAATGACTCGTCGTCTCCTGACACAAATTCCTTCAGCTTACAGGAAATCGGCAACAATTTTGACGCGTAGTATCCTGTCACAAATTCCTTTACCTTTTCTTAGCAAGTACTAGTAAAAAAGTCATTATATAAGCAAATACAAATGAAACATTATGAAAACCTTAGCAATTAGGTTATACCTAAGACCCTCGATAGTCTCCCACGTATCTTCCGCAGAGCCATAACCTTTCCAACATATCTAATCAGAATAGGAAAATGGAAACAAAGATATTAGATAATGATAATGCCCAGGGAGAGCATGCACCTTATCAGGAAGAAATGAAAAAATTTGTTGCTTGGCTTCATATAATAATACTTTTTGAGAAGTTAGCACATAAATAAACGAACTTAAGCTAATAAAAAGAATAGCTTAGTTTTATTGTTTTCTTTGGGGGTTGCCAAACCATTTGTATACACATTTTTATACACATAAAAAATCGCGTATTATACCAAGAAATACCAAATCAAAGTAGACTTCAATTACACAAATTTGTGCAACCTGCCCCTAAACAGAAAGGTGTTGGAAACAAATAATTATGTGCATGACTGTAGAATAAAGTCTTAAACAAACTGTTAAAAGGAAGGGAAAAATCCAGTCCTAAAAAAAACACTGATTAAGTGACAGATACAATCTTAGATATAGCAAAGTTATGAAATGATCACTTGTGATGAAGTAGAAGTACAAATAGACCCATATTATTCGCTCATTATACATAAATGATTGAAGAACTTCAAATCCTATTAGAAGGTGATAAGGAATTCAATTGCTGTATTATAATTGAAAACTGTGTATCATCTTACTACACACCAATTAAAAAATCAACTAACATATTGACAACTGAAAACCTTCTTATTCATAGTAACACATAATTACCCTCCTCAAGCTTGTTTACAACTTCGTTTAAAGCGTATGAAGTTCTAGAAACAACAGGACCATGAATATTAATTAAGCTACCTTGAAATGCAGTTGGGTTTCCCATTTATGTTTGGTTAGCCAAAAAAAATGTGTTAGTATCTCTTAAATCAAAACTTAAGATTCTACTTAATATCAACCAATGAATAACCCATGCTCCGCCACTGGCACGACAACTGCATTCCAACTTGAATGTATCTGACAATCAAGACAAGGGAAACGTTATACCTTAACCGAAAACCAGCCATAGAAGACCAGTCCTAAGAGAAATTATGTGCAAAATCTAGGTAAATTACGCTTAAGACCCCTGAGGAATGGCCTAATTTCACAAAGACCTCTTTACCTTTATAATAAAAGCTATACCCCTCCTAACTTTGGATGATATTAGGAGAGGGTAACAATTTCCGAACCGTGTAAAACATCTGTTTCACCCTCGTTGTCAAGTTATGAAGGGAAAAGAAGGAGGGAAAGCTGAAAACTAAAAATTGTTAAAGCCAATTTGCAAAGTTTATTTTGAAACTTAAGGGTTAAAAATTGAGTTTTTAGTTAACAATTATGTGATCTGGAGAAAAACTTTTTAAAGCATAAACTAATATTTAAATCTTACCACAAGAAAGAAAAAAAGGAACAAGGTAACAATTGGAAAAACACATAGTGTAGAACCTACGGTTGAAAATTCTTGATGCTCCAAGAAAATAGTAATCCCTTTCTTTACTATGGCTAAGGAT